>OX122893.2:27280035-27707535 GCA_944738655.2 Andrena hattorfiana | reverse complement strand
GTAGCGATCCAATGTTATTGGACTTTGTAAAGTCCACGGCGAACGAGCAGTACAGCTCGCTTTTCATGGTGTTGTTGTTGGGGCGCAACACTATAGGATACACATCGTTGTCACCACCACCACCACCACCACCACCATCATTGATATCGGTGCCACCGAGATTTTGAGGATACCGCTCGAGTAATCGCTGCTTCAAATACTTGGCAATGGCGTCTAGTTCGTAGGAGCCGTGAGGAATCGTAATGTATTCATGAGTGGTGTCGACGCTGTTGCTGATGTCATAGTTTACGACAAAGTAGAATTTACCGTTGCTCGAGTCGATGTTTGGTATTGTATGATAAGTTCCAAGGTTGTTAGACCAAGCTCGTAATCATCGTCGCTCAAATCTATGGGTGGAAAGTAGCTTACCGCGAGGGAGCTACTCTTGCCGGTTAGAGTGAATGTTAACGACATATTCTGAGCTGTACCAATGGACTGGTACTGAATCAGAGTGGTGGGAAGTCAATCCTTAAATTTGATGCCAATCGTTTGTAAAAAGCGTAGACATAGTTGTCCACAATTGCTCTGATCGTACTTCTGATAAGCCGTTCGATTGTATTCGATTTTCACGACATCTTTGTCCAGATATTGTACCAATTCCTTAGGCGGTTGAAGATTTCCAAAGCTGTCGAAATATATAGCTCGACACCCTCTCTTCGCATACGCCACCCAATGAATCCCCGGCCGCTCGATATTGTCCAAATTTACGATACCGCTCTCGTTTTGACGTACTCCTCCGGCTGGTAGCGCGTTACGCATAAAAACACCTCTAAAGAATGGAATACGCAGACGTTTTGCAAACTCCTCCAATTGAGCATCGGTAGTTACGCCCGCGGGCATTTTTAGTTTCTTTTCGACGTTTTTTTTTCGTTTCGATATTCCCTGTCCGCGCTTGTATGGTGCGAGATAAAGTCCACGACCTTCTATGGAGCGATTATGACGTTGCATTTCCTGCAGCTGATGTTGCGCCACTTTATTATCGTTTACCGCCTTGGCTATCCCCGCCGCTCCGCCAGCTAATGATCCGAGAACACCTAGCAGCGGGAGAAGTGGTAATATACCACCCCGTTTTGCTATCGGAAGAATCCGCTTTTTCGGTGCTCTCTTTGGAATCCTTTTGCGCAATTTTGCTTTCATCCCCATTCCGATTTTCGTCTTGGCCTTCATAGCTGCCCAAATAGCTGTAGCAGCACCTCTTTCGCCCAGAGTCGAGTCTCGCGCAACGATGCGTTTTCGCGCTTTGTTAGCGAGTACGTTATCTGCCGCGTGCCTTTCGCCGAGGTCGTTGCTACGCGAATATGCAATATCGTGTTCGCGACACGCTGCGTCCAACGGATTGATGCCTTGATCACCTCTAGCCAATCGTTTTGCCAGATGAGTTCCTGGGCCGCAAAACTGGTATCCCGGGATATGTAATTCGATAGGTAGCGCGTTTATCGCCCGATTTAACAAACCACAACCTATCTTCACTCGCATCGGCGACATTCGCTACAGTTTTTAATCAGTGGTGCTGGACCGTCGATATGCGTTCGCTGCCAAGGGCGATTATAATGTTCCAGACACCGACGATACTGCTGAACCTCGGAATCGGCTTTTATATGCTCGGGGAGTCTGTCCCACAACTGATCAATGTATCTCTCGAACTCTCGCAGTAGAATAATCTTTGGTATATATTTCAACTGTTCAGAGGTTAAGTCTCGAATATCACAATTATCCGACAGGACCAGAAGCATTTTGAACACTGAGCTGTTTTGCTTCGGCGCGAACCTATAAATAGGGTGCGTCACCGCTTCGATGTATCAAAATCATTTTTTCACAGTTCGCAGCGAGGATGCGATTCGTGCGACAGCCTGTGACGACACGCGTGACAAATTTTGACAATAAATCACGAGTGATGCCCTCGAAAACAAAGCGCAAACATGGCAGCATGCTACCAAACACTATACGGTGCCTCATTTGTGGCCCATCCAATTGTGGAAAGACCAACGTGTTGGTGAGCTTGTTGGAAAGTCCTCACGGTGTCCGTTTCGAGAACGTGTATGTGTATTCCAAGTCGTTGCAACAGCCGAAATACCAGTATTTGGAGAATTTATTGACCCCGATAGATGAAATTGGCTACTTTACGTTTTCGAATAACAGTGATGTCATCCCACCGAGCGAATCGCTTCCGAATTCCATTTTTATCTTTGATGACGTGGCATGCGACAAGCAAGATACGATAAGGGAATACTTTGCAATGGGGCGCCACTCGAACGTTGACTGCTTCTATCTCTGTCAGACGTATGCAAAGATTCCCAAACATCTTATACGCGATAATGCCAATCTGTTGATTCTGTTTAAGCAGGATGGTACCAACTTGAAACATGTGTACGACGATCATGTAAATACTGATATGTCTTACGAGGATTTCTGCGCTTTGTGTCGTAATTGTTGGCAACGAGAGTATGGTTTCGTGGTAATAGACAAGGATAGCGCGATGCCCAATGGACGTTATAGAAAGGGATTTAACGAGTTTGCCGTACCGTGAGGTCAATTGTCGTCAACACGTCGGTGGGAAAGCAACGTCTGCTGCACAACGATGATTGATATCGATAGTCTGGAGATTAAGGATCGCGAGAGAATAGCGAAGGAAATTGCAAAAACCAGCGAAGCCATTCGCAAGAAACATCAGGCTTTGAAGTCTGGCAAGATGGAGGAAGATATCGCGTTGGAGAGATACTTTAAACCTATCGTCGAACCCTTGAAACATATCGTGGAAAATACCACAGCGGCAGAAGCTGACACATCACCGCTGACGAGTATAGACGTTGAAGAGAATGAAACATTAACGCCTAAAACAAAAATCTAGTCGAAATGGAGCACATCACGCAAGACAAAGAAGAACCGACACACATCATCGGAATATTCACTCATAACCTCCACACCAGTTCAATCAAAGCGAAAACGACAAAACGATTCCTCGGTTCCTCCCACACCAATAAATACATTTCCCAGTGTACAATTGCTTGCAACCGAGGATGATGATGACGACGTTTTCGAAACTAGTCCAGATGAGTCGTTTGTAACATCTATTAGACAGCAACTTCAAACATCCGAGGGACAAGAAACGTTTCGCAACCATTTCGGTCCGCTGGGGCAAGAATACATGAGCGCCATCCTAAGTATGGATAAGGATACAGCAATTGACTATGTGTACGGCGTATACTTTGGCAATAGTGGAACGATGCTTGGAGATAAGGCTTTCGATATGGACAAGGATGATAATATAATCATCGGTGGTGTAAAATACAAAGGAACGCCCGGCCTTTACGAACTGATTTTCAAGAGAATTCCCGACGATGCCCTGTATACCGATGCCGATAAACAAAAATACAAAAGTATACTGCTGGCGACGAATGCCTACAGACGCAGTCATTGTGCTCAAAAACCCATATTGGGCAACAAGGGATACAAGTACAAACATGTAATTGCACCACTAATCCCCCCGCGCATCAACGAGTAAAGCAGGAAAAGGTCTAAAGACACCACGAACTATGGTAGTAAACGATAACAAGATCGATTACGTGCACTGGGACGATCCCAACGAGTTGGTGGATCGATTGCGTGAAGCGTCGCGTCAGGTGGGTAACAACTCCCACGATCCCGAAATTCTATCTATTTACGAGGAACTCCGCGAGGTAGGCCTCATTATATAAAACCACATGCTGATGATGTGCGCAGTATGCATCGAGATGCCGATCAACAAATTTGTCGCTCGAGAAGAGTGGAGCAGCTAGAATGAACTATTACAAATGGAGCGGCATGCTTCGAAATTATATGCGAGATAACGCTCTTTGTGTGGATGGTGCCGACTTTGATGCAAAATCACGCAAGATACGACGCGTAGCGCAGCCGGTGGCTGACAGCGATGCCGTCAATAAACTATACATGGAAAAGAGCATTAAACTTTTGGGAGAGCAGCACGAAGAATTAGAGAGGAAGCTGGTCGTGTTTCAGAGAGATATGCTGACGTTGCAAAACAGCGTTAAAAAGATATCGCAGGCGTCAAATTCAATCCCACAGCAGCGCTGCGAAGGAGAATCATGCGAGGCGGCTGAACTTGTCCCCGGGCCGATTGGGAGCACTTAATGCATGTACACGATAATTATCACATCATTCGTGTCAAAGACACCTCTGCGATCAAACATGCAGCCAGTATCGAAATCCAAAAGTATAGAAAACCATGGTCCCAAGAAGCGACAACTTGTTGAGGAATTGCATGCTCCAGCTCGAAGACATTTCCCGCGGAGGCGCGTCATAGTGCACAGATACGACGATCTGTGGCAAGCTGACGTTGTAGAAATGCGTCCATACTCGCGATTCAACCAAGGCAACCACTACATACTCACCGTTATCGATGTGTTCAGCAAGTATGCATGGGCGGTGCCGCTCAAGACTAAAAGTGGTGCTGAGGTGACTAAAGCGTTTGCAAAGATATTTAGAGATCGATATCCGAAAAATTTGCAAACCGATCAAGGAAAAGAATTTTACAACGCCGATGTGCAGAAACTCTTGACAAAACATGATATTAATCATTATTCGACGTATTCGGTGATGAAGGCCTCCGTCGTAGAACGTTTCAATCGAACTTTGAAGATTAATATGTGGAAAATATTTACGCTCAATGGAACCTACAGATGGACAGATGCACTACCAAGTCTACTTACAGAGTATAACGCACGAAAACATAGAACCATCGGAATGCGTCCTCGCGATGTTACCCCTGCGATCGCAGACAAGCTGCTATCCACCGTATACAGCAACATAAAGATCGCTGCTCCGGTGAGATTCAAGTTGGGCGAGTTTGTGCGCGTGAGCAAATTTAAAACCATCTTCGATAAAGGCTATACGCCGAATTGGACAACGGAGGTGTTCAAGATAGCCAAAGTACAGACAACTAATCCCGCGACGTATCTGCTCATCGATTCCTGTGCAAAACCTGTTGCCGGAGGATTCTATGAACACGAGCTGCAACGCGTCACCGATCCTGATGTATATCTAGTGGAAAAGGTGTTGCGTAGAAAGAGGGATAATGTATACGTCAAGTGGCTGGGGTTTGATAAATCACACAATTCTTGGATAAATAAAAATAATGTATTGTAACATAATAATACATGATTCAATAAATACAATGATATATATATGTGTAAATGAGTGAACAATTTTTTATTTTTACACATTAATTCCACCATTTATATTACACAATAAATATAATTGTAAGTTCTATGCATGAGTGAACAATTTTATATTACACAATTCCACTATTTATAATAAATACAATAGTTTTTTTACAATGGTAATTTATAATGTCCCCAGGGCAGAGTGTCGGTCGAATCGGGTACGATATGCCGCTTGTCGTCGTACGGACTTAGAGCGATTTTAGATTCCGAAATGGTGTACACTTTGTGCAATTTAGACCGTATGCACGATTGTCTGCGAACCATTTCGATCTCCCTTTGCAAACACTGCGCGTAGTCGTCGAAAGTTATCGTTCTGGCTATGACGTTGGTCTTGACGCCTTTCGCCTTTTTCGTATCTTTTTTGCCGTCTACGCGGAGTGCATACATTTTCGCTCTAAGACCTACGAACTCGGTCATTATCGCACCGTTATTTTCATCCTTCATCAGCCCTGGAACCTTCTTATTTAAGTGGGGCATATTATATGGATTGTTGATAGGATAATCGCTTGTGTCGAATCTATCGATATCACGTTTCATGGTCTCGTAAATATCGTCGCATCGAATGTGGTAAATGAGGCTGTCCGTGTCTGTGTATAGAATTTTACAACTTGGTCCGTGCAGGGGAGACATGTACTCGTGATGAAATTCGTACAAACAAATTTTTTATATGTCCAGAATGCACATACCCACGTATATCGGTTTGTTGAATTTCACCTCGAGTTTTCGCAATTCAAGAGCTATTAAATTTTCCGAAAAAACACTTCTGCTGTGGAAATTCGGTTTCGCGATCATTGCCTCCGCGCCATATCGCCCTTCCCAATGAGTCAAAAGTTTTACATCCACGTGATTTCGTACATTTTCCATAGTTTTACCAAATACCACGTTGTTCATCAATTTGTACAAATTTTTTTCGAAGTCGTTTGTCGCACCTGTTCTAAACCGTGTATTGAGTTCGATGTAATCGCGGAGCCAGGGGGATTGAGCGAATTGAAGCACGCGCTGTATCTTTGTAATACAAAGACCGTGACGCGTGCACTGCTGCAGGTTGCGGTAATAGATGACGTAACGCTGCTTATCGTATACCGTCGCGAGTAACTTATCCTGTCTGCTGCCAGGTGGTTTGGCAGGCGTCGGGCAGAACGGTAGATCGGCATGAGCGTCGTGCAGACGTTGCGGATATTCCAGATCTACCTCGAGAATGTATCCCGTGGGCGAATCGACCGCGATCGAAGACACGTCAAATTTTTCAACATCTTCGACCCATTGAAATTTAGCATATGGCAGAGGCTGACACATTGCCCATCCATACAAATTGTTCACGTCAAAGTACATCAAGTACGATGACACTTCCGATGCGTCGTAAGATGGCATGTACTTGTTATTGGCATGTGCGTATCTTCCGGAACATTGACTTAAACCCCCACGTATACCGCGTTCGATAAACATGACCATATCGACATCAGTGAGCAATTCGAATGTAATTTTGGTATGTTTTAGCATGGCATCCCACGTGAAACCGGGTAAAGTATAATAATGTGCTGAATCTAATCCGTAACTCTTGATACAACTTTCGCGAAAATTTTCAAAAATATCTGCCAATAACAAGACATCTGTTTTCAAATACAAGTCGCTGTATTCGCCCAAGGTTCTAATGCCGAAACGCTGCCAGACAGTCTCGGCGTGTGCGTAATCGCTCTCGGATACAGTTTCACCCGTTAACGAACTATAGAATGACTCGCGCGGTGGTAAGCATGAGTCCTGCAGCTTGTTCGCGCAATCAAGATATTCATACGGAAAGATACCCTTTCGCGTCAATAAATTGAAATCCTCGACGGATAATGTTTGAAATTGGGATCGTAAAATTTTTAATTGATCTGTGCTAAGAAAAGATGCTAATTTGTCGAGACTCGTGTTGAGAAATTTGTACGAATCGATGAATCGCAATTTAATATAATTTCGCGAGTCTGAGTCAGCCGTATCTTCGACATTTTTTGTGAATGAAATATATTTTTCTTTAGTTATGGGTAATACGTCGACGTGACCTTCGAAAGCGGTAGCTATTTCCTCGATAATAAAATGCGAATCGTAGCCTGATAAATTATGAAAAACTATGGGGATGTAAAACGCATTTTTATAATTTAAATTGCACTCCGAATGTGCTGGACCTCTAAACCGCCCGGATAGATGACAATGATCGCGGACTCGTACATCGATAGCCTCGAATGGTTCTTCGCAAATATGACAGTGTGTTGCATCGCGAAATGCCGTCAACTGTTCGGCGGTTAAATCAAGCATGGGAACATTGCTGGTCAGGATGGGTTTGGCGAAATTTGCAAAATTTTTAAGTTCGTCTACGAACCATGAAACGCAATCCGCGTCGCGGCGACATCGATACACCGATAGCGATGTATCGTACGAGCAATGCATGTAATAGGCTATACTATGAACTTCGTGGTGTTGATACGTGTGTAATTTATTATCATCACCCATTCGGTGGCTGTCCTCTGTTTTCTCGATGATGCACTCGAGATCGGCGTACACCACGAAGGGGAGCCGCTTCTTCATGTTGTGGTTGTTGAACCTTAGGAGATTGTTTCCTTCGCTGGGCAGCAGGATGGCGCAGTCATTCATCTTGCCACAGTCCAGCGAATGAAGCTCCAACTTCTCGGCAGATCCGAAGTAGTGCATGCATCTGTAATAAAACAAAAAAATTTTTTATTTAATTTGTTTCGCGAGACATTTTAACATTTCATATGTTTCTATACGTACCGATCACAGATGAATTTCTTTTTCCTGTGTCTGCTCAGCTGCATGCTCACCAGCCGGAACAAGTCCTTGATCCATACAAAGTGTCCTACATCTCCATCATTCGGTATGTAGAGCAGGTTGATGTGCCGATCCCTCTTTTGGCTGGTGAGACGCAGCGGAAAGGCCGTCTTCGCCTTCTCCGCCTCGAAGGTGTACACGTTGATGGAGATTTCGTTCAACCGCTCAAACTTCCCAATTTGCTCCAGAGACATTGGGAACTCAATGCCCTGGAGATTTAATACGGAAGCATATGGCGGATATGAACTTGGGCGCGCGGTGTCTCGTTCAGCAGGATGAAGAGCGGCGACCACTGCCCACGCGAAACACGCATTGTCCGGGGATTGTACACTGATCGTTGCCTTCTTCAGCGATATTTCCCGCGGCAACTTGTGGTGGCACCCTGCGCGCAGCGGATTGTACTTATTGACATTGACGGTCAGGTTGAGGATTCGCGTCAATGCCCATCCGCTGTCGCGTTCCTGGAACTCTTCCAGCGATGCTAGGGTGGGTTCGACGACGCAACGCTGGTACCACTCTTGCAGATCAGATGTGCCGAAGAGTTCGCAGTTCCGGGTGTTGATACTTTTGCAAGCATGTTTATCACCCGCCACAAATTCGCCGTTGAACACCGTGTTCACTTTGAAGTTTCGACGTTTCCTCAAAGCGCCCCGCACGTGCTCCAACACAATGGTCGCCGCATCCTGGAGGAAGTTGCGCGGCTCGATATAGTTCGAATTGAGCACAGCACCAGTTAACACGCGGCTATCGAACGCAGTGTCTATTTCGCGCCACAAAAGTCTTGCGCTCGAATGTCCTGCACCTTCGCGCACGAAACGGCCGCGTAACGAATGTTTCAGTCCTTCGAGTCGCGCGATTCGAGCAATCAGCGATTGTTGAACACCGATCGATAATCGCGGGCGTTTCACTCGGCTGTGTTCTTCCAACGATTCGATACACTCGTTGCATCGTTCTTCCCACGCGAGGTACTCTTCCCCTGAAATCAATCGTGCAGATTGATCCAATAATTGACGGGTTACGTGCGCGAATTCCATGATTGTAAATGGAATGATTGTAAATGGACTGTATATGTAACGTCCTTTCCGCGCAACACGTTGCAACGATTTGAGGATTTGTGCAGTTCGGAGCGTGCTTTTATGACTGATACCACGATTTGGTATCTCTGTCTAACTCTTTTGGCGTACCCCCTCCCTCGAATGCACCGCATGCAAAAAAAAAAACGACGATCCGTCCTAACATGGTTCTGTACAGTTTCTGCTGATACAGCATAATTCTTTCTATGATTCACGCGTTTGACGAATTATCGCGCAAAATCATCTGACACAGTTTCTGCTGACACCGCATAATTCTAAGATTCTGCGCTTCCACAGGTATTATATTACATTCATCCTTGAGGATGAGGCTCAAGTTACATGCGATCGTGCGATATGCTGCGACGTTAAGATTGAAACACATTATGGAAAAATTGGTAGCTTTAGAATAAAATGCGGTGGTGGGTGGAAGCAATTGCACCTCTATTTAAGCCAGTCTCCCGATCGCTATTCCATAAATCGCACAGTAGCCTCAGTGACTTTGATAGACGAGATACGACTACAAAAATTGTGCAGTGCCGAAGCAAACGTTTAACGCATGAATTATTACGTTCCAATCATGCGAGATGATGGCGTAGCTCCATGTGGGGATAATACATTTGACAGGTAAGACTTAATTTTCACATATTCTCGAAACTGTATTCCTAATACGAGCGGACAATTTCATAGCTTTGATTGTTCTCTTAGTCCGCGCCGAGGATCGCGTATCATGGTCAGAAGATACGCGTTAACATCCATGGGCAGCAAATATTTGGAAATTGGAATCAACGTAGGACCTATGGCCGATGTTGAAGTTCTTCTCGGCGATAATCAAATGACATGAAGTTAGATTTCTCTGCTTGTCTTTTAACAATTTGTTCTAAAGGTTTGTCACCCTTTCTAAGAGACTTTGGGACACTTTACAAAAAATTTTCAAATGAAAAACAACTGAAATTGTCGAGCGGTCCATGAAGTTTAACATCTTCTGTGATGTGTAAGAGATTGTGAACATTGTGCGAAATGTTGTGTGGCCCATATAATATTCTGAAGGTCTTAACAAAATATTTTAATAATTGGGATGCATAATCTAGATGGTTAAAATATCTGTAATTTGATAAGATAACTGACGCTACATGTAGTGAAAGAAAATTTAAATATCTGTCCTTACTCATATTATGTAATAAAACTACTGGTCCAGTGTATAATAAAGATTGTCGTAATTCCGTTGCTTTCCATCTTTTCAAATCATTCAAACTTCGAGATTTTCTATTGAATTCTTTTGGCATGCTTTTCGCGACATTTATAAGTGAGCAGGATATGGCGGATACTTCTGTACGTGACCTTTTTGTGCTGGGTTTTGCATACCCCCACAGATTAACTAGTAATTTTTTTACGACGCCTAGACACACTAAGTGCATATAGTCGAGGGGAAAGGAGTCTATCATGTTAATTCCAGGAATGTTTTCTAAAATTGATTTGCCTGTGTGATGCTCGTGATCTACTTGTAATCTAAAATCGCGATCTGTACGTAAAGTGATGTTGTCAATTTCCGGAAAACATGTTCTATCTACGAAATCTCCTTTAGTATTACATTTTGAACAAGAATTATAGCCAGCGTGCCCTTTGGTGTATTTGATAAATGATTTTGCAGGGACATCACAAATAAAAGATTTTATTTGTATACGATACAACTGCCCATCAATTTAAATTGTATTATTAATAATATCTACTGCGTCTTGTACGAAATCATGTAAGAAACAGTTGACATCTTCAGGTTTTTCATAACCATGATATATGCCAATCATATCAACATTTGAAAATCCCGCGATGCTACATAGAATGGGATAAGCTTGACTATTGGAGCTTTTTCGCAGCGGTAAGCCATCAATATTAACATTAATTTGAATTGTATTACCTTTAACATGCGACACACCCGAGGACTTAATAAGTTTCAGAATACTATTTTTCAAACCAAAATGGTGATAATGCCCCGGTTCAACGATTCTTGTTTCTACTTTCCTGGCTGTTTTTAAAAGTATTCTAGCATCTAACGGTAAATCGGATGAAACTGATTTTTTTAAAATACGAAGCAAATCATTAATCGCGCAATGAGAAACATTATGTTTTAAAGCCCACTGTGCTAGCGAAAGAGACAAAGCAGGATTATTCGTTTGATGTTGAGGGTTTCGGTGGGGAATGATTTCGCGATCTTTTTGCACGCTTATAATACTTCTGCAAATTCGGTTTGCCACTAATTTTTAATTAACGAAGGAACAATATGTAAAAATTTAGTTTGATTCTAACGAAAGGCCACACGTGCTTTAAAAATATACCGGAATAAAATATATAGTAAAAATATACCTTTACAAAATATGCACTGCAACTAAATATATACTAACACTCATTATACACTGAAATTAATAATCAACTAAAACTAAATATACACTCAAATTAAAAATAAACTAAAAGTGTAGAATATAGGCTAATAATAAAATAATAAAGTATATGTTTCGTAGAGTATGTAGGTTTCCAAATCACTCACTTACCCGTCCACGGTTCTGGAGTAACTGCCGGGTGGTTCATCGCTGTCTCTTTATCAGTACTCAATAGGCACCCCCACCATCCCCACTCCGTGGCCAGATCCTTCACCCTTTCGGTAGGGGGCTCGGTTGTGACAAGAAAGAGTCGCGAACGGTTCGGTTCCGATTTTGATGATACTCTATGGGCTTGTAGGCTAATGCATGCCAAAGCTAATGCATACATATTTATTTTTAACTTCGGTAACTCAAGCGTAATGGGTGATACCATCCTCGAAAGTTCGACCCCCAAAGAGTTAACTAGGAAGTGATTAGAAACGTGAATAAAATATTTTAACAAAAATGAATTATTCTTCAAAATCATGCGATTTTTGTTACAATATTTTTTCCCCTTTCTAACCGTTTCCGAGTTACCACGTTGCTGTGGGTGGAACATTGGAGGATGGTATCACCCATTTAACTGGAGATACCGCAGCTAAAAAGAACTCGTGTCCTGGCGAACGCAAGAGCGAGTCAGAGGGTTTGAATGCGAGGAACGGTACGTGACAGACGGTACGAGCCTTGACACTTTGTCTTGCTCCATCTTTGAGCAAAAAAGAAGCGAGAAACGGCCACTCGGGAACGCATTTCCTTCACGTTAGCTCAGCCACACTGAAGCTGTGCGTCGTCGAGCCGTTTGCATTATCGCTTGCCACTTTCTCTTTCTCTCCGCATCTCTTGTCACATTTTAACCATTTTTGTAGTGAAACTTCCTTACACACGGTAGAGTGAATTGCCACGAGTTCTGATAGCGCCCGTCCGGAACTCTAATTTTTACAGTGGTACAATGAATGCTGTATATCTAATGCAAAAATTGATCAAATTCCAACAATTATTTTTTTGTTTGTTCTTCAAATATGTAGTAATAAAGTCCAAAAAAATCGAAATTTGATCTCGCTTAATACACGACTATTATTCGCTCAAAAAAGAAAAGCATATATAGGTCTTGTTATTTTTATCTACCATAGTTGTACAAATATTTCAAAAGTAATGCAATTAATATAAATATGAATTTCGAGCATATTAGATAATACTAACATTGACAGATTGTCTTGTTACATCGACAATAAATCGTAAAATAATTTTGAGTTTTGCCCGGAGCGCGCGGCTCGATTACCTGGTGCGGGAAATTCCCAATAGGTCTTTGCGACGTTAATAATTGTCACATTGATGGCATCTTTCTTACACCTGGCATATTTAGGTAAAAACTGAGGGTGCTGGCTTGGGTACCGTCCCTTGTCCCCAAAAACTAATCAGGCTGATCGGCCAGAGTATTTCGCTAGGGTCGCAGTTTATGACCGTATTGCCCCGCAAGTCTTTGTTCACATCGAATAATTTGTAAATTCTTAAAGACGGCGAAGGTACGATCTTGATTGCCCTTTGGAAATCTGTCAATTAGATGTTGTCGAGGCCGTCTTCGAAAATACGGATACCATCAACGATTAATGAATTTTCACTCCGCTCTGAACTGTTACCTTCGAGAGCTATCTTTGTTTGGGGACCCGCGCGCACCGTTGTCCATCGCCGCATAGCGGGACAAAACTGTCATAAACCGCGACTCTGTTGAGACGTTCTGGCTGATCAGCCTGGCTAGTTTTTCGCAAACAACTGGTTCCATTAGGCCCAACATATAATAAAATTTTACATCCTTTACGACAATACCTGAGGTTCCCGTTCCCTAGGGTAGAGGAGTCAACTTACTGTGGGGTACCCAAATACTGTGCCTCTAGTTTATTTTTAAGCATAATTAATTTTATATTTATCGAATAAGAGATATTAAATGTTTTTATTAAAATTTAATTAATTATTTATTAAATGATGACCCTGTCACAATCACAGATTGGGGACCCCGTCCCTTAATGGCAAAGTCCCACTAGTGAGACGCCGCACCGCGAACGACGTTTTCGTCCCCTTGAAAGGGTCTAATTTATGAGGCCGCGCGCACGAAATGGGCCGACGCTCTGCCAGGCGCGCACGCGGATGCTTAGCGCGCATGTCGACGACAGTGGAAATAAGTACTAGCCTCCTTTTCTACATCTTGCTTTCTTAAATATATTCTCTAATTATATAATCTATAATTCAATAATAACTTCTATCGTTGTGTTCGTGAGGGTTCATAGAATAATTTGCTGGCAACCGAATAACTATTACTGTTTGAACACAAAAGATGTTCAAAATTGAAAATTTACATTTTTTTTCAAAATCGAATTTCTCGAAAACTGAGAGTGATCTAGCAATTCTGCTTTGGGATTCGTGTTCAGGGCGAAAAACACTACAAGAATCACCCAGCGGATATTGCGGACCAAAAATCGTGTTGGACAGTGTTACCCTCATCGACGCCGAGGCCATGGAAAGCAACCATAATAACTCCCCAAAAAACGGACATATTGAAATTAATTTTTTTGAAGTGAAACTTCTTTACGCACGGTAGAGCGACTTAGCTTCATGCCGCTGAACAGCGAACGAAACGTCCCTACAGTGGAGTACCCCACCATAGTGGAGGGGGAACACCTAAACAGCATTGCGGTATATATATGCGTGGGTGATGACGTTGAGACGCAACCATCGACGCCAATGTACGTGTTCCCCCTCCACTACGGTGGGGTATTCCCTGGCAGTCCTGCGCTGCACCCACTCCTTTGTTTTAACTCAAAAATAGTTTTCTTCTGTTAATCGACTGAATTCGCTGCGTTCCTCATTAGATTTCTGAGTGGTTAATAGTATACACTACTTAGTTATTATTCCTTATAACATAATAACGTACTCACATTTGTGTTTAAATAATACTTCGTGCGTATTATTATGTTTGTGTATTATTTTTAATGCAATTAGTGTTTATCATGCCGAAAACATCAACTGAGAAAGCTTGTCATGAGCGAAAACGTGCACAACCTCCAGATGGTTTAGCCCCCCCCCCCCCCCCGAGAAACAAATGACGATAACTGGTAAGGTCACAGATTGTCGCAGTTAATTCCAATCAAAACTTCTTCTGCGACCTTTAAACTTTACTTTAAGGGTACCCTCCGGTCAAAAAGCTTGAAAAGTATGTGATTTTCATGAATTAAAAAAAAAAGAAGTTTTGCCCCAAATGAGGTGATATACTAAACATTAAATATTTACACTTCAACATGCGATAAAGAACCGGGTAAAACGGCAAAATACTGTGTAAAGTCTACAGAATACAATGCAGTACTTACCGTAATCGATTCTTTAAATCCAAGTGGTATAAAAAAGACAATTCACCAACGCAACACTGGAACTTTTCAACTCGAAATTTTTAAACTTCTCTAAATGAAAAACTACAACGGTCTTTGCTCTACGTTTGATCTCATTCCGTCGTGAGGTCCACCCGAATGTAACACCATACGTTGGCTGCATATCGCACCTCTTGTCTTAGTAAAACAGTGGTACCCGGTCTGACCCGCGTACCCGGTTTTGCCCCACTTTCTCCTAATAAAGTCCAAGAAAATCGAAATTTGATCTCGCTTAATAGTATTAAGTTAATACACGACTACTATTCGCTCAAAGAAAGAAAAACATATATAGATCTTGTTATTTTTATCTACCATAGCTGTACAAATATTTCAAAAGTAATGCAATTAATGTAAATATGAATTTCGAGCATATTAGACAATACTAACATTGACAGATTATCTTGTTACATCGACAATAAATCGTAAAATAATTTTCAGTTTTGCCTGAAAAAATCGATTTTCTAATGCTATTAAGTTTGAAGTTGCATATCTCTTAGAAAATTGCAGATTAAAAATTGATTTTAACAGAAAAACATGCTCTGACATTTCATAAATGAAGTACACTACATAGATTCTTAAAATAAAAAAAATTTACGTTTGGTCATGATTTCGAACAAACTCGCCACTGTGTGACGCTGTATTTGTTAGATATTTAGATAAATTACAATCAAATATATTCATATCATACTTTAGTTATCATAGGCCAATTGTCTTTTTTCTGGAATATGAATCTATGGAAACTTCCCAATAATAAAACAAAATATTCAATAAATTATTTATACTGATTGAGAATTATCTCACAAACCTAACATATTTCTTACCCGGTGTATATGTAGATTTTGCATAAATAAGTTTCACTTCTGTAGTGTGTAGTATAAAATACACGGTCTTTTTTTTCTTGCTATTTTGAAATGTAAACAAATATATACAAAAAGTTACAGAAAATTTCATCAAGCATTTATATCCTAAAAAATCTCCGAAAATCACCTTTTTCTTAGCGGTTTACTTGAGTCTCCCCCCTTAAGAATCTGGCCACGGTGTGAGGATGAGGGGGTGCCTCCTAGTTAAGAACGTTGACGAAAGGAACGGAGCACTTTCTTGACGGCAGTTACTGCAGAACCTTTGACGCGATAGCTCGGTAGTAGTACCTATATACAGACTCAGCGGAGACTTTTAAAGTGTGACATAGTGTTTCTTCGTGTTACATCGTGTTACGTAGTAGCACATATTTTACAGTTTTAAGCGTTCTTAATTTTAGTGTGTATATATATTTTTAGTGTTATATATTTAGTCTCAGGACATATACATATATTTTTTAAAGGTAAGTGGGTTTGTTAGTTTCATCAAAGTTATACGTTCATCGTAGCATCATATAATGTGTCTTCATCTCACAAGGGAAGTCAGGCAACCTGGAAATTTAGAAAAGCATGCAACTTTGTGTGCAAATAGAGTAGTTGATTTCGTCGTAAGACGAACCTATTTTTTATTGGTGCCATAGTGCGGTTTTAAGGCAGGAACATACTATTGAAACGCCGCGCCACCCAACGCGATGCGACGCCTGTTGACTCAAATCAAATGTTGCTATTTTCCATGATTTACTATGAAACAGAAACATACTATTAACACCCGACGCGAGGTGACGCGCTCAGGTGTGCATTTATATGTGCACGGTTCGCATCGTGTGTGGACGCGTCGGGTGGCGTGGCGTTTCAATAGTATGTTCCCGCCTTTAGAGAGTGAAATCTTATTTCCATAAATTTCGATTAGAAATATTATATAAATACAACCACGTAATAAACATTTGTACAGTCTCTTAGTTAGGTTATATTTTCGGTCACTTCGAAGAGTGGATTTTCTGTCCTCGAAGTGACAGAAAATATACTTAACCTATATGCTACAGGATAATAAATGTTTTTTGGATATTTCGTTCCTTTGGGCTACATTTGTGAACTTTTTATGACTTAACATCCTTCCAAAATATTATTATTACGCCTCAACGATATATTTATGAAGTCGATGAGTGTAATTATTCGTGGTTAAGAAATCAAAATTTCCTATTCATAACGTCATTTTTTTAGTACATTTCATCGAAATAATAAGTTTTAGCTTAATTTGTTTATGTTTGCCAAATTCATGCCTTTTATTAGACTCTACTTGATTTTAGCATCAATTTTCATGTTTACAGATTTCTATGCTTGATTAGAGGTGTGACTATCGATTATTGATAGATTATCGATATCTTATTGATATTTAACAATATATCGACAATATCGTTAAGATATCGTTAACCCAGATAGCACACGTCGTCTATAAGCCGTCTTTAAGTCGTCTTTCAGACTTTCAAGACGTCTTAAAGACGGCTTATAGACGACGTGTGCTATCTGGGAAGACGAATAGATCTATTCGCCTCTTCTAGAAGAGGCTGAGGTAGAATATAACACACTTTGTTGCAGCAACGATGCAAATAACAATTTTAAAGACATTGTAAAGCAACGATACATATTCATACTTTTAAAGATATCGCTTTCGATACTCAGCGGCTCAGCACCGATGTTTTCGCCCATTCACAACGATGTTCTTCGGTTCTAGATAGCGCCGTGAATGGGCCCAGCACCGGTTTCTACGGTGCTCACTTTTCGAGCACCGTTGCCAACGGTGCAGACCTTTTTTCGCATAGAATGCAACGCATTATTTGTATAATAAAGTCAATCAGAATCTATTTGTTTGTATTTGAATTCACGGCGCTGTCCAGCACCGAAAAACACTGAATGGGCACCGATATTTTCGTCCGTTCACAACGGTGTCTTTCGGTGCTGGATAGCGTCTTGTATGGGCCCAGCAACGCTTTCTACGCTGCTGACCTTTTTTCGTGTATACCTCAGCAGATTTCCCAGGTAGCACACGTCGTCTATAAGTCGTGTGCTATCTGGGTCTATTCGCGTCAACGATATCTTAAGCATATTATCGATATATTGAAATATCAATAACATTTCAATAGTCACACCTCTACCTCAAAGTGACAGAAATTATAACCTATATGCTATACCCAATTTCATAAATATACCGTTGCGGCGTAACAACGATATTTTGGAAGGATGCTAAGTTATAAAAAGTTCACAAATGTAGCGTAAAGGAACGAAATAGCCAATAAACATTTATTGTCATATAGCATATAGGTTATATTTTCTGTCACTTCGAGGAGGGGACTACATAATAATCACGCGCATCCAGCCTGCGCATTTTCCCTAGCCTGGGCGGCCGCATGAAAGGGGAACTTTCCCCACCCTACATTAGTGGTAGTTGGAACGATATTTCTGAGCTTGGGTACGCGGAAAATTTGACTTGCGGTCCCAAGCGGGAAAAAAGTTCATTAAATTTCATTAAATTCTTTATATTTAGTGGGATTATTACTAGGGACTGTAGCCGTAATTATTTCTTTTATATTTCGAAGAACTGTCTTTAAATGTTTAAATAATTACTTTAAGCCACCCTGACATTCAATTGACTAACCTGATAAGAAAACTATTAAAAATGTTATATTACGCGGCTAAATACATGCTTTTCTGACTTTCTTTCTTCCATAAAATATGGTAAGATCGGATTTTTCGAGTCGGTCTTATAAACGTTTTACATTTACGCTTGAGACAACGCAATACAGCATTTCCTCTAGTTCCTATCACTTTTCTAAATATGGAAACATAGATATCAGGTTTACATAGATTTCTAAAATTGTTCAGAAGCTACCGACTCTTTGTAACAACATGTTGGTTGGCGCTTGGAAGGAATACAGGGCCATTAATATGCAGTATCCTCTAATGGAAAAATAATTTTTCAATATTTTTATCTTTATGCAAACATCTGTATTGTATGTCAGATTTGTCTACTAAAATGAAACCAATTACGACGCAGTTTGGTATGAGGAAGGTACGGCAAAAAATTGGTACAGAAAGAGGAAAAATAATAACATATTTTTTTAAAATCCAGAAAATAATACGATAGCGAACGTTCAGTAGATGTGCGGCCTTTTTCTCATCGATTGTTGAGGTCAAGGCCATCGAAAAGTTCGTCTTTTTTTTTAAACAGACGCCGTTCCCAGAAACGCGATACACCTGAAGGCAAAAATCAATGCGACTTGAAATGTCTTGCAAGCAGAGCTCGCTAAATCAGGCGTTTGCTTTTAACGAATCTTTACCATTTTTTATTTTGTTTAAATGCTAAACAAGTAAAATATGAAAAAAGTGGGTAGGTAGTGATTTATTTTTAGGGTTTCCATAATTGTCAAGCTTTGATACGGAACATTTAAATGCTAATTAAATAAAACATGAAAAAAGTGGGTAGGTAATGGTTTATTTTACTCTGTAAAATATTTCACGGGAACAGTGAAATACGGGACAGTCCCGTATATACAGGACGTATAGCAACTCTACATATGTACATACCTACTTGCCCGAATCACGTCGTATTTGATTTTCCTTTTATTAAAAAAATCTCACTAATATGCCGTAAATGCTCGAATCGAGCCGAAACAGAGAATGTAAAAATTTCACCTTATGATTAGCTTAGCATGTGTACATACATGTTTTCCGCTTTTAGCTACTGATTACGGCTTTTGCAGAATTTATAGAAGAAAGTAAAATCTAGAAGCCTAGCTTGTCCGTGGACCGACATCGACATGCGAAAATCAGACAGACGGAGAATGCAAGAAGACAATGTAGTATTATACTTTGTTGCCGCTGCCAGAATGATCGTTTGTCGCGTAAAGGACCTCCGTGCCGTTTCCCTCCCATTTTATCTCACACGCAAGTCGCGACGTCCGTAAAACAGGACCTTTTTTTTACTTGTGCTTTAAAAAATACCATAACTGTTTCCTCATATGTACATATCTAGGAATAATGACAACAGACCTTAACGCAAGCGATACGCTCGGGTACTTACATCGGAGATGTCCTTTACAATTTTTAAATCCATACAATAGTTAATAAGGAAAGGGCCAATCAATTTGTAACGAAACGTAGAGTTTTAACTACTAATCTATCGTTCCCAAGTAATAAATAAACTATTGCAAAATGTCCTCGGGTGCCGAAAACTACGAATATAAATTTAAAAAAAACGTTTGGATTCCTTGTTCTCAATGATTTATACGTGTCGTAGGATAGGCACCGTCAATTTAGACATGCGCGGAGTGCAGAGATTTGTGGGAATGTCAGTAACAGCGTCAATTTTTAATATTTTTCAACATACGACTCGCGAAAATGTTAGTTAAGTGTTCCACTACACGTAAAGTACTAACAATCAATGTCATCTTGCAATTTATAGCTTGTATAAGCTTTCAAGAAGAGATCAACGAAATAGATTTTCGGAGAAAAATCCACGCGAATCCTCGTGAGTCGCTGAGAAACCGAGCCAAAGCGTAGCGTAACAAAAGCCTGTCAAACTCTCACTCTAAACAAGTCACACGTATACAATCACGCACACCTTTCAGCATTTCAACACATTTCAGAGTAGTTCCTAAGTTGGACGCTGTTCATGAGCAGAGGCCGCTAAATTCAGTCCTCGAGTTATGGGTCGGTAATACAGTTTGGGTGGTGACACGAAGTCCCATAAGGAGATAGGTCTATTCTATACTTCGTCGATGGTATCACCACCCAAACTGTGTTACCGACCCATAATTTGAGGACTGAATTGAGCGACCTCTGCTCATGAACCGCGTCCAACTCAAGAACTACTCTGAAATGTGTTGAAATACTGAAATATGTGTGCGTGCTTGTATACATGTGACTTGTTTAGAGTGAGAGTTTAACATAGAGGGCGGGCTTGCGCTAAGCTACGCTTTGGCTCGGTTTGTCAACGACTCACGCCGGATTTCTCTCTCAAAATCTATTTCGGGGATCAGGAGCCTATATGGCGCTGCAATATGGCACTTCTTGAGAGCTTATACAAACTATAAATTGCAAGATGAAATTGATTGTTAGTATTTTACATGTAGTGGAACTTTTAACTAATATTTTCACGTGTCGTACGCCGAAAAATATTAAAAATTGACGCTATTACTAACATTCCCGCAAATCTCGGCATATCGCACGTGTCTAAATAGACGGTGCTCATCCTACGACACGTAAAAATCATTGAAAATAATGAATTGAAACGTTTTTGTAAAATTTATATTCGTAGTTTTTGGGACTCGAGGTCCCTAAATCCCTACGTTTCATTACAAATTGATTGGCTCTGCCCTTATTAACTATTGAATGGATTTAAAAATTATAAAAAACATCTAAGATGTAAGTACACGAGCGTAGGTATCGCTTACGTTAAGATTTGGGCACACAGCAGTTCCGTGTCAGTTCACGTAAAATTCAGGTACTCTTCGTTACTTTCCTCAATTACTTTACTCCAAGTACTTACCATTACAGTCATTAAAAATAATCAGGATTTTATCAAGTTTGTGTGTCATTTTCATCACAAAAATACTAGTAATCCATTTGTGATACTTCTATGACGGAAATTGGCATACTCATTACTGAATGGCCTATCGCTGACTTTGTCTTTATGCCACTACTCTAGCGTTTATGACCCCCGACCCGCATCATTTGAAAGCTTTTACCTAAGAACCCATTAGGGTCGTAAAAAAAGGTACGCGTTACGGTTCAACCGATTTCAAGAAAGCGTACAGTGAAACGATAAAGTTGACCGCGGCGGTATACTCCTGCACTTTGAGATTTTTCGCCTCCTGCGTGTAAAAGCCACAATAATGGCGCATCATTTAAAAAAAAATGGCATTAATGGAAGCCGGTATAAGCGTGGCGTTGAGTAGCTAAAAGTTTAAAACATTCAGAAACAAAAATTCTAGAAAAAAAATTAAAACACCGCTACTATCAAAGACACGTCCGATTAGTTGCCCCTTAAGTCCTATCGCTGCATACACTGCATTAAAGATAAAATTATGAACAAGGAAACCAGAGCAATAGATTCTAAGGTCTGCAAACGCATTGTTTGACGTGACCGAAACCGCGACGTCGAGCCTGTCGATATCGACAAAAGAACGAGATGGTCGACGGCCGACGAAGGCAATCTCATCGGAGAGCTGCCAGCGACCGCTGGACAGCAGTGATCCCCGAGCTTCGAAAATTTTGGGATGGTCTCCTTCAAATTCGCGTGGCAAAGAGCTATTGGGAATTTCCCGGCCCAGGTAAGCGAGCTGCGCGCTCCGCTTTTATGATCCGATTTACCACTCGCACCCCAGATTACTGTAATGAGGTTTGAAAACAATGTAGACTGGTCTCGTGCCCGTCTCAGTTTCAAAATTTTTAGTTACGATAGGGTTGACCGCTGCGCTATACCCCTGTACGGAGAGATTTTTCGCCACCTGCGTATAAAAGCCACAATAATGGCGCATCGGTCCAAAAAATGGAAAATCATAATTAAAACCAACTTCAAAAGAATTAAAGTGCGCTAAAAAATAAAAAATAATTTTGTTCCCTATTTAATCTACGACACTCAATTTTTTTATATCGGCGCCTCATCGTTTGCACTGTGTAAATCTGGCGCCGACTTAAAAAAATTGAGTGTCGTAGATTAAATAAGGAACAAAATTATTTTTTATTATTATATTTCTGTATTATATCATATAGGCCGTCATTAATGTATGCGCAAACACATGATGAATAGGTGAAGTTCTGCAACAGGTGCTCTTAAAAAATATTAAAGCACTCTTTTTACAAATTACGTCATTGCAAGCGAATGAAATTTGTTTTGCGTTAAATAAACCGGAATATGACAGCAAAGTTAAAAGGGTAATGTGATATCGTTTTATTTTCACCCTCCTTTCTCTTCCGTTGAACGGAATATGTTCATAAGATGATTTTTAAATTGTTACTCTAACAGAAACATTGGTAAATTACGGGCTTTGACTATAAAAAAATAACCTAGATATACCCGTGCTGAATTCTAATTCCTACCACGCGTAGCGTTACAATCTGTTTCGAGACTTCGCCGGTAACGTTGCATGCGACACTAAAATGGTAAGGGGGTTCTAGGACCCCCCAAACCGGTGACAGAAAAATACATTGGTTGATAGGTCTATCCTATACTTCGTCTGTGGTTACAGAGAGTACGCGAGGAACACGCGGTGGTGCCTGGTATACGATGCCTTCTATCTTAAGAATTAAGCAGAGTGGTGACACTCATAGAGGCTAGAAATGTAACCACCGTTTAGTTCTCCTCCATCTCTGTAGACAGCGCTGTATGCAATTCAGTTGAAAGATTATCCACTATATGGTGCTGATCACGGGCTGCATTTGGCGCAATTTGTTTGAATTTGGCGGCCATTATTGACTGTTACAGTTCAAATCAGGGGGTGACACTCATTCACAGAGGTTCGGTGCGAGCGGACGCTATCTTTAAGAGCAGAGTTTTTCTTTTAAGTTTTTTTTTCAAAGTTTAACGTATTAGTTAAGTCCTAAAAATCGTATGTGCCGTAAAACAAAGTACAATAAGTTCCATTGTTAATAAAGTCGATATCGAAACTCTCAGTGATAATGAGAGTATACAAAATCAACACAAATGGAGTGATATCATAACCTATATATCGAGAAATAAGGATGAGGGAAATAATACTCTTCCGCGTCATATATCAGCTTTCATGAAACCAAAAAGCAAACCTGTTGGTATAAAAAGAAAGAGTCTCACAATAAAGCCAAATATTGAGATGGCCAAGAATAGGAAAACTTTGGCAGAAAGAAATGGTGAAAGCAGCATAACAAAATCAAGTACTGTGTCAGGAACAGAAGGCAAAACAACATTCCTGCAAGAAGAAAACAAGCAACTAAAAAGGGAAATAGAAAGACTTAAGCCACTAGTTGAAGAAATAGAAAGATTAAAGAAAGCATTATCTCAGCAATCAGAAGCACAGACTGAAGTGGTCACGGAAACTGAAAAGAGATTTAACACCCTTTTAACACCACAAGATAATGAAGAAATGGACACTGCTAGTGATCATACCTACTCTTTTATTACACACCTTAAAAAGAAAAACAGATCTGCATCACAGGCACATTCAAAAGCAGCGAAAGGTAGTATCAATAGTGATACCATACATTGCACAAGGACCGATTCAACAGATACATCAAAACACAAGCCACCACCAATAAATATTTCTTTTCAAACCCCTAAGGATACAGCAAAATTAATTAATGCCGACATGGGTGATATCAAATTCCACATAAAACTTAAGGGGTTATCAAATCACTCATTATACCTGAATTCTTTAGAACACAACAAAGTAAGAGAGTTGTTAAAAAATGCAGATACAAACTTCTTCTCTTTTACACCAAGAGAAGAGAAAGTTCCTACGTTCTTACTTAAAGGTATCAGCCACAGTTTCCATGAAAATGAAATCCTGGATGAACTTAACTCCCTAAAGATTAAGGGCTTAACCTTCACGAAGGTATCCAGATTCTCTACCAAAAACTCAAGAGACAATAATATATTACTGCCAATGTTTGTAGTACAAATCTCAACAGATAGTCACCCATCACTACTGAAACAAGTGAAATATGTCGCACATCAAGTAGTTACATGGGAGAAACTGAGACGCAGTGAGGCCATCCAATGTAAAAGGTGCCAACGACTAGGACATGCGGCAGCAAATTGCAATTTATCATATAGGTGTGTCAAATGTAATGAAGGACACAGACCTGGTCAATGTAAAATTACATCTGACAACAAAGTTAATAGCGATAAGCTATTCTGTGTAAATTGTAACAGCTTCGGCCACCCTGCCTCCTATAGGGGATGCCCAAAGCTTATTGAAAATAAAAATAAACTCTTAACAAAACAAAAAGAAGATAAACAACTAAGAGAGAAAAAGATAAAGCAAATCACTTCATATGTTAGACCGGACACAACTTATGCGAATGCGTCAATGGGCAGTCAGAAGTCCCAGACAGCACAGCTGCAACTTACCACTCCTAAACAATGCAACCCCATCCCAGCGAAGGAAGCAACCGCTACAGCCCAAGACATGGATAACTGGAGCCAAATCTTAATACAGCAGCAGACAAAAATTATAAAACTAGAAAGCATCATAGAAAGTATTTCCTCAAGATTAGACTCTATAAGAGTCATACTCGAAAAAACGCTCTCCCAGAGACCTTAATGAACAGTAGGCAAGGGATCGCAAAAGCAACTAAAATTAAGGTAGCATCATTAAATGTTAATTCACTAGTTAGCAATTATAAGAGAGCATCTTTACTCAATTTTGCAAATTACCATAAACCAGAAATTATTTTATTAAATGATACGAAACTAAATAAAAGACATAACATGTCTTTTAAAGAGTATAACATGATAAGGAATGATAGACCAGGCAATACTGCTGGAGGTGGAACAGCGATCTTAATAAAAAAGCATATTAAGTTTAAGCAGATCACTCTAGCAAATCAATTTAAGTTGATTGAATGCTCAATAATAGCTATTAACCTAAAATGTAATAATAAGCTATATATTGTCTCAATATACAAATCTTGGATTAGACAAGTGCTCCACCTCTCCCTCCAGGGTCGACTGCCTTGAGCGTGGCGGGGGGGGGGGGGGCTCTGGGAATGCGGCGATGTTCTTCCACGGGCGTTCGGAGGGGGACTTGTCCCCTGCCCAACGGCCGTGGCGGGATGCTGCCTTCCTGGCTAAATGGTCGACCAACGGTTCTCCGGTGGGTACCTGAAAAAGAAATGTTATACGCTCACAAAGGATCCGAGGTCTATCCCATCTTGGGTGCTTACCTGATGTTTGGGAATATTCGATTAATGTGGCCCTAGGATGGTGCCGGATCCCTTTGTCCATGGAACCTGAAAGCAAAAAGAGAAATAGGATTAAATACTGGGTACAGGGGAGTTGGTGAAGAATTCCCCCCCGCCTCGGGGGTTCCCCCCCCCCCCCCCACCGCTTTATGCGGTGGGACGGGGGGGCCCTCCGGGGATGGGGGAAACTCCTTTGGGTTGCGTGGTGTTGTGTAGGGTGGTGTGTGTGTGTGTGTGTGTTTTCAGGGGACGCGCGTTGCCCCCGAACATCGGGGTTGCGGGGTATGTAGGTACCCGCCGGAGCTATGACCCAGCAGCTTTTGGGGTCAGCTGGACAGAGCTGCAGTGCCAATTATCGGGCTGTGTTGGGGGAAATCCACCGGGCGGTGGGGCCGTCGCCCTTTAAGACCTTTTTATGGAATTATGAACCCGAATCGCCTAGCCTCGGATGTCAACCAGGCGATCGGTGGCATAAGGCCATCCCCCGTCTCTCGCCCTGTCGGCAGCGAGGACGGTGTAAGTAGTAAGTCCGATGACGCAGACTCGAAGCGGCGGGCCTGCGTCACCGAGGGGGGGGGGGGGGGCGAAAGCCCCATTGCACCCCTCGGAAAAAGCTATAGCTGCCAGACCTGGCACGTACAAGGACGATGACGACGATTCTTTATTTGATTGTGGCGTCTTCAAGAAGAAGAAGGGCCATGGTGGTGGCGGGGTGAAGTCCGTAAAGGACTCCCCCGTTACCGGTGCGGATGCGGGACCACCGAAGACGGACAGGGACAAGAAGGGCCCACAGTCCTCCCCGGCCACCATCCGCCGAGATCCGAAGGGCGGTACCCTGAGGGACTTTTTTGACCGGTCCGTGAGCGCGGCTCTGGGCGCGGGCACCCCCCAGAGAGAGTCTGCCTCGACGGCTACGGGCGAGGCCCTCATTGACATTGACATTGACTTCGACCCCGTAATCATCCTGGAGACCCCTCCTCCCCCACCCCTCCGAGCATCTTTAGGGGGAGGACACTGGTAAGGACCCCGCCGGAGACCCCGAATAGGTCTCCGAGTGCCGGCAGGAGGGGTTCGGTGGGCAGTGGGGACAAGGCTCTGGGGGGAAAGGCCGTCAGCGTGTCCCTCACTAGGATCTCGGTGGACTCGAATAGGGCCAGGTCCAAGTCGGCAACGATGGCCGTGGACCGGGCTGGAGGGCACAGTACAACGGTGCCCTCACCTCCGCGGGCGGGCCCGGGGACCTTTGTTGTCCCCGTGGTCCCCCCCCCCCCCCCAGGAGAAGGTGGCGGCGGTGGAATCCCCCGGCGCCAAGGTGTCCAGGCTCTTAGCCCGCATGGCTGAGCTCATGCGTGGCCTGTCGGACGCCTGCGCCGAGCTTTCAGCCGGGGGGGGGGGGGGGGCTGGGGAATTGAACCCCACCGCCACCAGGGTCGTCGAGCAGGCGGCCCGGGAATGCGCGGAGGCTTCCACGATCATCGCTGAGGCGATTGCGACTCAGTCGATTGATCGTTGGAAGGCCCACGGGGGGGGCGGGTAGTAAGCGTCCGGGAGTCGTCCCGCTTGCTCCCCCCCCCCCCAGGCCCCGGTCACCCCGGTCCAGACGAAGGACCGGGGTTGCCAGACGGTGGAGCGGACCGTGATCTTCGGCCCGAAGACGGTTTCGTCTTCGAAGAAATCCGGCGGGTCGAAGAATCGGTCGCGCTCCTCCCCACTCGAGGACCTGGCCAATGGAGCCACCACCAAAAAGCGTCTTTTCGCGGAGGTGGTGGCGACCGAGGCGGTGCCCGGTCCGAGCGGGGCCTCCCCGGGACCGGTCGGAGCTGTTACTCCGGCCGGGGGTGGGGCTACCCCGCACGTCAAGAAGGGGGGGGGGGCAACTTATAAGGTCAGCAAGACCGGGAAGGGGAGGACCCAATTTACCCCTTCTAAGGGCCGCGCCCAACTGCCCCCCCCCCCCCCCTTCGGTTGCTCCGAGGGACTCGACCAGCGGTGGTCCTCCAGCGATGTCGAAGAGGGCACGGACCGAGAGCAGGGCGCCGGCGGGGAAAGCACCCCACCCCCCGCGCCTGGGGCGTCTCAGGGACAGACCCCTCCGGCTCCCCTGCCCGAGGCCTTGAGTAAGAGGAAGAAGAGGAAGAGGCCGCCGAGGAGGAGGCCAGAAGCGGTTTTGATCCGCGTGCCGGAGGGCGGCACGTATATCGACACCTACCGGTCAGCGGTGACCATGGGTAGGGCCGCCCTCACGGGGATCAAGGCCGTGAAGAAGACGCGGCTTGGCCACGTCCTCCTCGAGCTCGAGGCTAAAGGCAGCGCGGCGGACGCTTCCGCCGCGCTGATTACAGCTACGAAGGGGTCGCTTAACTGCGCGCCCCTGCAGGATGAGACATCGCTGGAGGTTAGGGTACATCGACCCGATGGTCGATGCCCAGACGTTGGCGAAGGATCTGGGCGGGGCACTGAAAGTCGGTACTGATCGGCTTTGGGTGCGCTCGCTCAGGCTGGGTCCCTCGGGGAACCAGACTGCGGTGGTGGAGGTCCCCTCCTCCCTCTTGCCGCGTAACATGGAGCCCGTCCGTTTTAGGACGGGACTTACCATTGTGCGAGCCAGACCCCTGGCTAGGTTGGTGCGCTGTTTCGCGTGCCACCAGCTGTGGCCGTCGCGTGCCCTTCGGTGAAGAAGGGAGGAGGGGAGCTGTGCCGGAGGTGCGGGGCGGGTGACCATGTCATCGCCTCGTGCCAAAACCCGGCACGATGCCTGGTTTGCTCCGCGGCAGGGATCAAGGGTCCCAAAGCCGCACACGTCACCGCTTCGCTGGCCTGCCCGGCGGTTTGGCGGAAAGCGGTGGCGGGGGGGGGGGGGGGGGGGGGGGCGAGAACACCTAAGGCCCGGTGATGCACCTAAAGTTTTTACAAATCAACCTGAATAGGTGCCGGCTGGCGCAGGATCTGCTCTTGCAGAACGCCAGCCAACTTAGCGTCGACATCGTGGTCATCTCCGAGCCATTCAGGCTATTACCTGAGTGGAGCGGGGATGCCACGGGGGATTCGGCGCTATGGATCACCGGGTTTAATGGGAGGTTCGCCTCTCTGGCCCCTCATGTGCCGGTGGAGGGTGTAGGCACCGCGATCGTGGATATCACGGTCGTGGTGAACTGCTACTGCCGCCGAGCAAAAGGCATCCGGACTTCCTCCGTTTCATGGAGGAAGTCGAGGGAATCGTCGATTCCCTTCGCGCCCCTGGTATGAACGTGATCATGGCAGGCGACTTTAACGCCAAGTCCCCGACGTGGGGCGGCAGGAAGTCCGATAAGAGGGGGCATTCTTGCATGGGCATGCTCGCAAGGCTGGGCCTCGTCCCGATAAGAGTTCCTCAGCGGGCCACCTTCCGCCGAAACCGGGGTTCGTCCTTCATAGACGTAATGTCTATGGACAGGGGGCTAGCGGGGCGCGTACGGCGGAGTGAGGTACTTAAATACTTCACTGCCTCCGACCATCTGTACGTGCTCCACGTCTTGGCCAGGTCTTCCGTTCGAAGAAGACCGCAAGACGGCTGGTTCCAGGAGCTTCGAGATGCCCTGCCCTCCCCCCTCGAGGACGTGCCTACCACACCGGTTTCCGACGATCTCCGCGCGGACAAGATCCAGCGTATACTGGAGACAGTCTGCGCGGCGTTGCTGGCGAAGAAGCGCCTGCCAGGGGGAGCGCGAAAACCAAATTACTGGTGGACGGAGGAGATCGCCAAGGCCAGAAGAGCCATGAATAAGGCTCGGAGGGCCTTCCAGAGGAAGAGGAAGTGGAGAGATCCCCGCCTCGAGGACCTGAGGCGAACTGGCGGTCCAAGGAGGGGTTCTGGAGGGTCCTCCTGAGTACGGTCGACGGCGATCCGTGGGGGAAGCCATATAAGATCGCCATGGCGAGGCTCGAGGGCAAGGCACCGCGGACAGTGATGTCGGCCGACCAGGTTGGCCTGGTCGTCGACTCGCTGTTCGCCACCTCCGCGGTGCCTTCTACCGCTGCAGCGGTTCCCGCTGCGTTGCTCTCGTCTTCCCCCGTGGCTCGGTTACTCCGTCCCACCACCAGCACGCACGCGCAGATTGATCTGCGCGGCTGGTTTCGTCGTTCGGGTCGCGCTCCCGAGGTCAGCGATGACCTTGTCCGCCGCGCCTTGGCTTGCATCAAGCCAAATAAGGCGCCCGGGCTCGACGGGGTTCCGTCCGAAGTCGTGGCTACACGGCTCGGGCGGACCCCTCTACCATCCGCGAAATGGTGGCCGATACCCTGACGCGTGGTCGGATACCGGCTTCGTGGAAGATGGCACGTGTCATCCTGATCCCGAAGCCGGGCAAGGATCCCTTAAGTCCTGGAGCATACAGGCCCATATCGATACTCCCGGCCCTATCCAAGGTTTGGGAGTATTCGATTAAGGGCCTGCTCGAGCAACAACTGGGCAAGGATCCTTTTCATCCGTACGAGTTTGGTTTCCGCCGGGGTATCGGCACGATTGAGGCTGCCACCGAGGTGGCTAGATTCGCGGAGGTATGTCGGGTCCGGCAGAGAATCTGCGCACTCCTGTCCCTGGACGTCCGCAACGCGTTCAACACGTTGCGGTGGGACGTAATTCTACGGGAATTACGCAGGAGAGACGTAGACCCCCATACACGCGCCGTGTTGGGGGATTATTTCTCTGGGCGGGGGATTTCTCTTCGGAGTGCACGGTGGTCCGCGAAATATTCGCGGGGGTTCCACAGGGGTCCGTTTTAGGACCCTTTCTATGGAACCTCGTATATGACGGGCTCCTTACCGAGCTGGATGCCGAGGGCCGTTTCGTCCGTGCCGTCGCCTATGCTGACGACGTGGCCCTCCTATTCTCGGCGGCGGACTTCCTCCGGTTAAACAGGATGATGGCTTCCGCAATGGCCAGGGTTCAAGCCTGGTTCGTCAAAACCGGGCTTACCCTGGCCGCGGAGAAGACCGAGGCCATCTTCCTGACCGGGCAACGGTTCCAGAAGGTCATGGACCTTAACATCTTGGGTGCGGATATTCGCACCGCTGCCACAGTCAGGTACCTGGGGGTCACCTTCGATTCCATTAGGAATTTTAGACTCCATTTGCAGGAGGTCGTCGCAAGAGCGGGCAGGGTCTCCGGGGCTTTGGCGGGCTTACTACCCAATACCCGGGGCCCGTCCATACGGTCGAGAAGGCTCTTTTACTCGGTGTGGGAGTCCGTCATATTGTACGGCGCTCCGGTGTGGGCGGTGTCATTGCGGACGGAGGTCCGCAGGGCGATCCTGCGCCGCGCCCAACGAACCGCCCTCATCCGTTTTACCGCGGCCTTCAGGACAATGGGCTTTCACTCGCTCTGCGTTTTAGCAGGGCGAATGCCACTGTACCTGAAGGCAAAAATGGGGCGGTCCATTTTCAACGCGAAGGCGACCGACAGGGCCGACCCCGAGTTCAGGGGCAACCCGGCGGCTCTTAAGGAGCGCGCCCGCCTCCATAAGGCCTGTGCCATGGAGGAGGCGATGGAGGAGTGGCAGTGGGAGTGGGACCATGTTCCGGCGTCTGACTGGGTTAGGCGCCTGGTCTCCAAGGTTAACACCTTCGTCGCTACGCCTGGCCCGTCAGTTGCAGCGGAGTACTACTCGATGCAACTGATGAGCGGCCACGGGTGCTTTCAAAAGTTCCGATTCAGAATCGGGAAAGCGACCGCCGCGTCGTGTCTCGATTGCGGTGCAGCACTCGACGACGCGGAGCACGTTCTGGTGTCGTGTCCAGCATACGACACCGAACGTGCGGCGTTAGCCACGGCCTTGGGGGCGCCTGTAGAGCCCCACTCCCTCATAGGCATGGCCACTGCCTCCTCCGAGAAGTGGCAAGCGTTCCTGTCGTTTGCAACGACCGTTATGACGGATCGGCAGACGAAGGAACGGGAGACGGACAAAGCTCTCCGAGCCGCGAGAGCCGAGGCCGCACGCCTGGCGGCAGCGCAGAAAGCGCTGGACCGGCGTCGCCGTGCGCGCAAGCGTAAGCGCCAGGGCGTCGATTAGCGACCCGTTGGGTCCCCCTTTTTGGTACCCACGGGAATGTTTTTTTTTTTAGCGGTTATGTGTTCGCGTTATTGTATAGTTTACTAACTTATTTATTTCTGCGTGTGTTTTGGTCCGTGTATTTACTTATTTATTATTCATATTTATTTATTTATTCGGCCTTTTACACCGTGGAATTTAAGTTTTAAACATTTTAGCGCGCGACACAGTGAGTCCCCACGCGGTTACGCCCACCGGCCGGGGGTGCACGGTCGGTGGAGCGGGCGTGAACTGTCCCCGTGTTGGACAGTTGCACGGTGGGGCCCCACCTCCCCAGGTAGCGGTGTCCCGAAGTACTACAACAGACGTTCCGGGCACCGCTATGGGGTCTACAAAATGATGGGGTGTAAAAGAGGGGGTTTTTAGTGGGTATACCTGTGTTATACAGGGAGTCCCACATAACCTCGGCAGACAACTGCCGGGGTATGCGTAATTGCATTTTCCCCCTCTATAAAAAAAAAAGACAAGTGCTCCACCTATTATATCATTGCAAGTGACTTCAATGCGAAGCACACAAGTTGGCAAAACACCAACAATAACGACCGAGGAGTTGCATTTAAAACTTGGTTGGACAAAAATGATATAAAATATAAACTGAAATTGTACTCTTCAGAGCGTTCATCCTTCCCTAGTAAGGGCTCGTACTTGGATTTAATGCTCACAGACGCAAGGTTGTCTATATGTAACAGAAACTTGAGGGAGGGAATGCTTAAAAATGTTAGGTTTGATAGTGACCATGATGCAATTTGCGCAACATTCTCTCTGATAAATAACAACATCTTTGAACTAGAAACTCAAGAGACAAACTTTAAACTAGATTACAATAAAGCAAATTGGGAAAAATTTCAAAAAGCACTAAATAAAGACTGTAATCTCAAAATACCAAACGATAGGAACCTTTCTAATAACGAAATTGAACTATTTCTAGACGATATTGAGAGTAGTATTAAATCAGCCATAAAAAAAACAGTGCCAAAAGTAAAGGAACAAAACTCTGTAGAAGTTTATCTCAACCCAAAAATACAAAAGTTATATTCTTTCTCAACTGCATAAAGCAGGCACTTCTGCCAACCATCATAAACGCGTAGCCCTGAAAGAACTCATAAAGGACATCAGTTCAGAAATAAAAAATGAATATACTAAATCCATGAACAAATACTGGGAAAATAAAATAAGAAATATTCCGACACATAACTCTAAGGCACTTTTTACCCAAGTAAACCGAATGTTCAGAAAAAAACCTTGCTCGAATTAGTACCTTAAAAATCCCTCAAGATAATGCACATCTTATTGAGGAAGCGGGCATAGATCCAACCACTCTGCCTAGGGAAGGAGCGGATAATTTCATTATTTCAGATGTAAAGCATAAGCTAGATACGTTAGGAGCACATTTCATGTCTATAAATAATTCTAATAAAAACCTCGGCCGACTGCAACTAAACAAGATTGTTGAAAGAGATACTAATATCTTGAAAGAGGAAATGCTTACAGACTCTAGACACAATAATACAGTCTCCTTCTTCACCTTGTCAAACCGGGCGGAAGCTCCTAACGACAAGGAGGAAGACAGGATATTTCACGGATATATTTACAGTTAGTAAGAAGTTCACAAAACTGAATAACAAAAAATCAGCCGGTCCAGATGAAATCCCAAACATAGCACTCAAGCATATACCTCCAAAGATATTATTCTGTTATACAATCCTTTTCAACAATCTGCTCAACAACATGCACTTTCCACAGAGATGGAAGAGAGCAAAAGTAGTAGCAATTCTTAAGAAGGGCAAAGACGCCTCTTCTCCTTCGAGCTACAGACCTATTAGTCTTTTATCTAATGTAGGTAAGGTTTTTGAAATGATTATAAATGATGCAATCATGATGGTCTGTAACGTTAATAGTATTATACCTGAAAACCAATTTGGTTTTCATTCTCAGCACTCTACATTACATGCTGTAAACAAATTGACGTCGGACATTGTCTGGGCCTTAAACGCCAGAAAATGCCTGGGGGCAAGCCTGGTCGACTTAGAGAAGGCGTTTGATACGATCTGGATAGAAGGTCTCATTTATAAGCTACTAAAAAAGAACTTCCCTTCACAATTAATTAAATTAATCTGGAATATGATCACAGGTAGATCACTCTTCACAATAAGCGGAACAGATACTTTCTCAAAAGAATACACAATAGTAAATGGATTGCAACAAGGGACGATAAACTCGCCAATCTTATTTAATAAATTTACAAGTGACGTACTCAGATTATTTGGTCCGGAAAACACAAAATGTTCATTAATAGCCTTTGCCGACGATCTCATAGTATATTTGGCACATGAAAAACCACTCATAGCACAAAATAGCTTGCAGGAGGCAATAGATAAAATATTTGAATACTACTGAACCTGGAAATTACAAATGAACACATCTAAATGTGAAACAATACTTTTCAGACAGGTGACCAGACATGCCAAATCAGTCGTCACCAAGACGTACAAATCCTTTAATCTAAAGGATCACAAAAGAGGCACTCAAGTAATTCTGCACAAAAACGTAGTAAGATACCTCGGTATATACTTCGATGAACGTCTACAATTTATTAAACATATAGAAACGCAACTCAATAAGGCAAAAATTGCTTTCAAACAAAACGGCAGGTTATTCTACTCTAAATACTTAAGTAATAAGATAAAGCTAACATGCTATTAATTACTGATTAGGCCAATTATCACCTACGGATGTGCAATATGGTACAATGTCAGTGCTTCGGTTATGGAAGAAATTAGAAAGTTTGAGAGAAAATGCCTCAGGGCATGCCTCGGAAGTTACAGATCTGCCGAATCAAATTATAAAAAATACATAACTAATAAAAAGATTTACAACTTAGCAAACATTCCAAGAATAGATAACTTCATAATTAAATTAACTCGAAATCACTTTGCAAACAATTCACGTATCACCAGTAACAATCTAGTACATCTAGCAGCATACCCTGACGAAGAATACATAAAGCGAACTTTAACAACTGGATTTGTACCTCCCGAGGCTTTTATGTACCTTGATAAACTAGGATATATACCAGATAAGAACAATGTACCGTTACTATACCATATTCCGAGAAACAAGTCTGATAAAAAGTTCCTATATCAACCAAAGTTAGATAGTAAAACATGCGCTGTGAAACTAAGTTAGAGTATGGCACTGCCAAACAGAGATATTCTAGATAAACACCAAAACAATGTAAAAAAATATTGGTGGCTAGACAATAAGTAAGTAAAGTGCCTATATCACACTTGCTACTATTCTACCCCGTCACATCCTTTCCTCTTTCCCGCCTCTTCCCTTCCTCATCCATTAAATAATAAGTAGTTTGTAGTAGATTCATTATTTAGTTATATATGTACGTATGTATGCATGTATATATACCCTGATAACCATCTGTCTGCAGTCTGACATCAGATTGGCAGCAGGGTCTGGCTCTGGCATGAGAGCGCAGAGTCTGACGTCAGAACCGTAGCAGACGGCAGAATCTGCTGCGAATCTGCTGCCGATCTGACATCAGGCACTGACATCAGGCTCTGCACCTCAGAACGCAGCCAAATGCGGACACAGATGACTACGGTTCTGATGTCAGATTCTGCTTCCCAGATTTGATAGTCAAATCTACTGGCAAAATACTGGCAATAAAAATACTGGCAATAAAAGTTTACTGTAAACCTCGTTTTTTTCAACAGTATTATTGAAATAAGAAATATATGTAACAATTCCTTAGTGATATATCTATGACATAAGTCTGTGATAGCGCGACTGCGAGTGCCTTTTGTAAGCCGTCTAGTCTGTAATACAGCGGGAAACATTGTTTTTCAGTCCTAGTTTATTGGGGCCTTATCATACTTAATATTGTACAATTGGTCGTCAATAAACATTTAAGAAAAAAAGGGGGGTGACACTCATAGAGGCTAGAAATGTAACCACCGTTTAGTTCTCCTCCATCTCTGTAGTTGAAAGATTATCCACTAGATGGCTGACCACGGGCTGCTGTAGGGATTCTGGGCAGTAATTCCGCCTATCCGATCCCCACATTGCCCCAGGCGAAGGTATTATAGATCGCTCTTTAAATCAAAACACTCTGGACGGAAGTGGCGTGCCGCATGGCAACGCTTGCCATCGCGCGCGAGCTCCCCACTCCTAGGACAATAGCCTGTGGAGGGGGACAGCTGCTCCCCACACACTCCCCCCCGAGTGCAGATGCCATCAAGCACGAACTTAAGTCTAATATAATAAAATAAGATATTTACATGATATTTATACACTATGTAAATTATATATATGAGTATTGTCACTGCGAGGGTGGCACTTACATTGTAACTACGCAAGTGGTTCTGTTTCGGGAATAAGCTTTTTTCGCGTGTATGTTTTAAGCACCGAGCGAGACGGTGTTTGTGCCGACGCAGGAAGATCGGAAGACGGTCCTGCAGTTGCAGGCGCGGTTGCACCAATATCTTCAAATAAAAAATATGCCGGTTTCAATAAATCAGTTGAAACGCTACGTGACGCGCCATTAATAATTATTTCGTATACTGCGTCGGATACACGGTTCTCTATTTTATATGAACCGGAATACGACCGCTCTAACGCTTTCTTTACAACGTAAGAACACGTGACTGCACGTCTTTAAATCCTTGAAAAAGAATGCGCGTTTTTTGTAATTGTGTGCTACAGGCACTGGTCGGACCATACGCATATATTCCCTGAACTCTTCGATGAAGATGTTAGGGTTCGGCGTTAAATCGTCCGGTAGGAAAAATTCTCCCGCCGTAATTCAATCGCACTGTTGTGCCGAACAGAAATTCAGCAGGTGATGCACCAGTGTCAGTACGCACGTGCGAACGCAATCCTAGAAGGACAGTTGACCATACTTGAGACCAGTTTTGATCATTGTGGCACATTATTCCCGATTTTAAAACTTTATGCCAACGTTCGATGATCCCGTTAGACGCAGGATGATATGGAGTGGTGCGAAATCTTTCGCAACCTATTAAATTTAATAACGCGGTAAATAGTCGCGATTCAAATTGAGCTCCTTGATCAGTTGTGATTATTTTTGGCGCGCCGTACCTGGAAATCCAACCGTCGTAAAAAGCTCTAGCTACTGTTTTGGCGGAAGTTTCCACTAGTGGAACAACCCATCGTAAAAAACGATCAATCATGATTAAACAATAACTGAATCCATTACTATTTGGTAATGGACCGATGATATCTATGTGAATCTGATCGAAACGTCCATCCGGCGCTACGAAGTGCTCGGGAACACGCTTGACGTGCCGTGATACTTTTGATTGTTGGCAAGTGATGCATAGTTTACACCATGGTGCGATATCCCTATGCATGTCAGGCCAAACGTATCGCTGTCTCACGGTGCGATCAGTAATTTTCGCGCTTGGATGCGCGGGTTTATGAAACATTTCGAACACTGTCTCTCGAAGAGATGCTGGAACGTAAGGACGAATGGACTCGCCAGATAGTTCGCAACTAACCGTTGTATGGGTCGGGCCCCATTGCAGATTAATTAATTTTAATGAAGGATTTGACGAAACGCGGATTTGAGCTAACTCGTCGTCGCTTGCCTGTTTCTCTGCTATGTCTTTTAGACTGATTTCGAGAGGGAATCTCAATGAATTGATTCTGGATAACGGATCAGCAACAGCGTTGCTTGAACCGGGAATATGTTCGATTAATGTAGTGAATTGTGCAATATACGACAGCTGGCGAATCTGGCGCGGCGAAGCTTTATCCTAACGCTGCATGAATGCGTACACTAGTGGTTTGTGATCAGTACATATTTTGAAAATTCTTCCTTCAACAAAATATCGGAAGTATTTCACCGCTTCATAAATCGCGGTAAGTTCGCGATCATAAGCGCTATAATTGATCTGCGCATGTGATAATTTACGTAAAAAGAAGGCTAAAGGCTCCCAATTTTCTGAGACGGCTTTCTGTTCCAGTACGGCGCCTATTGCAGTATCGGACGCGTCAGTAGTTATACGCGTTTCGGCGTTTATACGCGGGTGTGCTAGTAAAGCGATCTTCGCGAGAGTTGCTTTAATTTTATTGAAGGCGTTTTCTGCCTCTGGCCACCAACCTATTGGTCGCTTGTCGTTTTTCTTGGAATCTCTTAAGTAACTGTTTAAAGGAGCTTGCAACTTCGCCGCATGTGGTATGTTGAGCCGATAGAAATTCACCATTCCGAGAAACCTCCTCAGTTCTACAATTCTTTTAGGCTTTGGGAAATTGTTGATTGCCTCTACCTGTTTGGCAGAAGGTCGAATACCCTTGTTGTTTATTTGATAACCGAGGAATTCGATATCCGAAACGCCCAGGACACATTTATTTACATTTAAACGAAGATGGGCTTTTTTTAATCGGTCGAAGACCACCCGAAGATGCTCGGCGTGTTCTTCTTCCGAAGAGGAAGCGACTAATATGTCATTCATATATACGAATACGTAGTCTAAATCTCCCAATACGCGGTCTACGTAACGCTGAAACGACTGGCCCGCGTTTCGTAACCCGTACATCATATAGACAAATTCGAACAACCCGAAGGGAGTAATCACAGCAGTTCTTTCAATGTCCTCTGGCGCCATAGGAATCTGATTGTAAGCACGGTATAAGTCTAGCGATGAAAATATAACTTTACCCGAAAGATTTGTTGCACAATCATGCAAATGAGGTGTGGGGTACCTATCAGGAATTGTTACAGCATTTACGCGACGAAAGTCCCCAGCAATCCTCCAAGTACCGTCCATCTTTAAAATCATGTGTATCGGACTCGACCACGGACTGGAAGAAGGTCTACAAATACCTGCCGCCATCAACCCTTTTATTTCCGCCTTTGCAGCTTTTAATTTAGCTGGATTCAAACGTCTCGGGCGTTCGGAAATCGGAGGTCCTGTGGTGATTATATGATGATACACGTCACATGCAGACGGAGAGCTAGATTGCGAGGTTTTGGTTATCTCCGGGTATTCTAGTAATATATGTGAATTCTTCGACGCTTGATCGACACAATTCGCAGAAACAAATTCAACCGTTTTCAAGGTCGGGTTTATGTACATTCCCGTCAAAGAATCAACCAGACGGCGACGACGTAGGTCGACCAGTAACCCGTAGTGCGATAATATGTCGGCACCCAATATCGCGTATGGGACCGCAGCTATGGTAAAATTCCACTCGATCTCGCGGCGCAGACCTATATTAAGAGTGCGACGCGATTCGCCATAGGTATCGATTAACGAATTATTTGCGGCAAACAATTTGAGAGCACTGGGCTCGCCGTGAATTTTCGGGATCGCAGGCAGCAGTGATATGTCTGCTCCTGTATCTATCAAGAATGTTTGACCAGTTACGTGATCTCATACGTGGCGACGTTTCGAAGAGGCTCGATCCTCTGTTTTCGTCTCCGCAACAGAGGATCGGATTAATTTCCCGACTTCCATGTCTTAAATTTCGAACACCATGGCTTACAAGTCTTGGGGTTATCTGGGTATTTTTCGTGAGCGTAACATAGTTTCTCTTTCGAAGCTTCTGACGAACGAGCGCTGTCCTTACTATTACGCGAAACCGAGCGACCGCGGCGTGGTCCGCCCTTATGCTCTATACGGCCGACTCGCGACGACAGTGTGTCTAAGAGTTTCGACATCCGCTTTATTTCACAGACCAAATCATCTATTGTTGCATTGGAATTATCGGATGAAGGCGCGGACGAAGGCGTGGATGAAGCAATTATGACCTCCGAGGCCTTAGTGTTGTCCGCGATTTTGTCTGCCATCTCAGCTAATTTGTTTACGTCGGTTGTATCGCAGCAAGAATAGCCCGCGAGTTCGCTGGTAATTGCTCGAGAAAAATTGTTCGCATGACCGACTCGTCACATCTTCCGTCATTCAAACCGCGTAAACGATTTAAAATTAATGAGGGCTTTCCCTCAGTTATAACTTGTCCTTTCAGTAATTTCCGAAGATTAGATTCTTCGGATTCTGCGAATGTAGCGATAACACGCCGCTTAATCCGCGCAAATATATCCGCAGGACGCGGGTCTTGTTTAATTATATCTTTAATTACCGCTCTATATCCGCCTTGGTCTGTTCGACCGTAATTTGGGCGGTACGCAATGACGCCTCTACATGATAAAACCAAAATTCAGGATCAGAGCGGAAAAATTGTGGAATTTTTGGTACCCGATAATGGTCAATTCGTAACTGATCATTAGTTGAATCAGACGTTGTTAGAGCCGAATGCTCGTTATTCCGCGCCATTTTAGCAAACCCGGATAACAATATTATGATATAGAAGACTATGTTAAAATGAAGAATAATTATTACAAATAAAATATATAAAAATAGCATGTAATAATGACTATGACTAAACGATTATTACGATACGATATATACAGGTATGCCTTTCATGCCAAGATCAAGTTTTCGATTAAACGAATTTGGCAACAAAGTCTCCCCTTCAGGAACAACAAAGCCGAGGAAGGACACGCTATCACATCCAGGCGACGGAATTCGCAGAAAGCGCGGTTGCCGGATGTCTTTACGCAACGCGCAACCTAAAGAATCGCGCAATTCTAGCCATTTTAGTGCCAGGGGTTTTTAAAAATCCGTGTCGGATTGTGCCATGAAGCGCGATAGCGCTTTTGTTAAAAATAAACCTTGGGACTCAATGTGTTAAAGAAAGACAGCTAATTATGCAGGTTGTTTACGATTATTTGAAAGAAAATTTGTAATTACGAGAGGAAACTCTGACAGACTCGCGACAAGATACATTCTGAACCGAGCGTAATCGAATTGACGATCGTGACCAAAAAAAGCGACACGGTTCACCACAGTACGCGAACAGCGCGATCGCGCTGCGTGGCACTAAAACGGCTAGGGAATATCGAGCGATCGTGCAACGTCGCAATTCTTACGCGCGCCTATCTCGCACGTGGGAAGGAATATTGCGACGGTTGATCGCTTTTAAAACGAGAACAGAACCACTAATTACTCGCGAGACAAACAATCAATGCCACCTCGCTTACCGCAAGCCTCTAGTAGACTGTTCGCTATGCATCTCCCGCTACGATGCGACGGAGATGATGTCATCTACAACGCCTCTATGTATGCCGTCGTCCCTTGACTCGTAGGATAGAATGGCCTCGTAGACCATGCGTTGTTCTGCATCCAGGAACCCAGGAAAACGATCTCCCAGATGACTCGTCCCATAGTTGTCTCCGCAAACCTCGTAGATGGAACGTTGTCTCGGCGGACCTCGAAGATCGGAAGTTGTCTCGGCTTCAAAGACTCAGCAAGGCGATTTCAGCAACTCCACAATTCCTCACGATCGCCGTTGAAGTGGACAATTTTTTTGACGATCACGTCGGGGTCACCACTGTAGGGATTCTGGGCAGTAATTCCGCCTATCCGATCCCCACATTGCCCCAGGCGAAGGTATTATAGATCGCTCTTTAAATCAAAACACTCTGGACGGAAGTGGCGTGCCGCATGGCAACGCTTGCCATCGCGCGCGAGCTCCCCACTCCTAGGACAATAGCCTGTGGAGGGGGACAGCTGCTCCCCACACACTCCCCCCCGAGTGCAGATGCCATCAAGCACGAACTTAAGTCTAATATAATAAAATAAGATATTTACATGATATTTATACACTATGTAAATTATATATATGAGTATTGTCACTGCGAGGGTGGCACTTACATTGTAACTACGCAAGTGGTTCTGTTTCGGGAATAAGCTTTTTTCGCGTGTATGTTTTAAGCACCGAGCGAGACGGTGTTTGTGCCGACGCAGGAAGATCGGAAGACGGTCCTGCAGTTGCAGGCGCGGTTGCACCAATATCTTCAAATAAAAAATATGCCGGTTTCAATAAATCAGTTGAAACGCTACGTGACGCGCCATTAATAATTATTTCGTATACTGCGTCGGATACACGGTTCTCTATTTTATATGAACCGGAATACGACCGCTCTAACGCTTTCTTTACAACGTAAGAACACGTGACTGCACGTCTTTAAATCCTTGAAAAAGAATGCGCGTTTTTTGTAATTGTGTGCTACAGGCACTGGTCGGACCATACGCATATATTCCCTGAACTCTTCGATGAAGATGTTAGGGTTCGGCGTTAAATCGTCCGGTAGGAAAAATTCTCCCGCCGTAATTCAATCGCACTGTTGTGCCGAACAGAAATTCAGCAGGTGATGCACCAGTGTCAGTACGCACGTGCGAACGCAATCCTAGAAGGACAGTTGACCATACTTGAGACCAGTTTTGATCATTGTGGCACATTATTCCCGATTTTAAAACTTTATGCCAACGTTCGATGATCCCGTTAGACGCAGGATGATATGGAGTGGTGCGAAATCTTTCGCAACCTATTAAATTTAATAACGCGGTAAATAGTCGCGATTCAAATTGAGCTCCTTGATCAGTTGTGATTATTTTTGGCGCGCCGTACCTGGAAATCCAACCGTCGTAAAAAGCTCTAGCTACTGTTTTGGCGGAAGTTTCCACTAGTGGAACAACCCATCGTAAAAAACGATCAATCATGATTAAACAATAACTGAATCCATTACTATTTGGTAATGGACCGATGATATCTATGTGAATCTGATCGAAACGTCCATCCGGCGCTACGAAGTGCTCGGGAACACGCTTGACGTGCCGTGATACTTTTGATTGTTGGCAAGTGATGCATAGTTTACACCATGGTGCGATATCCCTATGCATGTCAGGCCAAACGTATCGCTGTCTCACGGTGCGATCAGTAATTTTCGCGCTTGGATGCGCGGGTTTATGAAACATTTCGAACACTGTCTCTCGAAGAGATGCTGGAACGTAAGGACGAATGGACTCGCCAGATAGTTCGCAACTAACCGTTGTATGGGTCGGGCCCCATTGCAGATTAATTAATTTTAATGAAGGATTTGACGAAACGCGGATTTGAGCTAACTCGTCGTCGCTTGCCTGTTTCTCTGCTATGTCTTTTAGACTGATTTCGAGAGGGAATCTCAATGAATTGATTCTGGATAACGGATCAGCAACAGCGTTGCTTGAACCGGGAATATGTTCGATTAATGTAGTGAATTGTGCAATATACGACAGCTGGCGAATCTGGCGCGGCGAAGCTTTATCCTAACGCTGCATGAATGCGTACACTAGTGGTTTGTGATCAGTACATATTTTGAAAATTCTTCCTTCAACAAAATATCGGAAGTATTTCACCGCTTCATAAATCGCGGTAAGTTCGCGATCATAAGCGCTATAATTGATCTGCGCATGTGATAATTTACGTAAAAAGAAGGCTAAAGGCTCCCAATTTTCTGAGACGGCTTTCTGTTCCAGTACGGCGCCTATTGCAGTATCGGACGCGTCAGTAGTTATACGCGTTTCGGCGTTTATACGCGGGTGTGCTAGTAAAGCGATCTTCGCGAGAGTTGCTTTAATTTTATTGAAGGCGTTTTCTGCCTCTGGCCACCAACCTATTGGTCGCTTGTCGTTTTTCTTGGAATCTCTTAAGTAACTGTTTAAAGGAGCTTGCAACTTCGCCGCATGTGGTATGTTGAGCCGATAGAAATTCACCATTCCGAGAAACCTCCTCAGTTCTACAATTCTTTTAGGCTTTGGGAAATTGTTGATTGCCTCTACCTGTTTGGCAGAAGGTCGAATACCCTTGTTGTTTATTTGATAACCGAGGAATTCGATATCCGAAACGCCCAGGACACATTTATTTACATTTAAACGAAGATGGGCTTTTTTTAATCGGTCGAAGACCACCCGAAGATGCTCGGCGTGTTCTTCTTCCGAAGAGGAAGCGACTAATATGTCATTCATATATACGAATACGTAGTCTAAATCTCCCAATACGCGGTCTACGTAACGCTGAAACGACTGGCCCGCGTTTCGTAACCCGTACATCATATAGACAAATTCGAACAACCCGAAGGGAGTAATCACAGCAGTTCTTTCAATGTCCTCTGGCGCCATAGGAATCTGATTGTAAGCACGGTATAAGTCTAGCGATGAAAATATAACTTTACCCGAAAGATTTGTTGCACAATCATGCAAATGAGGTGTGGGGTACCTATCAGGAATTGTTACAGCATTTACGCGACGAAAGTCCCCAGCAATCCTCCAAGTACCGTCCATCTTTAAAATCATGTGTATCGGACTCGACCACGGACTGGAAGAAGGTCTACAAATACCTGCCGCCATCAACCCTTTTATTTCCGCCTTTGCAGCTTTTAATTTAGCTGGATTCAAACGTCTCGGGCGTTCGGAAATCGGAGGTCCTGTGGTGATTATATGATGATACACGTCACATGCAGACGGAGAGCTAGATTGCGAGGTTTTGGTTATCTCCGGGTATTCTAGTAATATATGTGAATTCTTCGACGCTTGATCGACACAATTCGCAGAAACAAATTCAACCGTTTTCAAGGTCGGGTTTATGTACATTCCCGTCAAAGAATCAACCAGACGGCGACGACGTAGGTCGACCAGTAACCCGTAGTGCGATAATATGTCGGCACCCAATATCGCGTATGGGACCGCAGCTATGGTAAAATTCCACTCGATCTCGCGGCGCAGACCTATATTAAGAGTGCGACGCGATTCGCCATAGGTATCGATTAACGAATTATTTGCGGCAAACAATTTGAGAGCACTGGGCTCGCCGTGAATTTTCGGGATCGCAGGCAGCAGTGATATGTCTGCTCCTGTATCTATCAAGAATGTTTGACCAGTTACGTGATCTCATACGTGGCGACGTTTCGAAGAGGCTCGATCCTCTGTTTTCGTCTCCGCAACAGAGGATCGGATTAATTTCCCGACTTCCATGTCTTAAATTTCGAACACCATGGCTTACAAGTCTTGGGGTTATCTGGGTATTTTTCGTGAGCGTAACATAGTTTCTCTTTCGAAGCTTCTGACGAACGAGCGCTGTCCTTACTATTACGCGAAACCGAGCGACCGCGGCGTGGTCCGCCCTTATGCTCTATACGGCCGACTCGCGACGACAGTGTGTCTAAGAGTTTCGACATCCGCTTTATTTCACAGACCAAATCATCTATTGTTGCATTGGAATTATCGGATGAAGGCGCGGACGAAGGCGTGGATGAAGCAATTATGACCTCCGAGGCCTTAGTGTTGTCCGCGATTTTGTCTGCCATCTCAGCTAATTTGTTTACGTCGGTTGTATCGCAGCAAGAATAGCCCGCGAGTTCGCTGGTAATTGCTCGAGAAAAATTGTTCGCATGACCGACTCGTCACATCTTCCGTCATTCAAACCGCGTAAACGATTTAAAATTAATGAGGGCTTTCCCTCAGTTATAACTTGTCCTTTCAGTAATTTCCGAAGATTAGATTCTTCGGATTCTGCGAATGTAGCGATAACACGCCGTTTAATCCGCGCAAATATATCCGCAGGACGCGGGTCTTGTTTAATTATATCTTTAATTACCGCTCTATATCCGCCTTGGTCTGTTCGACCGTAATTTGGGCGGTACGCAATGACGCCTCTACATGATAAAACCAAAATTCAGGATCAGAGCGGAAAAATTGTGGAATTTTTGGTACCCGATAATGGTCAATTCGTAACTGATCATTAGTTGAATCAGACGTTGTTAGAGCCGAATGCTCGTTATTCCGCGCCATTTTAGCAAACCCGGATAACAATATTATGATATAGAAGACTATGTTAAAATGAAGAATAATTATTACAAATAAAATATATAAAAATAGCATGTAATAATGACTATGACTAAACGATTATTACGATACGATATATACAGGTATGCCTTTCATGCCAAGATCAAGTTTTCGATTAAACGAATTTGGCAACAAAGTCTCCCCTTCAGGAACAACAAAGCCGAGGAAGGACACGCTATCACATCCAGGCGACGGAATTCGCAGAAAGCGCGGTTGCCGGATGTCTTTACGCAACGCGCAACCTAAAGAATCGCGCAATTCTAGCCATTTTAGTGCCAGGGGTTTTTAAAAATCCGTGTCGGATTGTGCCATGAAGCGCGATAGCGCTTTTGTTAAAAATAAACCTTGGGACTCAATGTGTTAAAGAAAGACAGCTAATTATGCAGGTTGTTTACGATTATTTGAAAGAAAATTTGTAATTACGAGAGGAAACTCTGACAGACTCGCGACAAGATACATTCTGAACCGAGCGTAATCGAATTGACGATCGTGACCAAAAAAAGCGACACGGTTCACCACAGTACGCGAACAGCGCGATCGCGCTGCGTGGCACTAAAACGGCTAGGGAATATCGAGCGATCGTGCAACGTCGCAATTCTTACGCGCGCCTATCTCGCACGTGGGAAGGAATATTGCGACGGTTGATCGCTTTTAAAACGAGAACAGAACCACTAATTACTCGCGAGACAAACAATCAATGCCACCTCGCTTACCGCAAGCCTCTAGTAGACTGTTCGCTATGCATCTCCCGCTACGATGCGACGGAGATGATGTCATCTACAACGCCTCTATGTATGCCGTCGTCCCTTGACTCGTAGGATAGAATGGCCTCGTAGAACATGCGTTGTTCTGCATCCAGGAACCCAGGAAAACGATCTCCCAGATGACTCGTCCCATAGTTGTCTCCGCAAACCTCGTAGATGGAACGTTGTCTCGGCGGACCTCGAAGATCGGAAGTTGTCTCGGCTTCAAAGACTCAGCAAGGCGATTTCAGCAACTCCACAATTCCTCACGATCGCCGTTGAAGTGGACAATTTTTTTGACGATCACGTCGGGGTCACCACTGTAGGGATTCTGGGCAGTAATTCCGCCTATCCGATCCCCACATTGCCCCAGGCGAAGGTATTATAGATCGCTCTTTATATCAAAACTCTCTGGACGGAAGTGGCGTACCGCATGGCAACGCTTGCCATCGCGCGCGAGCTCCCCACTCCCAGGATAATCCGCTGTGGAGGGGGACAGCTGCTCCTCACACTGCATTTGGCGCAATTTGGTTGAATTTGGCGGCCATTATTGACCGTTACAGTTCAATTCAAGCCTGATCAACAGATCAAGCCAAGCAAATTCAAGTCAAGCTCAGTAGCGTGGTTTCGTGTGTGGTTAATTAGTTTTATTGATTAGTTTTATTGATTATTTTTTAATATTAAAAACTTCAATCAATAGGTATGTAATCTTGAGCTCATTTAAGAAGGAACCCACTGACAGACAAGTTCAGACCTGTTAATGGTGCTGAAACAAGCTACTATTGGCTATACCTCAAACAAACGCTCCCTCGGAACCAATGAGCTCATTCTACATGCACGAAATGGGTTCCTTCTAAAATAAGCTCAAGTATATGTTAAGATACTTCAAAGTTAATATTCATTACTGCTTGCACTAACATCCTCATTTTCCATTAAATTTCTACTAGCGATTTCTTAACTCATTGAAGCCATAATTTGATAGCGACTCGGATAAAGAACAATGAGAGACACATTGGGATATAGTTCATAAACATCGAACTGGAACAAAGATAAGTGATACAACATATTAAGTGTCCGCACAACGGTCCATACACTGCACGGATTTTGATCACAGGAAACGGAACGAGAGTCCGTACAGTGCACAGGCTGCATATTTTATTTATTTTCTAGAATCATTATGTCGAACAACATGAAATGATGTGTACCCGGGTGTGAAGATCGAACGTCAACAAGGCATCGATTTCCAAATCCAATTAAAGATACAGCACATTTCAATATATGGATTGAAGTAATTCGTAATCCAAAACTAGTTGAATTAGACCTGATGCGAGTCTATAGAAATGTTCGTGTATGCCATCAGCATTTCACGATCAAGGATAAATCATCAAATATGTACTTGGTCCGTACAGCAATACCTTCTCAAAGGTTACCATCTATACAAGGTACGGAATATGACTACTATTACTATATGAACAATTATTTTATACAATATAAAAATCATATTCCAATTTGTTACACAACAATTGGAACATCTACATGGCAGCCCCATGGCACAGAAGAGCCATTGAATGCAGAAGGAGGAACAGCTACATCCCAGCCCCATGGCACAGAAGAGCCATTGAATGCAGAAGGAGGAACTTCTACATCCCAGCCCCATGGCACAGAAGAACCATTGAATGCAGAAGCAGGAACATTTACATCCCAATTCCGCGGCATAGAAGAGCCATTGATTATAGAAGACGGACCATCTACATTCCAATTCCGCGGTATACAAGAACCAATGGTAGTCGAAGATGGACCATCTACATCCCGCGGTATAGGAGAGTTACAGCGTTCGGTTACACCAGTAAATACCCGTCCTAAGTGTCCGAACCAAATCCCCCACATCAAAATATGAACTTTAAATTATTAAAGATGTACCGACTAGTCCGTTAAACCGAGTATCTGACCACTTTTGTAGTCGGCGAATAGTTGGCAAAGAAGGCCGAGCGTTAGTCTTGAATTTTTAGTATTACTAATAACTTTGTGATGTCCCACTATTTTTCGCGCGGTATTATTCTAAAGTCTCCCTCATAAATCGCTCCATAACTCCATCAAAATCCATCAAACTCAAATCTTACCCCTTTTCCCCAAATCACTGATCACCTTGGCGATGTACCTTAGCGGTCCCCATCTCAAGATGGTCAACTACGACCTCCAAATCCCCTCTTCGCCTTACGTGGCATGACCACTTCCCTCCTATTTAAATTTAAACAAGTCCCTCGTCCCAAAAACTCTCTTATCTCGAGACCACGTCTCACCCCCTCTTTACGACTCACCGAGTCAAAGCCACTCTCACCCCTTTCCCGTCAAAACGCCTAAAATCCACCTAATGGGTCTTATCAATAGCTTAACAGAATCTTGGAAACCAATTGCGACGCATATTTCACGCATGATTCATAAACGTAGTCTAAATATAGACATTTATAAAAACCCCGGAAGTCCTATTGCGACGCATATTTCGTAAATAGGTCAAGGTGCATACCGCGCACACCCTTCATACCTGACATTCTTGTAAACCCTATAAATACGAGGAACCGCGAGACCGGAACACTCTCTTCTACACACTCTTCGACACACTCTTCTAAGGAAATACTTCCGCAGAACAACTAAAATTTCGTCGAATCAAGTGCACAAAAGCATTATATTTAAATTCAGTGTTCTACTGCAACTACCGTAAGAAATTATAATTACCATTATTGTTATACGGCATATCACCTTCATATATATTATTTTGTATTGTTAACGCTTATTGCATTTCATATTATTATTCTTGTATTAACGCTTATTGCTTTATATTATCATTTTGTATCGTTAACGCTTATTGCATTTCATATTATTATTCTTGTATTAACGCTTATTGCTTTATATTATCATGTCGCTAACGCTCATTGCATTAAATATATTTTGTATTGTTAACGCTTATTGCATTTCATATTATTTTGATTCATATTATTATCTCGCTAACGCTCATTGTCTTATATTGTTAGCGTAGCAAATTCCTATTACTTTTCATACTATTTTCTTTGGGTTATACACATGTATTGCATATTCATACACATATATTGCTGTTGATTACCATTTATATAAATGTTATGTGCTAATGCTTAATGTCTGACGCATTATTATGTTAACCACGCTAATACATTGATAGTGCATATACTCGTGCTTAAAGTAATAAACCTCTTGGCTTTAAATCACGCTTCGAATTATTATGAATATCCTTTCGTTACGAAGGCTCCAAATCTAAACAGGCTACTGCAACAGCTGATTTCAGTTCGTAAACGCGAGACTTCTTACACTGTTTACTAACGTACTTTTGCATGGCCCGCGTACAGCCATATGTCTAGACATATTTCGCGGAATTATTACGTGTAGTTTCTTATGCGAATGCAACGGTAAATCCGATTACTAAGCCAAAACAAAGTGTTCTAACGGGTGTCACCACCAAAGTGATTACTATTTAAACCTTCCCTGGTCGTTCAGTGTTACGAATCTGGCATTCGAGCCTGGCTTCCTCCAACCCTCAGTGTTACGAATCTGGCATTTGAGCCTGGCTTCCTCCAACCCTCAGTGTTACGAATCTGGTATTCGAGCCTGGCTTCCTCCAAACCCCCAGTGTTACGAATCTGGCATTCGAGCCTGGCTTCCTCCAACCCTCAGTGTTACGAATCTGGCATTCGAGCCTGACTTCCTCCAACCCTCAGTGTTACGAATCTGGCATTCGAGCCTGGCTTCCTCCAACCCTCAGTGTTACGAATCTGGCATTCGAGCCTGGCTTCCTCCAACCCTCAGTGTTACGAATCTCGCATTCGAGCCTGAGTCCCTTTTAACCCTCAGTGTTACGAATCTGGCATTCGAGCCTGGCATCCCTTAACCCCACATTGTCATCGTCCTAAAGACCTCCACCCGGGACGTGACAACTTAATAAGGCAAATTATACATATAAACCAACTAAATAAATACATTCTAAGTAACTAAATAAATACATTCTAAGTAACTAAATAAATACATTCTAAGTAACTAAATAAATACATTCTAAGTAAATAAATAAGTACCCTAGTAGCATTTCTGGTTGGCCAACGGTAGCCAACAGTTGGGAATTAGTTGGGATATAGTTAGTGTTTTTGCCTACAAATTCCCAACATAGAGCCTACGGCAAAAAAATTACGACAATGTACCAACGAATATTCAATGTTGGGCCTACAATTATCATGGTTGGTTAATTAACAAAAAGTTACAACAGTGTGCCTACGAATATTCAATGTTGGGCCTACAATTACTATGGTTGGTTAATTAACAAAAAATTTTCAACGATGATTAAATGACATCTTATAAACGTCAGAAAATTTTATTATATTCCTTGTTATTATATTCCAAGTTGTGATTTTTCTTTTCTTATTTATAAATACGTAATGTATTTATGTATGTGAATACATAAATGTGAATACATAAATAATTGAAACGAATGTGAAATTTTAAGGAATGAGTCTAAAGGTCGAATGATGATATTTTCTAGAATATTTCGCGTCACTGCACAGTTTTTATAAAATATTAATACTAGTTATGTAACTAGAAATTAGAAGCGTTTACAAGGAAATGTGTTGGGTAAGTGCGAACAGCGGTTGCTTTGTAAGCGGAAAGTTTGGGTTCGATTCTCCTCACCCGTGATTTTTTTTTCTTAAACCAGGCCTGAAAAAGACGTGTTTACAACGTCTTTTGAAGATCTTTAAGACGCCTTCTGGACGTCTTTAAGACGTCTTTTGGAAAGAATATAAATAATTGAGCAACAGTAGGAAAGCCTACTTTGGCCATCCGTTGTTGGCCCAACCTGAAAAAAAAAGTGCCAAATCTAACTGTTGGCCAACTATTATTATGTGCGTGGCCCAACTGTATGCCAACAACAAATGCTACTAGGGTATATTCTAAGTAAATAAATAAGTATATTCTAAGTAACTAAATAAATACATTCTAAGTAAATAAATAAGTATATTCTAAGTAACTAAATAAATAAGTATATTCTAAGTAACTAAATAAATAAGTATATTCTAAGTAACTAAATAAATACATTCTAAGTAAATAAATAAGTATATTCTATAAATTATGAATATGGACATTTGGTACTGATTGTAATTTAATAATGAATTTATTAATGTATGTAAAATAAAATGTATAAATGTGTTATCCAATATTTGGGTTGATTTGTAGGTCGTTCAAAGACGCTGCTAAGGCAGTTAAATATAAGGAAAGCTGCAGATTTAACCCCTAAGGCCAGATTTTTGTATGAAAAACTGATCAGGTTAAATAGGACTAAGACAGCACAAAACAAGAGAATGGCTGTGATGAAAAAAAAAATTATTGTTAGCCAGCAAACAGTGTTATGTTGCGCAAAATAATTTACGACCAGAAGCTATGAATTTTTGTATGTAACAATTAATGCGGAAACCTGCAAAACTTAGGGGGGACAGATATACTATCGAGGAAAAACTTATGTGCCTAGCCTTGTATAAGACATCTGGCTCTGCATACCGATTTTTGGCTAATTGGTTCCATCTCCCATGTTCGCGTACACTAAAACGCACTTTACACAATATTCCTGTGAGGGCAGGAATAAATGAGTTTTTACTCTCAAATTTAAAAAGATCTATCGACCGCATGCAAAGACAGGACCGAATATGCATCGTATTATTTGATGAAATGTCAATACTACCGTGCTTACAGTACAATGAATTTGAAGATAAATTAGCCAGCCTGGAAAATGGAGAGATGGTAAATCATGCATTCGTGTGCACGATTAAAGGCATAACAAAGAAATGGAAACACCCAATTTTATATACCTTTTGTAAGGGTACAATGAAGTCGTTACAATTAAAAAACACTTCTAAAAGAATTGATACAAAAGTTGCAGTCAATTGGTACGTACAGCATACAATTACAAAATGACATTTGTATTTGTTTAGATATTTATTTCAATAAATTGCCCATTATATTTTCGGTATAGGCTTACAAATTATAGCTGTTATAGGCGATCAGGCGCAAACAAACGCATCTGCCATTAATACCCTCATTAAAGAAGCACGGAAGTATTATATAGAAAATGGCCTGGAACCACGAAGACGTATAGTCGTTTACCGCCAAGACATTATTCCTTTATACGACACACCGCACTTGATAAAAGGGATAAGGAATAATTTATTAAATAAAAATTTAATATGGACGGCGAGCAATAGTGAAATTGAAGTAGCCAGATGGAACGACATCATCGCCGCCTTTAAAATCGATAATTTAGATGAGAATAAGGACATGAGGTCCATCCCATCAATCACTAAATACCATGTCCAAAGGCCAATAATTAAGAAAATGAAAGTTTATTACGCAATGCAAGTTTTCAGCCAAAGAATATCCTCGGCTATTAACTTAATGATCAAAATCCGTAAGTATAAAAATTATATCATCGTAAGGCGTGTCTCCACTGTAGAATTTGGCTGTCATAATGGCGATCGCTCCAAAGGCATCTTTTCGTAAGTATGATAATTCAAATCTGCCTCTCAAAGCCCAGGAAAAAGTGCCAATTTTTAGTATTTGTTTATATGGTTATAATAAACTCAATTACCAAACTTCAGATTAACATTATTTATTAAATAAGGAACTTATATGCAATCGTGTACGAACTTGATAAAATACATTACCTTCTTAAGTAATTCTTCCTTGTCAACCAATTATTATTTTATAAAAAGACTAACGCTTCTTAACAATCCATTGTTACGTATTTTTATGGGAAAATTGCGATGACAACGCGGGTTGGTGCCCGTGGAGCGCTGAACCGCTCTGCTCGTCGGAGTGCGGGAGTTTCAAATAAAACACAATACAAGAAACTATTTATAAGTTAAATTTTTGAGTTTTATTCAACTGTTCGGGAAGCTGGTTAAAGACAGAATGAACGTAACGTTTCAAAGTATCCTCCGAGGTCCTCGCTGAAGTCGTTGGCCAAATCCTCCTAGTCCTCCCATAGATCTTCGTAGTCCAATCAGGATGGAGGATGCATCAGCTCCAAGCGGTAGGCCGTCCTTCCGATGTCCGTACGCCCCCGCGAATCGGCGTCCATCTTTCCCTCCGTCTTCGGGGTGGTGGAAACTCAATGAAAGCGCGCTTTTCCGTTACACAGCGGGGTGCCCACGTGGGAAGAGAAAGTAGGCTCTACTCCGAGGATCGAGAAAACAACCCTTGAAGGAAATTTATGACTTCCTCAGCGTCTCCAACACTGGAGAACACATTCTGGAGTCAATCGACACTCCTAAAGACTAACAAAGGACAAGGCCTTCTCAAAAGATTACGTGACTTAGAAGAAACTCGCGATTCGTTTCGGGGTCTGTTAATTGGTGTCCTCTTCCTGTTTTCGAGCTCTGCCCACGTATGCCACCCGCATCGCACATCCTTAACAATACTTTCTCAATCACGCGCATACATCTGTTTTCAAATTTCGCTCCTGATTTAACTATCAATTATATATATTTCCGTGGCTACGTTCAAGTGATAACGTAACACCATAATTTATGGGAAAAACTCTAGGAAACTCTGGTAACTATTAGACGCTACACATTGGCCAATCGGCATGCCGCATGCCGTTCGGCTTTTCAAACCATGCAACCCAATCCGCAGACTTGGCTCTATGTACCGAGCAGCCTTGCCGATTGGCAAATGCCGACGCAGCGGGGACACGGCTTTACATTAAAAATTATTGAATGTGAATTAAAAACAAATATTTTTTGCATATGATGTAGCGTCCAGCAAGGACTATGGAATGCATACAAATGCCACCGGAACAGCGAAGATAGCGAAATTCTTCAATGATTTATTTAATTCGTTGAACAGCAGTCCCTGATAACCAAATCTGGGAAGTGTTGTGTATTTTAACGGTGATTTTAAAATCAGAACGCGGGTTGGTGCCCGTGGAGCGCTGAACCGCTCTGCTCGTCGGAGTGTGGGAGTTTCAAATAAAACACTTGTATAAGAAACTATTGCTAAGTTAAACTTTGGACTTTTATTTGAAACTGTTTGGGAAGCTGGTTAAAAACGGAATGAATGTAGCATTTCAAAAGTTCCTCCGAGGTCCTCGCTGAAGTCGTTGGCCGAATCCTTCTAGTCCTCCCATAGATCCTCGTAGTCCAATCAGGATGGAGGATGCATCAGATCCAACCGGTAGGCCGTCCTTCGGATGTCCGTACGCCCCCGCGAATCGGCGTCCATCTTTCCCTCCGTCTTCGGGTGGTGGTGGAAACTCGGTGGAAGCGCGCTTTTCCGTTACACAGCGGGGTGCCCACGTGGGAAGAGAAAATAGGCTCTACTCCGAGGATCGAGAAAACAACCCTTGAAGGAAATTTATGACTTCCTCAACGTCGCCAACACTTCTGGAGTCAATCGACACTCCTAAAGACTAACAAAGGACAAGGCCTTTTCAAAAGATTACGTGACTTAGAAGAAACTCGCGATTCGTTTCGGGGTCTGTTAATTGGTGTCCTCTTCCTGTTTTCGAGCTCTGCCCAAGATCTTTCCCACGTATGCCACCCGCATCGCACATCCTTAATAACGCTTTCTCAATCACACACACAACATCTACTTTCAAATTTCGCTCCTGATTTATCTATCGATTACATACATTTCCGTGGCTACGTTCGCGTGATCACGCAACAGAAGCAGAATCTGACATCAGAACCGTAGTCATCTGTGTCCGCATTTGGCTGCGTTCTGAGGTGCAGAGCCTGATGTCAGTGCCTGATGTCAGATCGGCAGCAGATTCGCAGCAGATTTTGTCGTCTGCTACAGTTCTGACGTCAGACTCTGCGCTCTCATGCCAGAGCCAGACCCTGCTACCAATCTGATGTCAGACTGGATACAGATGGTTATCAGGGAGTGAGACTTCAAAAGGTAATATAGATGTAGGTATAGGTATTTGTTTTCTTCTAGGATTACATAGTTCCCAAAGATGGCACTTCAAGTTCTAAACTTATATAGCCCAACGAACATTAGACATTTGACAAATCTTATTTTGTTCTTATTATTACATTACTATTATCCGCTCGTATATCACATTGTTTTGCTTATAATGTACCGATTGTTGTTGAAGCTTATCCTTCTTCCATCTTATACTTATTTTATTTTATCTTATTCGTGTTATTTTTTACTTATAATTTTATATTACTATTATGTCATCTTATACTTATACTATATCAAATATATTACATTCAGTTTACTTTAATCAGTCTTTCTTTTTGTATTTTTAAAGATCAAACAAATGAAAACAGGGCTAGACATAACAACGCCGGATTAAAATGTGCTGTAAACCGAAACAGTATACACATGACATAATGGGGAGAATGTGTCCAAAAGATGAACAATATGTATTTCCAGGCCGAAGATACAACAGAAAAAATAGTGCCACCTTCACTGAAGAATTTTATAGCCACAGTGGAAGGATTTATGGATATGGTCAAAATATTATATGGCAAAAAATTGGACATCTATACTAGGGAATTTAATCAAGATCCCTTGGAAAACTTTTTCGGTCAAATCCGACAGCACAGGGGTAGAGCAAATAGCCTAAATGCCACCCAATTTGAAGAATCATTCAAAACATTATTAATTCGAAACGTGTCCGGCAAGCATAGTAGCAGAGCCAATTGCCAAGACACGTTTCATGTCACACTGTTTGAACTGAAGAGCCTCATGGACAACGCTCGTCCCAATCCGGAAAACACACCTAGGATTATAGAAGAGCCAGCAGTATATATAAGGATTGGCGGAGTGTGTGACACCGCCTTAAGCATTAAGGTGAAGGAAACTTTATTTTTATATATATAATAATTTAATACCGAAAATAGATTGCAACTTGTGCAAAATACATATTGTAGAACAACGCCCATACAATGAAAATGATGTATTAAACTATTTTAACGAATATTTCTCGCGGTGTATTATAAAAGTATATAATATTACTAAATTTATGTTAAATAAATATTATAGTAGGCGTAATCTTAACTTTTTTATCGCGTATTATGTAAAGTATCATGTAAATTTTAGTTTTATATGTAGTCATAAAGACAGTATGTCTGATATATTTATTACTAATATTATTAAATATTCTATTTATAATTTTTGTAAAATTCGAGACACTACCGTGTCAAATAAATAAATATAAAGTATGTTGAAGTATGTTTACAATAAGTTTACTTTGTTCAATTTTTTTCCCTTCAAGAAAATTGACTAAGATACAGTTTCTGTATGACAGTGCGCGCTTTTAAATTGTATACAGAATGCTTACAAGATAATTATGTGCAGTCATACAGAAATTGTATCTTATTCATTTCTTCAGTTCAATTAATTTAAGGGGAACCGAACACAAGTTTCGAATTTGCCGCCTTCGATTAAGTTTCCGTGGTCAGCACCATCTAGTGGATAATCTTTCAACTCAATTGCATACAGCGCTATCTACAGAGATGGAGGAGAACTAAACGGTGATTACATTTCTAGCCTCTATGAGTGTCACCCCCCTGGAATTAAGCAAAGACTGAGAATACCGGCCTACATCTCTGGCTGGTCACTGCCAGTCACTGCGTGGCGGCGGCGCGGGAAAACAAACGCACGATGTATTTTCAATATCATTCCTGATTGGGTAATTCCGCTCGGCTACATGGGAAAGTTTCCGACGTTTGCCGAACGTAATATAAGAATTGCTTAAGCATTTGCTTTTGTTGCGACTCCCGTCTAGCGGCGTGTGGAATAAACTTTAGAAGCGCGAAGTTCGAAACGGATCATGCGAGTGTAATAGGAAAGGGAAGCAAAGCGAAGTTTGCACAAGCCCGAGGGGTTTGAAAATAGTTAGAGATTCTTTTAGTAAGGAAACTTCAAGATTATAAATTAATCAATACCCACTTGGAAACGGGTGTTTGAATAAATGAACTCCACTATGATCCCTTCTCCTAAGCGTATAATTCCAGAGCAATGTTGTTAAACGCTTGTTTCTAAAAATCAATATCCGAAAAGAAAATAGATTGACCAATAAGAATTTAGCTTATAAATATTTGATCGGCTTTTATATTTTAAGCACATTTTGTAATGAACAAAAGAAGAAAAAGCGTTGGCCTTTGTAACACTCATTCAAGCCTTGACACTCAAAGCTAACGGACGTGTTATCGAAAACTCTTAAAAACTCATTTCTGTATTCGAATCGTTTCATTAAACTCATTAAAGTTACTAGTTATTTGTGTTTCAAACGTTTTATTGTTCTATTATCAGCTTTATCATTATAATTATCTTTAAAAATCCGCGTCCAAGGAGCAGAACGCCTTAGCGTTCCACGGACGACGTCCCGCGCCTGAATTCCCCAAGAGGAAATTATATCTCCCAGACGGCCACGCAACACTTGACTAAGCACGGCTTAAGCACCATTTTCTTGACTAAGCAAATCTTAAGTTCAGACTATGAATACATGACTTCTTAAGCTTAGCTTATTCGAATAAGGCCGACTTGGTTAAAACATTCTTAAGCACATGCTTAAGCAACGTGTTGCGAGGCCGGTTGGGAATTCTTCTGGCTTAAGGGACTTTCTGTAAGGTCCGGCGTCCGTGGAGCCCTGAAGAGCTCTGCTCGCGAACGCGTGAATTTAAATAAACGAAATATCGAAGTGTTTTGTAACAAATACTTTAGAACTGAATAAAACTTATTGAACTGAACTAAATTGAATCAATTAAATTATTCGGAACGATTAAGAACAAAACGAGAATATTTCAGGATTGAACAAGGCTGAATTTATTATGACACGTCTGGACTGTTATAACGCCGAAGATCAAATGCGAGGAGAAGAAACAGGCTTCTTCTTACGTTCGTTCCTCTTTTCTTTATCAATACATTGTTTTTCGAGCGAGAAGGAAGGTGGCGAAGATAGATTTCTAATGTGATAGAGTTCATCCTTAACTCTATCCTGTTTAAACTTCGCGCTTTAGAAGCTTGCGCTGAATGCCGCTAGAGCGAGTATCGCAACTCGCAACAAACGACTATGAATACCGCCCCCAGTTTCGAATTTACTGCCTCCGACCATTTAGTCGGACTACATTTGGGTAGAGGGTGCTGTTACGCGCTGACAAAACAATACATTGAGTGTCACACCCCCTGAGGTCCGTGGTTGTGTGTGGAGGTTTTTGGGGTGCATGTACAAAGTTTGTTAATACCGTGGTATCAGAGAAAGCTAAATCCACAGAAACACTATATATATATATACACAAAGTTTGTTATTGAAGCGAAAATCAATATTTCTAAAATCTTTATAAATAAAATATGTACGCCCTCGAAGATGGTAAGAATTCTAAACAAACACAATAATTATATCAATAAAGAAAAATTTAAAATACTCATACTATGACATAACCTTAACATATCTTGTATTTATATATAGTAATTTCCTATCACAACTGGTTATTTTAATCCATCCTGATACTGTTGTAGCTTTATTTAGAGATTTGGAAATATAAATTTAACGATAACTACTGTCTTATTTAGATCAATATGATGATGAAGATGCGGAAGAAATTTCTTCAAAACTTTGGCAAGAAGCATGCTGGATTGTTATTAATGCTTATTTTGATGAGAAAGGTCTTGTACGACAACAACTTGATAGTTTTGATGAATTTATTGAAATGTCTGTTCAAAGAATCGTCGAAGATTCACCACAAATTGATTTACAAGCAGAGGCACAACATACTTCTGGTGAAATAGAAAATCCAGTTAGACATTTATTAAAGTTTGAACAGATCTACTTATCAAAGCCTACTCATTGGGAAAAGGATGGAGCTCCATCCCCTATGATGCCTAATGAAGCTAGACTTAGAAATTTGACATATTCTGCACCATTGTATGTAGATATAACTAAAACAATTGTAAAAGATGGCGAAGATCCTATTGAAACACAACACCAAAAAACATTTATAGGAAAAATTCCAATTATGTTAAGATCAAAGTACTGTTTATTGGCTGGTTTATCTGATCGTGACTTAACAGAATTAAATGAATGTCCATTGGATCCTGGTGGTTATTTTATTATTAATGGGTCAGAAAAAGTACTTATTGCACAAGAAAAAATGGCCACAAACACAGTTTATGTATTTAGTATGAAAGATGGTAAATATGCATATAAGTCAGAAATTAGATCCTGTTTGGAACATAGTTCACGTCCTACATCTACATTATGGATTAATATGATGGCAAAGAGTGGAGCTAGTATTAAAAAGTCTGCAATAGGACAACGTATTATTGCAATTATTCCATATATTAAGCAGGAAATTCCTATTATGATTGTTTTTCGGGCCCTTGGATTTGTTGCTGATCGTGATATTTTAGAACACATTATATACGACTTTGATGACCCTGAAATGATGGAAATGGTAAAGCCTTCTTTAGACGAAGCTTTTGTAATACAGGAACAAAATGTTGCACTAAATTTTATTGGTACTAGAGGTGCAAGACCTGGAGTAACTAAAGAGAAACGTATTAAATATGCTAGAGAGATTTTACAAAAAGAAATGCTTCCACATGTAGGAATAAGTGATTTTTGTGAAACCAAAAAAGCTTACTTCCTTGGTTATATGGTACATCGATTATTATCAGCATCTCTTGGCAGAAGAGAATTAGATGATCGAGATCACTATGGTAATAAAAGATTAGATTTGGCTGGTCCATTATTGGCATTTTTATTTAGAGGATTATTTAAAAATCTGATGAAAGAGGTGCGATTGTATGCACAAAAATTTATAGACAGAGGAAAAGATTTTAATCTTGAACTCGCCATCAAAACAAAAATTATTACTGATGGTTTGAGGTACTCACTTGCTACTGGTAATTGGGGAGACCAAAAGAAAGCACATCAAGCCAGAGCTGGTGTCTCACAAGTATTAAATAGATTAACATTTGCATCAACACTTTCGCATCTAAGGAGAGTAAATTCTCCCATTGGAAGGGATGGTAAACTGGCTAAACCACGTCAGTTACATAACACACTATGGGGTATGCTGTGTCCTGCAGAAACTCCTGAAGGTGCTGCTGTAGGTTTGGTAAAAAATTTGGCATTAATGGCATATATTAGTGTTGGATCTCAGCCTTCTCCGATTCTTGAATTCTTAGAAGAGTGGTCTATGGAAAATTTAGAAGAAATTGCCCCAAGTGCAATAGCTGATGCAACAAAAATATTTGTAAATGGTTGCTGGGTTGGTATTCACAGAGACCCAGATCAATTAATGGCTACTTTACGCAAGCTAAGACGTCAGATGGACATTATTGTGTCTGAAGTCTCTATGATCAGAGATATTAGAGATCGTGAAATCAGAATATATACAGATGCAGGAAGAATTAGTAGGCCCTTATTAATTGTTGAAGGACAGAATTTGTTACTAAAGAAAAGACATATTGATATGTTGAAAGAAAGAGATTACAATAATGATGGCTGGCAAGAATTAGTTGGTAGTGGAGTAGTTGAATATATTGATACTTTAGAAGAAGAAACTGTCATGATTGCTATGTCACCTGAAGATTTGAGGCAGGAAAAGGAATATGCTTATTGTACGACATATACACATTGTGAAATTCATCCAGCAATGATATTAGGGGTCTGTGCCTCAATTATTCCATTTCCGGATCACAATCAAAGTCCAAGAAATACTTATCAAAGTGCTATGGGTAAACAAGCAATGGGAGTGTACATCACAAATTTTCATGTGCGAATGGATACCTTGGCTCATGTATTATATTATCCACACAAACCTTTAGTTACTACGAGGTCTATGGAGTATCTTAGGTTCCGTGAATTACCAGCTGGCATTAATAGTATAGTTGCTATATTATGTTATACTGGTTATAATCAAGAAGATAGTGTTATTTTGAATGCTAGTGCTGTTGAAAGAGGTTTCTTTCGATCTGTATTCTACAGATCTTACAAAGATTCAGAATCCAAGAGAATCGGTGATCAAGAAGAACAATTTGAAAAACCTACACGGCAAACTTGTCAAGGAATGCGCAATGCTATTTATGATAAATTGGATGATGATGGTATCATTGCTCCTGGAATTCGTGTATCTGGAGATGATGTAGTTATAGGTAAAACTATTACTTTACCTGAGGCAGATGATGAGGTATGTATTGTACAAATATTGGTAAGACTTTACTTTAGAACTTCCAAGATTTTGGAACTTATTATACGTCATTATTGTATGCGTTCTGATGTGCTGAATACGAATATCGTGCCCATTTTTGGTGGATACATATGTCAAGGTCAAGATTATCGGAGCTGCCTCTCCAATACTGCATAATTACCCAATCTAATAAAATCAGTCAGAGATGGGCAAATTTTGTATTTAAATAAAATTTCGAATAACGAATAAAAGTTAAGAGAATTATTCGGGCTGATGAACGAATGACGAATAATTTTTTTTAACGTTTATTCGCTATTCGAAACTTTATGTAAATAAACATTTTGCCCATCCCTGGTACTAATTTATTTTTGTTAATATCTCGAAAACTGACTTTCCACCAAAAACGGATATTATATTCGTATTCAGCACGTCAAAACGCGTGGAATGACGTATAATACGTGGCAAAAGCTTGGGAGGCTAAAGTAAAGTTCAGCCCAAATATTATATTAAATAAATTTTCTTTATAAGATAATGCAGCATTATAGTTAGAGAATATGCTCAAGAGTAGTAATTAACCCAGCTGCAAGAAATAGCTGGGTGGCACCCTATTAGAGTTATAAGACTAACAAGGAACATCACTCAATCGACGCACGCCGATTTTCGTGAAACTTGGCATATAAGATATAGGTAATGGATTCGATAATAATAAGATCCTTAAGATGGATGTTCCTTTGTTAGCAAAATCTGTTCAGAGGCTTTTTTTCGCACTTCCCGATGTCCTAGAAGGTTTAAATTCAGCATGAAGTTTTCTCGGCGCCCAAAGATGCCGTAAAAAATCCAAATCCTGGAAAGTTCAATAATGGGTAGTAAAGACGTAAGTTAAATTTGAACAAAGTCATAGGCGGCACAGTGGTAAAAAAACCACCTGCATACTCATAGCATATACAAATTTGTTTCGGTCGGTCACCCACCGTCAACTTTCGAGAAACTACCGTACGATCTACAATTAAAACAAAAAATATATAATAAAGGCGGCAGTTCAAGGTTTGAAGTCAGGATTTGATGAAACGAGAAAATAGTATTATTTTTGTTACATTTACATACTACATTATAGATTTATACACCACACTCCAAAGATGTCTGTATAAGATAAAGTGTGTTTGTACTGAGTAAAAGTACAAAAAAATATGGGTTTGCGTCATCTATAACTTTGTTTAAATTTTACTTACTTCGCATTATCCCTTATAAAAATTCCAATAACTTTTGTCTTTAGCATTTTTTCCTATGCCTGTTAGTTTTCAATTATTCGGCTTAAAATATTTTCAGACCACAACTTTTAAGGGTGGTTTCACCCACTAAACATCAATATTCGCTGATAAGAAAAAAATTCGTGTGAAATATTTTCGAATGCTTTATCTGTATGCCAAGTTTCGTCATAATTGGCGTGTATCAATTGGGTGATGTTCCTCGTAAGAAATAAAAGACATTGTCATCAATCTAGGTAGCTGAGGGGGGTGTAGAACTCTGAAGACCAAAATATTTTTTCCACAAACTTGTATTTCGAAATTTGCAGTATTACATAAGTTATTGTCCGTTAATGCAAGTCGTACGAGCGCATTTCATCTCTGCATGGAATTGTTACACTCATAAAATTATTCCGCCAAAGTAATGCCCTTATTAAATTTGCATATTGCATAGCAGTTATAATGAAAGTTAACTCGACGCTACAGAATATGAAGGGTCATTAGGAAGAATGCTTTGTCAACCACAAGAGACTGTAAACGTATTTTTCTCAAAACACTTTTTCCAAAACAGCGTGCACAATAACTGCAAAACGGTAACTTCAGCTTTGCTACAAATATTTTTAATTCCTTTCAATAACTATTCAAGAAAGAAGCAACGAATTTGTCACAGGAAGTAGAGTTTAAATTATTAATCTATTACTCTAAAGTAAAAAACAAAAAATATTTTGTAACAGAATTCTGTAGAGCAGAATGCTCTCGTGACCTAAAAGCTACAAGTAGTGTTCCTGATTTCTCGATATTTTTAGTTTCTCCATAAATCAGATTATATTTCTCGAGAATTCTCAAGAAATTAAAAAAATATTGCAAAATTTATATTTTTAGAATAATGTTGATAATATTTATCCAAAATACAAGAAAACTTTAACTAAATGTTTATTCCTGCCTAATTTACACAAAACTTGTGTAAATGAAAAACTGATATTAAATATAATTGATAAATTTATTTATTTAATACAAAATTTGTGCAAGGCGTACCATTACTTTTTTCTTTTAAAACAGTTTTTTAAAAAGCACAGTGTATCTAATTTAGCATCAGCCAATCTACTTCTTTTTTGTTTTCTGACAAAATCTGTAGCTGTATCGTGTTTTGTTAAATTTTGTTCGTTTTGAGTGGATGTTGGCTTGATCGTATTTAGAACATCCAAAAGTTGTTGTAAATTGGGTGTCCTTTGTTAAAGTCCCGAATTTACCTTCTTGGTTGACACTAAATTCTTGGAGACTATCTGCGATTGCTAACTCTAATAGTTTTCTGAATGGTAATTCTTCATTTTGAGGATCTGTAAGTTTTTCAGTATTTTCAGGAAAATCATGGTTACTATTATATTTTCCGAAAAGTCTGCTTAGAATTTGTTCTGTCGTTTTATACATATTTGTCTTGGATGTTTAATGAAAAAATACATCTTTTGAATCTTTTTGAAGAGGTTCTGGATTATGCAAAAATTTTATAAGTGATACAATAGTTATATCTCTTCTTTCAGTATTCAGTTTTCCTAAATTTATAAATAAGAATTTAGACCACCCTCAGCACTTGATAATATCGAATCATCTCTACCTCAATTTTTATAGGTTCTAATGTTAGTAATAAGATTTCAGCAATTTTAATATATTCATCGTGCCACATGTAATCTAAATTCATTACAATCAGTGCTTTTTTAATTGAATTCCTTACTCTGATACATCGCCTAATCATAGCCTCCATACTGTTCCATCTGGTCTTGCAACCCAAAACCTTTAAGGGCATCCAACGATCAAATCGCGCGAAAACATAGATGACTGTTATGATTTTTTCTAGAAAAATGTATACAATGTATGGGTCTAAAATTTTTTGCACTTTATTCTGCTATAAATGTAAAGTATAAAAAAAACTGGCCTGCACCAGCGCCACGATAACTTTAGACAGGATCATTGAAAATCAAAAAACCAAAGATATTCCCTAATTACACATGTGTGGTTATCGCGCTACCCTCACGCAGTGTTAAGAAACAACTGGGCGATGATTGCCTAATGTTTAAACAATAGGGTCTCCGAAACATGGGTTTTTCGCACAAAAATGTTTCGTAAAAAAATTGAATGTATGAAAATTCACAATAGAGGGTAGCGCGGAAGCCGGTGTAATTGCGAGTAGAATCCCGTTTGAATTTTTAGATACGGTTAAGAATTGCATTTTTTATCGTGGCGATAGTGCATGAAAAATTGTTCCGAGAAAAACGTAGGTATTTAAAGTTTGACGCCGAGCGCGTTCGTCTAGGGACGGGGACTTGCCCTATTTACCATGCGTTTATTCGATTAAAACAAAAATTGAATCTTCTTTTAGATCAATAAATGTATTATTAATTAAAAGAAAAATCACATTTCTGTCTATTATACCTGCGTCACAATCTGCTTTCAGAAAATATCTATTTTTAAGGCTATCACACTGTTGATCCTGCTGTTTCGATCCAAAGTTTTAAATGAGCCTTTTTGAGATGTTGAATGAATATATGCAAAAAAATTCGGTTTTTTGACCGGCGGATGCCCATAACTGCGTATTTTATTTTTCTTCCATGTATATTTGTAGAATTAATTCTTCACTGGCGAATTCTTAAACACTTTTCCAATTTTTCATATTGCTGTGATTGTTTCTTTGATGGTTGATCACAACTGAACATTTGAGGTTTCTACTGTTTCGACATCACAATCTAGATTGGCTGAATCGTTATTTTCATGTGGTGAGAATCCATTGTCATCATTCGAGTGACTAAATTGTGTCTCATCAGTATTTTTTTTACATGTATCCCATGATTATAACAAAACTGCTGGTACGCCAGAGGGATCCATCCAAATTTTACATAACAGGCGCCCCATCGCTCATAACAGCTAGAAAGCCTTGTTTTAGTGAAAGACTAAAACAAGTTAGTTTTACATCAATTAATTCCAAAGTTCTTTCAGATGTACAGTGTATTTATATTTTTAATTAATCCTCCTTTTTCCTGTGTATAAAAATCCATCATTAACTAATGAATAACGAGGAAGTTCAAATCGTTTAAATGTTACACTTTGTCTTATAAATTCACTTTGTGTTATTTGATTAAATGAAAAGCAATCATAGCTGTCAATTCTGATATTATTTCCAACAAAGTTGATTGTGTAACAAATTTATCAATTGCTCCATTGTTGTCTGAACACTGAAATCGTTTGACTGATTTAAAATTAAAACTGTTGGTACATGGTACATCCATACTTTCCACTCTTTTAAAACTGTGAATACTTTCAAGATGCCTGCGAAGACCTATGGTCGCCGATGCTGAGCATAAAAACTGTTTTTCACAAAGATTGCATGTGGCAGATTCTTTGCTTGCATTTTTTCAGAAATATTCCCAACAGTCCCTGTAAGTTTTATTCATATTGACAGGTTAAATTTGACACAAAACATGCGTAGGCAAACACAAGAATCTTCCTCTATAGAATTCAAACATAGGCTGCCTGTTTATCACACAGAGCAGTTCTTTCTAAAATCTCATTGCTGCTGCCTAAACATTGTGTTACATTTGGTATCGTGCAATAACCACAAAAGCACCAAATGCATCATTTCAGTTGGACATACATTGCAAACATTGATTAGAAATTGTAAATATAACTAGTAACATACAATTTGAACTATATAACTTAAAACTCATTTCTGAAAATAAATGAGATTTTCAATAATTTTATTAAATTTCTGGAGAAATGATAAATAAGCAATTAAATAAAAGTTCTCGAGGAATTCTCGAGAAGGATGACGCTAGTCATCAAATGATACATCAAAACATTTTTTATAGCTTATGCTTGTATAGCTACAACAAGCATAAGCTATAAAAAAATGTTTTGATGTATCGTTTTAAATCATTTTTACGGATCGTAGATTGGTGACCATATTGACAGACGTGGTATGCAGTGGTTCATGGAAATAACAATAACAAAAGCAATTCCTAATACTTTTTCAGTACAAGATACATGAAAATGTTTATCAAACATTATTCTACACGTATATTACAAATAAACAAAATCGTCTTACAAATTGCGGTTTATGTACGTCCTCAGAAACAATCACATTTTGTCGCATTATAGACTTCTACACCCCCTCAATTGGTTAAAACAGTCGCTCAACTAATTCAACTGATTCTTCGCTTTTATTCTACAATAATAATAAAATTAATCTTAATCATTTTTGTAGCTTGACAGTACAACAAAACGTTTCACAAAACGAGACGCATCTACCTTCTTACGTAACAGTGAAACTGGCATAGTGGATCAGGTCATGTTGACTCTTAATAGTGAAGGATACAAATTTTGTAAAATAAGAGTACGTAGCGTTCGTATTCCACAAATTGGTGATAAATTTGCTTCGCGTCATGGGCAGAAAGGTACTTGTGGAATTCAGTATAGGCAAGAAGATATGCCATTTTCGTGTGAAGGTCTAACACCAGATATAATAATTAATCCTCATGCTATTCCATCACGTATGACTATTGGTCACTTGATTGAGTGTATACAGGGGAAAGTATCAGCTAATAAAGGTATTTTATATTGTTGTCTCCAATTACATAATTACTTACAAGATGTACAAAACGTACAACAAATGAACTGTAATTTACTTTTTAATAGGTGAAATTGGTGATGCTACTCCATTTAATGACGCTGTAAATGTGCAAAAGATTTCTACACTTTTACAAGAGTATGGATACCAGCTAAGAGGAAATGAAGTTATGTACAATGGACACACAGGCCGTAAGATCAATGCCCAAGTTTTTCTCGGTCCAACTTATTATCAACGTTTAAAGCATATGGTAGATGACAAAATTCATAGCAGAGCTCGAGGACCTGTACAAATCTTAGTTAGGCAGCCTATGGAAGGAAGAGCAAGGTAAATTACATTATTTCTGTTATTTGCATTCATTATAATTTGCATATTGACATATCAATATTATAATTTTTAGAGATGGAGGTTTACGATTCGGGGAAATGGAACGTGATTGTCAGATTTCCCATGGAGCTGCGCAATTCCTAAGAGAACGTTTATTTGAAGTTTCAGATCCATATCGAATTCACATATGTAATTTCTGTGGTTTAATTGCAATAGCCAATCTGAGAAATAATACATTCGAATGTAAAGGATGTAAAAACAAAACACAGATCTCTCAAGTTAGATTACCATATGCGGCAAAATTACTTTTCCAAGAACTTATGGCTATGAATATTGCCCCTCGATTAATGGTAGCGTAAACATGAATATTTATTCGTCTTTTTATATTTGTTAAATATAAGTTGGAATATAACTGGCGATACAATGAAACAGATGATTCCTTACGGAAAAATGTCGAAGTTGAAACATTCATAGGTGATGCCTAAACTTTGTAGTTGTATCGCAAATTATACCTGGCCTTGTATATATTAAATTTTAGTATTCCATAAAAATAATACAAAATACCACGCGTGACGTTGATTGTAGTCAACAATTATGTTTCTTTATTAATTAATTCTTTATTTATTCATTTAAGTACAAATTAGTTTTCTTTATTAGTGTGTACAATTAGGGATGGAGTGCAAAATCATTAACAGTGATTTATCACAGTGATCGCAGAATCACGATCACGGTCGTGATTGAAGTTAAATCACAACCGTGATTGTGATTTTTTTTAACTTGAGTGAATTGTTTACTGTGATCGTAATTCTTGATTTTGATTGAATTATTTTTTTATAAAATACTTCAATATAGCTTGTGTTACAGTCAAAGCGTGCTAATTCAGCGAATATATAGAATATACATTCATAAATAGTCAATGTATGCACGCACTGATTTGATTGGCTAAAATATTCACATATACATTATACTTTTTTAACTAAAGTGAAGAAATATTCGTTAATTTAAATAGATCAAGAACGATTACATTGATTTAAAATATACAACAGAGATTCTATAAGAACAGTGAGGACTTGAGAATGTTTCGAGAAAAAGTAGAAATTGGGGTTATGTGGCGCGTGCAAGAGTTATGCTCTCCACTAATCAGAAGCGATCACGAAAATCACGGATCACTGTGAAAAATCACCGTGATTGGGAACGAACGTGATAGGTTCACTCGTGATTCACAAATCACGGTTCTAGCCAACACTATGTACAATGCAAATTCAAAGGGGGGTGGTAGAAAATGATTATTTTGGGTACCACTTCTAAAAAATCAGTAAACCATACATACTTATTTATCCGAGATGTGATGGGAAAGTTATAGAAGCAAATGCAAATGTGATAATGACTAATGTTATGTGGACGGTACGTTTCATTCTCATTTTCTTTAAGTTATGATTCATCTTCATAATAATTGAAGAAAAATTCTACTGTTAAGTTTATCGAAGATTAGCAAAACTGAAGTATAATAAAATTATTGCTACATGAGAACAGCTACCAGCGATGCGTTCATCGAATTTGCGTCCGCATACCTGCCTACAGAGTTTAATATCCGAATGATATTCTGTGAAAAATAAAATTGATATATAATAGGTGTACTTGAAACGTATAATAACTCACACTATCCATTATTTAATTAACAAGGATAATAAAAGCCGACCTGAAAAAATATATATGTATTCCTTTAAACATTTTTAAATAAAATTTTCTTTATAACATAAAACATTTTGGCTAGATATTGATAGATAAAATAAAAATCGGGCTACTAATTATTGTAAAGATAGATTAATATTTGTAGGAAATATGGACGAAAAGTAATGCTCATATAAGTTTAATCATTGTTACATTTGTACTCGTTTTTTTATAACTTTCCTCTTACATTTCGAATAAATGAATATGGTTTCCCAATTCCTGAGGAGATATCCTCAAATGTCTTCGAAGAATTTTTCTTTTGCAAGTGGTATCCAAAATGGCTATTTTCTGCAATCCTCCTTTTATATTGTTTCATTCAACACCAAAAGCAGTTGCTTACATCGCTTTTATCTGAAATTGAGTGTAACTTTTAAATTATATCAAATCTTAAAATTTGAATTTAATTTAATGGGAATTATATTAGTTTTTCTTATATAGGTAATACGTAAACGAAATCATATTATAGCGTGGGTGGTGCGGTAAGGTTGGCCTTGAAATAATACTGAACACGGGTTACACAACTATTTACATTTATTTACGGTATTCCACGATAATACATTTCTTAACACGCGAACTCTCCTGACGGGAGGGCGGAGGTCCGGTTAGTAGTTGTCCACACCGGGGAGCAACTGTCACTAACCAGGGAACCGGGCCTGTCAGCGAGTCTACTGAATTTGGTCCACTCGGGGAGCTCTCTCAAGCAGTCAGCCGTCTGAGATAATCGTCCTCACCGGCGAGCGACTTTGTCAGAGTTGGGACTTGTGACCAGTGATACCAGATCGGGGACGGGTTTCCTCGAGAATTTCCCCCACCTCGCATGCACACCAGGTATAGAATAGACCTGACATTCCTTTGTCTTCTGTGTCACTCGATTTTGGGGCTCTAGAGCCCCATTACCATTTCCGTGTCGCATCCAACGTTAACGGCTAAGCATGAAATAAGAGTTCAGCCACAGACGAGGTATAGAATAGACCTATCACCTTATGGGACTTCGTGTCACCACCCAAACTGTGTTACCGACCCATAATTTGAGGACTGAATTTAGCGACCTCTGTTCATGAACAGCGTCCAACTCAAGAACTACTCTGAAATGTATTGAAATACTGAAAGATGTGTGCGTGCTTGTATACATGTGACTTGTTCAGAGTGAGAGTTTAACATAGAGGGCGGGCTTTCTCTAAGCTACGCTTTGGCTCGATTTGTCAACGACTCACGCGGGATTCCTCTCTGAAAATCTATTTCGGTGATCAGGAGCCTATATGGCGCTGCAATATGGCATTTCTTCAGAGCTTATACAAACTATAAATTGCAAGATGAAATTGATTGTTAGTATTTTACATGTAGTGGACATTCCTCCTACACCTCCTAACATTCCCGCAAATCTCTGCACATCGCGCGTGTCTAAATAGACGGTGCCCATCTACGACACGTAAAAATCATTGGAAATAATGAATTAAAACGTTTTTCTAAAATTTATATTCGTAGTTTTTGGGATCCGAGGCCCCTGAATCCCTACGTTTCGTTACAAATTGATTGGCTCTGTCCTTATTAACTATTGAATGGATTTAAAAATTATAAAAAAATATCTACGATGTAAATACACGAGCGTAGGTATCGCTTACGTTAAGATCTGGGCACACATAGTAGTTCCGCGTCAGTTCACGTAGAATTCAGGTATTCTTCATGACTTTCCTCAATTACTTTACTCCAAGTACTTTCCATTACAGTCATAAAAAATAATCAGGATTTTATCAAGTTTGGTGTCATTTTCATCAGAAAAATACTAGTAATCCATTTGTGATACTTCTGTGATAGAAATTGGCATACTGATTACTGAATGGCCTATCGCTGACTTTGTCCTTATGTCACTACTCTAGCGTTTATGACCCCCGAGCCGCATCGTTTGAAAGCTTTTACCTAAGAACCCCTTAGGGTTGTAAAAAAAGGTACGCGTTACCGTTCAACCGATTTCAAGAGAGCGTACAGTGAAAAGGCCAGAATGTCGTGGCCATCGAATTTTAACATTCTGAGTACGAATACAGATCCGACACTGAAGGAAAAAGATGAATGAGTATAATGGTCTTGAATTTCAAAATTTTAAGCTACGATAAAGAATTCAGCACGGAGAGATTTTTCGCCTCCTGCGTGTAAAAGCCACAATAATGGCGCATCATTCCAAAAAAAAAATGGCATTAATGGAAGCCGGTATAAGCGTGGCGTTGAGTAGCTAAAAGTTTAAAACATTCAGACACAAAAATTCTAGAAAAAAAATTAAAACACCGCTACTATCAAAGACACGTCTGATTAGTTGCCCCTTAAGTCGTATCTGTGCATACACTGCATTAAAGATAAAATTATGAAAAAGAAAACCAGAACAACAGATTCTGAAGTCTGCAAACGCATTGTTGGACGTGGCCGAAACCGCGACGTCGAGCCCGTCGACATCGACAAAAGAACGAGATGGTCGGCGGCCGACGAAGGCAATCTCTTCGGAAAACTGCCAGCGACCGCTGGACAGCAGTGATCCCCGAGCTTCTAAAATTTTGGGATGGTCTCTTTCAAATTCACGTGGCAAAGAGCTATTTGGAATTTTCTCGCCCAGGTAAGCGAGCTGCGCGCTCCGCTTTTATGATCGGTTTACCACTCACCCCAGATTACTGTAATGAGGTTTGAAAACAATGTCGACTGGTCTCGTACCCGTCTCAGTTTCAAAATGTTTAGCTACGACAGGGTTGACCGCTGCGCTATACCCCTGTACGGAGAGATTTTTCGCCACCTGCGTGTAAAAGCCACAATAATGGCGCATCGGTCCAAGAAATGGCATTAACGGAAGCCGGTATAAGCGTGGCGTTGAGTAGCTAAAAGGTTAAAGCATTCAGTCACAAAAATTCTAGAAAAAGAAAGTAAAACACCGCTACTATCAAAAACACGTCCGATTAGTTGCCCCTTAAGTTCAATCTATGCATACCCTGCATTAAAGATAAAATCATAAAAAAGGAAACCAGAACAATAGATTCTGAGGTCTGCAAACGCATTGTTGGACGGGACTGAAACCGCGACGTCGAGCTCGTCGACATCGATAAAAGAACGAGATAATCGGCGGCCGACGAAGGCAGTCTCCTGCAGAGATGGGCAAAAAATTATTTGAAGTAAATATTTCGTACACAAATTTTTATTTCAAATAATTTTTTGCCCATCTCTGCACTAGAATCATGCGCCGTCCCGGCTTTCGGAGAGCTGCCAGCGACCGCTGGACAGCAATAATCCCCGAGTTTCGAAAATCTTGGGATGGTCTCTTTCAAATTCACGTGGCAAAGAGCTATTGGGAATTTCCCGGCCCAGGTAAGCGAGCCGCGCGCTCCGTTTTTATGATCCGATTTACCACTCGCACCTCACATTACTGTAATGAAGTTTGAAAACAATGTCGACTGGTCTCGTACCCGTCTCAATTTCAAAACTTTTAGCTACGACAGGGTTGACCGCGGCGCTATACTCCCGTACGGAGAGATATTTCACCACCTGCGTGTAAAAGCCACAATAATGGCTAATCGTTGAATAAAATGGAAAATTATAATTAAAACCGACTTTAAAAAAATAAAAATGCACTAAAAAGTAAGAAATAATTTTGTTCGTTATTTAATCTACGACACTCAATTTTTTTTATATCGGTGCCTCATCATTTGCGCTGTGTAAATCTGGCGCCGACTTAAAAAAATTGAGTGTCATAGATTAAATAAGGGACAAAATTATTTTTTACTTTTTATCGCATTTTTATTTTTTTGAAGTCGTGAAACCAGAACAATAGATTCTGAAGTCTGCAAATGCATTGTTGGACGCGGCAGAAATGCGACGTCAATCCCGTCGACATGGGCAAAAGAACAAGACGATGGGCGGCCGACGAAGGCAATGTCCTGCAGAGATGGCCAACAAATTATTTGAAATAAAAATTTCGTACACAAATTTTTATTTCAAATAATTTGTTGGCCATCTCTGATCTCCTGTAGTCGCTCGCATAGGACGGTCGTGTCGAGCACATTATGTATTCCAAATCTTAAATATATTCACTTCTTGCATTCTAAATACCGTACTCCTTTTTCCTCCTATACTATTCAGTTTCCTCGATCAAATAAAAAAAGTTTCATATGAAACATTTATTGCTTTTTCAATAGTTAGTAAAATAATAGCGCGTGAAAAATAATATACAAATAAATCGGACATAGTGTATAAACTTACTGAAACATCCGAACATCAGTTAACATTAGTCAGTCAACGTCAGTTAGTATATAGTATAAACAAATGAATTTTTCTAATAGTTATGGAGGAGAATGAATTCCTTCTTCAAAAAATATGTATCGAATATTTTTAGCTACTCTGCACACTTGCAAAATTCCACCAAAATCAGTGTGTACGGGTTCGATATGTTCCTTTTAAATAATATAGTACAGTAGAAAGATATTATTATTATTATTATTGTTATTATTATATGTCTATATTATATCATATAGACCATCATTAATGTATGCGCAAACACATGATGAATGGTGGGGTTCAGCAACAGATGCTCTTAAAAAACATTAAAGTACAGTTTTTACAAATTACGTTATTGCAAGCGAATGAAATTTGTTTTGCGTTAAATAAACCGGAATAGGACAGCAAAGTTAAAAATCGAATGTAATATCGTTTTATATTCATCCTCCTTTCTCTTCCGTTGAATGGAATATGTTCATAAGACGATTTTTAAATTGTTACTCTAACAGAAACATTTGTAAATCGCGGGCTTCGACTGTCAAAAAATAACCTTATTTTACCCGTGCTGAATTCTAATTCCTACCACGCGTAGCGTTACAAGATGTTTCGAGACTTCACCGGTAACGTTGCATGCGACACTGAAATGGTAAGGGGGTCCTAGGACCCCCCAAACCGGTGACAGAAAAATACATTGGTTGATAGGTCTATTCTATACCTGGTCTGTGGTTCAGCGCTATAAGCGGTTGGAATGGAAGTTATAATAGTGGTGAGAATTTACATACAGGATGTCCCGATGTCAACTTAATGCAGCATTTTTAAAAGGCAAATAAAAATTTCTTCATTTCTTTATCAATCAGCAACTCTACAGACCCATACAACGGAGAAGCATTGTACAATTTCGCTTACGATGTAACGAACCTCTGCTATCTTATAATTCCCTAATAAATTATTTGCGGACATGGGTTTATATTAACTTTTTCAACTTTTTCAATTTTTTTCAACTGTATACCCGGGATACTCTGTGTACAAACATACAGTTTTATTTATCGTTTTGAACACTTCCTATAATAACTAATTAAAAAATGATTAATAAATTATGGTAATCTTATGGTGTGTCTCGTATCAAGCAGCAGAGTAGTGGTGGGCCCCTGCCTACATATACAGTATTGTCTCCGTATGTGCTCGGTTTGGTGCACACGATACGTGCTTGTCGCTATCTCCACCACTTCTATCTCACTCTTGTCCGGCGAAGGCAAGAGCGAGATGGAACGAGAGCGAGCGAGAGCCACTGAAAGCGAGCGAGGATGGTACGAGACAGACGACGCGTTGATGTTTTGTCTCCCTCCGTCTTTCGGGCGCCGTGACACTCCGTCCTTTGCGTGCGCGACGAGTGTGCGCGATGGTCGCAAGCACTTACGGTGAGCACGGGAACCGCTTCGCAAAATCTTGACGCAGGCCCGGCGCAAGTCTTTTTTGCGCCCTAGGCGAACTTGTCAAATTGCGCCCTTTATTATAATACATTTATTTGAGATTATTTATGACTTTACTCTGCAAAATTAGGCGACTGCCTAGGGCGGAAAGTCGACAAGAGGTGCAAAATGATATTTTCATTACTGGTATTGTTGAAAATAAACTTTAAAATTAAATATTACAAGTTGTACTATAAGTGAATTAAACTACGAATAAAAATTCAGAGTAAGGTTGTCAATAATCTCAAATAAACGTATTATAATAAAGGGCGTAATTTGAAAAGTTCGCCTAGGGCGCAAAAAAGACTCGTGCTGTGCCTGGCTATCTGACCGTCGCGCTCATGCGTCGAGCAGTCACGACTCACGATTCCATCTGAGTGCTCGCACCCGTCGCGCACGAAAAGCGGTCCATCTCTCCCCCCCCCCCCCTTCGGCCAGAAAGAAGCGAGAAACGAACACTCGGAATTAGGGATCTGTTCACGAATATATACATATAAAAAAAAATGGAAAACAAATTCCTCCACAAATTTCAATCACATCACCCCACTTGCTTGAAAATTGAAAATTAAAAAAATAGAAGTAAGAATGGAGTTTTACAAAAATAATTTTACGCGACAAAGTATGTATCCTGAGCTGAAGTTCCTCTGATGGAAGACGCCACGGAGGCTCGCGGGAACGAGTTCCGAGTACATAGTTTCTTTTTCGACGAGTCCGTCCGGTTCTACACGGAGCCACGTCTAACGGTTCACGCGGCCGAAACCGTGTGTCCTGGCACCGGAATATATTTAACGAATCGCCTATCTAGCACGTTCGAGGGCCCCGCGGACGCGGCCATATTATCATCCGGTTGGAATTCGATGACTCATTTCGACAGGAGCGAACCACGTGTCGTCCCTCTGTATGCCAGGCTACTGGCATCTCGATTACGGTGTCACAGAGAATCGTGCCAACACGTGCAACCGATCGTGTTCACAAATGGATGGGGAGGGTGACCTCACGGGGTGCAACGCCCCACTCCATTCCTGGTCGATTAAAATCGGCAGCCGGGGGATGTTCTCGTCTTTGCTCCGAGGATTTAGAAATTACTCCTATCTCTAGTGACATATTCGACACTATGCGATAAATAATTGTGTGTGCGTTCGGAAGTAATTAGGAAACCTGAGAATTCTGATTTTTTAATGAAAATTTGGGATAATGGATATTGAAAGGGCCATTTTTTTTTTAGGAAACTCGGTATGAAGGGGTGAAATTAACCCTTAAAGTTTCCCATCCCCTTTTTCGTCTTTTTTAAAAGTAACTTTATTGTTCTTTTCGTAGTACCACGATTATTCGGAAGTCGATTACCTAGAAACGAAAACTCAAAAAAATGTAGTTAATATATGAAATCTAGTCCTTGGACGAAGGGTTTTTCGAAATATTGATTCAGGACAGAATGGCAAATGTTCAAACGTAAAATGTCGATTTTCGGCCAGAATCCCGCTTAATTTTCGTTAATTAAAAAAGAATAAGCAACAGAAACAAAAATCCTTCGTCCAAGGAATAGATAATTCAATATATTAACTAAATTTTTTGTATTCTTGATTTTAGATAATGCACTTCCGAGAATACGTAGTCACCGCAAGCCCTTCTTTCGAACAGGACATCTAGGAGATTGTAAATAACTTTGTTAATAATAAATATTTCCCAACGCCAAAATTCAGAGACTAGACAAATGTACTACCTTCCAAACAAAAAATTTTTTTGAATAAACTTCTATAGTTCCTGAGAAAAAATTCCCAAATATCACACCCTTTTCAGCCTCCTAACTGAGCGTAACCCCTTAAGTTCTATAAAAAAAACCTTTCATCTCAAATTTCCAGGGTGCCCCTAAAAAATTATCTCGACAGCAGTAAATCCCCCGAAAACCAATAAAACATCCTTCCAAACAAGAATACCCATAGCAATGAAAATTGAGCGCGTGGTCGGCGCTTGCACTATTTAAAGAGCAAACGAAAGGGTACTTTTCATGTGTCATTTATTCATACTATAAAAAAACAATTGGAATGAAATCTCGGCAGCAAATAAAATTCATTACACATATGAGAACGAAATGTTTGGCCAAAACAACAAGAAGAGGTTTTGTTTATCACACGCACACGCTCTCACGTTCTCTCTCCCTCTCTCGTATCCATTTTTACTTTACAATCATGCATCTCGTTCTATTATTCGCCGCAATATTTAAACAGTAGTATGTACCACACAAGTGCCTTTCTTTCACCTTAGTTCCGCCGTTACTTCAAAGTAAATCTGCTAATGTTAAAACGTCAAAACATTGAAGTAATAGAGTTAACAATATAAGAGTTAATAATATAATAAATGCGACTTATGATGTAAGATTACGGGTTGAGGATCCCGTAATGAGCCCGTGACGGGCCGAAAAAAAGATAGGCTCAGGCGGGGATCGAATTAACTGTTCTTTTAGTAATCTTTGATTTCTGTGAAAGTATAATATAATGTAAAATATAATATAAAAATAATATAAAAATAATATTAATATAATATAATATAAAATATATATACTGTATATACAGAAATCAAAGATTATTAAAAGCATATCCGCATTTCGCTTATGTTTTCCCTAATTATATAGGGCAGGCCTTCCCAAGTAGGGGAAAACCACTCCTGAAACACATGTTTCGGTTCTCCTTCCAACGGTGCGCCTCCAGCTAAGGTGGGACGATTCCTACTACCCTCTCTCCGAGGAGACAGTAACGCCGCTAGGAAGCATGTTGGGGCGCTTTAGGGTGAAAGTACCAAATGTGTCAAGTTTTTATAGGAAATTTCATAATGACTTAAAAATACTAGGAAAAATTAAAATTCAAACTAGCATTTCAAAATGACGTAAAGAGAATTAAAAAAATTTTATGACTTGTCACGTTTGGTACTTTCACCCTAAAGGAGAACCGAAACATGTGTTTCAGGAGTGGTTTTCCCCTACTTGGGAAGGCCTGATATAGGGTAACACGCGTAAGTTTTGTAACCTCGCCCCGAGGAGGTTACTTACCGAACGGGCGGTCAAGTGAAAGAAGCAAGGTGCGCTGTTTAACGGGTGTTTATTCGGCCCAGAAAACAATCTTACCCGGCCAGGTCTGTGCTGGCTAACAGAGTATATTCGGCTTAAACTAAACCTTAACCTACGTCTTAACCTAGCTCGGCGGGTTGCGGATCGGTCGAGCTCGCGGTGTACCACTCGGCGGTGGAGCGCGAACGGCGCGTCGCGGTCGCGGTGCGCGGTCTGGTGCGTGTCGGCGGTAGAGGTAGGATTGGGGGGTGGTCGTTCTGGTGCCTTGGCTGTTGTCTCCACCAATGGCCCAGACCGGGAAGTCTTTAATCCGCTCGCCCAGTGGGTAAAACCCGCGGGAGAAACGGAGACTGTAGGATGTCCTCTGGAACAGACAACGTCTGATCCTAAGATTGACAGCGGGTATCGACTTGCGTCTAGAGGTCGGCGAACTCCCGTTCCTCTAGGAGCCGTGGAGGTCGGGGAATCCCAAAATACGCAGTGATACAGCCTGTGTTACAAGAGATCGCTGGGAGAGCTCTGACCGTTCGCCTGTAACGCTCGTAGTAGACTCTGTCTGACGGGACTGCGCTGGCCGCGCTGGCCTATAAGCGGCGCCGCGACAATTTCGCGAGCGAGAGCGCCGCTGCGGCGGGGCGCGCCAGGCGCGCGTGGTTGGGGGGAAGATTCGCGTCCCACCGATATAACTCGTTACAGTTTTAATACCTCAATATATCGGGAATTACGCACACGATCAGTTTTAGTCGTTCTGGTCTCGAGTTCCATGCATTTCATGCTTTTAAATATGTATTGATACAGGCTCGCACTCATCTCTCCTTGTATTTAATGCAGGGGTGGAACCAATTATTTTCCTAATCCACGTTAGAAAACAAGCAACTTTTGTTGGGAACATTTTTTCTTAAAACCATTCCAAACTATTTCTTGATGTCTAGATGCTAGAAGACAGGCAAAAGATCAGAAGCTAAAATGGTTCCAAAATGAGAAGCCAAAATCACATTTAGTACCTTGACCTGCAGGAGTATCGTTTACACCACTTGGGTTTTCCCCAACCACTTACCCGATGACCATCTATCCAGATTATTTTTGCCGCGACGCGACCCCTCAACCATTCTTTGCGCGTTGCCTGACAACTGACTCCTGCCGCAATCACACACCCCAAAAATCAGTCACACGTCACTCTTTCAAACAGTACTCGCTCCTACAGAACACACCTATCTGCTCATTCTCCACATGCATTGTACAATGTGTAGAACAATTATTGGTCGTTGCTCTTAGGGGGTGAATCTACACCTCTGGATCGGTGGACATTTGTAACAAAAGTGTCCGCGAAATTGTTTATAACATTGAAAATTAATGTTAAATTTTTTGGTAAACTGGTCGAAAAGCTACCTCCTCACGGTTGGCTTTGGTTTGCGAAATATTCGCAAAAAACTTTACTTAACACAAGAATTATTACCGAGTTTAACATATGTTCTCCTCTGCGGTACCATCCTTTACGCGCCCCGGTCCTAATCTAATCCCAACAAATACTAATACCGTCAGCTATAAAACAGATTTCAATATATTATGCCGAAAGTTTTTCATATGTTTTTGATAACATATGTCAAGAGCATTGAAATCGGTGGGGAGGTAGCTTTCAATCTATTATGCCGAAAGTTTTTTATTAATATCTCCGAAACTGAGGCCGGCCGTCAAAAAGTTTAAAAGGAAATGTTGTTCAGGATGATGACATTGACAACATATGCGAAGGTCATTGATATCGATGAAGAGGTAGCTTTTCGACAAATTTACCAATTTTCTTTTACATCAACGTATTCTGCGCGTTGGAAAGGAAAAATGATTGAATGAAACCATATGACGCAAAGGAACCCTTTGATCAGTAAAAATTGTTAAAGATTTCGGAACGACTTGATTGGGTAGAATTATACGCATGTGTAGGCAGGGGCCCAACACTACTCTGCTGCTTGATATGAGACACATAATTTATTAATCATTTTTTAATTAGTTATTGTAGGAAGTGTTCAAAACGATAAATGAAAGTGTATATCTGTACACAGAGTATCTCGGGTATACAGTTGAAAAAAATTGAAAAAGTTGAAAAAGTTAATATAAACCCATGTCCGCAAATAATTTATTAGGGAATTATAAGATAGCAGAGGTTCGTTACATCGTAAGCGAAATTGTACAATGCTTCTCCGTTGTATGGGTCTGTAGAGTTGCTGATTGATAAAGAAATGAAGAAATTTTTATTTGCCTTTTAAAAATGCTGCATTAAGTTGACATCGGGACACCCTGTATGTAAATTCCCACCACTATTATAACTTCCATTCCTACCGCTTATAGCGCTGAACACTTATTTCATGCTTAGCCGTTAACGTTGGATGCGACACGGAAATGGTAATGGGGCTCTAGAGCCCCAAAATCGAGTGACACAGAAGACAAAGGAATGTCAGGTCTATTCTATACCTGGTCTGTGATAGAATCACAGACGAGGTATAGGATAGACCTATCAACCAATGTATTTTTCTGTCACCGGTTTGGAGGGTCCTAGAACCCCCTTACCATTTTAGTGTCGCATGCAACGTTACCGGCGAAGTCTCGAAACAGATTGTAACGCTACGTGTGGTAGGAATTAGAATTCAGCACGGGATATCTAGGTTATTTTTTGATAGTCGAAGCCCGTGATTTACAAATGTTTCTGTTAGAGTAACAATTTAAAAATCATCTTATGAACATATTCCGTTCAACGGAAGAGAAAGGAGGGTGAAAATAAAACGATATCACATTCCCCTTTTAACTTTGCTGTCCTATTCCAGTTTATTTAACGCAAAACAAATTTCATTCGCTTGCAATAACGTAATTTGTAAAAAGAGTGCTTTAATATTTTTTAAGAGCACCTGTTGCAGAACTTCACCTATTCATCATGTGTTTGCGCATACATTAATGACGGCCTATATGATATAATACAGAAATATAATAATAAAAAATAATTTTGTTCCTTATTTAATCTACGACACTCAATTTTTTTTAAGTCGGCGCCAGATTTACACAGTGCAAACGATGAGGCGCCGATATAAAAAAAAATTGAGTGTCGTAGATTAAATAAGGAACAAAATTATTTTTTACTTTTTAGTGCATTTTAATTTTTTTGAAGTCGGTTTTAATTATGATTTTCCATTTCTTGGACCGATGCGCCATTATTGTGGCTTTTACACGCAGGTGGCGAAAAATCTCTCCGTACAGGGGTATAGCGCAGCGGTCAACCGTGTCGTAGCTAAAAATTTTGAAATTGAGACGGGTACGAGACCAGTCGACATTGTTCTGAAACCTCATTACAGTAATCTGTAGCGCAGCTCGCTTGCCTGGGCCGGGAAATTCCCAATAGCTCTTTGCCACGTGAATTTGAAAGAGACCATCCCAAAATTTGCGAAGCTCGGGGATCACTGCTGTCCAGCGGTCGCTGGCAGCTCTCCAAAGAGATTGCCTTCGTCGGCCGCCGACCATCTCGTTCTTTTGTCGATGTCGACGGGCTCGACGTCGCGGTTTCGGCCACCTGAAACAATGCGTTTGCAGACCTCAGAATCTATTGTTCTAGTTTCCTTTTTCATAATTTTATCTTTAATGCAGTGTATGCATAGATAGGACTTAAGGGGCAACTAATCGGACGTGTCTTTGATAGTAGCGGTGTTTTAATTTTTTTTCTAGAATTTTTGTGTCTGAATGTTTTAAACTTTTAGCTACTCAATGCCACGCTTATACCGCCTTCCATTAATGCCCTTTTTTTGGAATGATGCGCCATTATTGTGGCTTTTACACGCAGGAGGCGAAAAATCTCAAAGTGCAGGAGTATACCGCCGCGGCCAACCTTATCGTAGCTTAAAATTTTGAAATTCAAGACCATTATACTCATTCATCTTTTTCCTTCAGTGTCGGATCTGTATTCGTACTCAGAAAGTTAAAATTCGATGGCCACGACATTCTGGCCTTTTCACTGTACGCTTTCTTGAAATCGGTTGAACGGTAACGCGTACCTTTTTTTACGACCCTGATGAGTTCTTAGGTAAAAGCTTTCAAATGATGCGGGTCGGGGGTCATAAACGCTAGAGTAGTGGCATAAAGACCAGGTATAGAATAGACGGTAATTATGCAGAACAGGTGTTTCCTCACCAATTTCAATTATTTTTGGATATGTTGTCGGGGACATGATTCTGAACAACTTTTTCCTATACATGTTACCGCCGCTCGACCTTCGTTGCCAAGATATTTGCCAAAAACTATCGGTGCATTCTGCCCATACCTACATACATTTTATGTACTTGTATGCACTAGTCGCAGCCGAGCCCTTGGCTCGTCGTTCGACTGTTTATTCAGTATTGTTGTACACACATCACGACGTGAAAGACGTATCACTTTAGTTTTCTGTATCAAGAGTGTTGTTTCAGTACCGAGAGTGTTTGAAATGAAATTGTACGAATTTTTAAATATCTGCAATGATTATAACAATTTACTGGAGTTTTTAATTGAACAAAAAGTAATTCATGGAAGGATGAATTGCGCGAAATGCAAAACGGAAATGACGTTTAATAGTGAAACATTAGTGTTTGCGTGTTATAACACCTTCTATAGATTGAACAGAAACAAAAAACGCGTAAAACAACAGTGTATGTCAAGAATTAGTGCACTTCACAATACCTGGTTTGAAAATATACACATGCCAATTCAAAATATTTGTCGGTTTATTGCATACCATATAATGCTTCGGCCACCCAGACAAACATTTTTGATACAAGAATTAGGTATTTCTTCACACACAGCAGTTGATTGGGCAAGCTTTCGCAGAGAGTTGTGTGAATTATGGGTCGAAAAATCTTCGGTTCAAATGGGAGGCGAAAACAGAGTTGTCGAAATTGACGAAGCTAAGATTGGCAAGCGTAAATACAACAAGTGCCGTCTTGTTACTGGACAGTGGGTGTTTGGCGGAATTGAACGAGATAGTAAGCAAGTTTTCATTGAACCAGTACCAAATCGAACTTGCGAAACTCTACTTTCCGTTATAAAAAAATGGATTAAACCAGGAACCACAGTCATGTCGGACTGTTGGAAATCTTACAATTGTTTAAATGAAGAAGGCTACAGACACTTAAGAGTGAATCATAAAATCAACTTTGTTGATCCGGATACAGGGGCACACACTCAAAATATGGAGCGTGTATGGCGGGAAACACGAGCAAACATTCCGCGTTATGTAACACGTGAATATCATTATTCCGGATACATAGCGGAGTTCCAATTTCGACGAAAATTCGATTTTAATAATCGCATAATCGCGTTTTTTAACATAATGGCAGAAATCCTTCCACTTAGCAACGAATAAATTTCAATAAATTTCAAAATTTAACTAAAAGCAAACTAAGGTAGTTATATATATTCTTCCCCATCCTTTCTCCTTTATATTCTATGTACATGTTACCGCCGCTCAACCTTCTTTTCCGAGATATTCGCGAAAAACTTCGGTTGATTTATTCCAACGCAACGCATTCCACTTTCCAACTTGTCCCGGGTATTAGTATTGGTTTGGGTTAGATTAGTGGGGGGGGGGGGGGGGCGCCCGCTTGCGGGCGCGTAACGCATGGTAGCGAACCGATCTGAGTTTAGAGATTTGAACCAGAAACTTGCGGATGCCCGTTAACACCCCGACTCACATCGGTTCGCTACCATGCTTTACGCGCCCCCCGCCCTAATCTAACCCAAACCAAATTAATACCCGGGACAAGTTAGAAACTGGAATGCGTTGCGTCGAAATAAATCAACCGAAGTTTTACACAAACATCTCGGAAACAAAGGCCAGCTTCGGCATTGCTTTGGTCCCATGCTGGCGCATACGCTACCACGGACGCGTACTGTAGATTGGTATACGGCAGAATACATTGTAGTAGTAGCAGCAGTTTTTCGCGAATATCTCGGAAACGAAGGTCGAGCGGCGGTAACATGTATAGGAAAAAGTTGTTCAGAATTATGTCCCCGAAAACATATCCAAAAATAATTGAAATCGGTGAGGAAACACCTGTTCTGCATAATTACCGAATAGACCTATCACGGAATGTAATTTTGTGTCACACGCTCGGGGGGCTCGCGAGCCCCCTTACCATTTTCGTGTCACACCCAACGTTATCGATTCAGTCTAAAATAAGATTACAATGCTACGAGTGGTAGGAATTGCAATTAAATCTTATCGGAAACGTTTAAAATCTAAAACGGCATAAACGTTAAGACTAATTTCAAGAAACATGTTGCATAATTCCGTTTACTAATACATTTTGATAGAAGCATAATTTGCACTTATTTCCATAAATTTCGATTAGAAATATTATATAAATACAACCACGTAATAAACATTTGTACAGTCTCTTAGTTAGGTTATATTTTCGGTCACTTCGAAGAGTGGATTTTCTGTCCTCGAAGTGACAGAAAATATACTTAACCTATATGCTACAGGATAATAAATGTTTATTGGATATTTCGTTCTTTTGGGCTACATTTGTGAACTTTTTATGACTTAACATCCTTCCAAAATATTATTATTACGCCTCAACGATATATTTATGAAGTCGATGAGTATAATTATTCGTGGTTAAGAAATCAAAATTTCCTATTCATAACGTCATTTTTTTAGTACATTTCATCGAAATAATAAGTTTTAGCTTAATTTGTTTATGTTTGCCAAATTCATGCCTTTTATTAGACTCTACTTGATTTTAGCATCAATTTTCATGTTTACAGATTTCTATGCTTGATTAGAGGTGTGACTATCGATTATTGATAGATTATCGATATCTTATTGATATTTAACAATATATCGACAATATCGTTATGATATCGTTAACCCAGATAGCACACGTCGTCTATAAGCCGTCTTTAAGTCGTCTTTCAGACTTTCAAGACGTCTTAAAGACGGCTTATAGACGACGTGTGCTATCTGGGAAGACGAATAGATCTATTCGCCACTTCTAGAAGAGGCTGAGGTAGAATATAACACACTTTGTTGCAGCAACGATGCAAATAACAATTTTAAAGACATTGTAAAGCAACGATACATATTCATACTTTTAAAGATATCGCTTTCGATACTCAGCGGCTCAGCACCGATGTTTTCGCCCATTCACAACGGTGTTCTTCGGTTCTAGATAGCGCCGTGAATGGGCCCAGCACCGGTTTTTACGGTGCTCACTTTTCGAGCACCGTTGCCAACGGTGCAGACCTTTTTTCGCATAGAATGCAACGCATTATTTGTATAATAAAGTCAATCAGAATCTATTTGTTTGTATTTGAATTCACGGCGCTGTCCAGCACCGAAAAACACTGAATGGGTTCAGCACCGATATTTTCGTCCGTTCACAACGGTGTCTTTCGGTGCTGGATAGCGTCGTGTATGGGCCCAGCAACGCTTTCTACGCTGCTGACCTTTTTTCGTGTATACCTCAGCAGATTTCCCAGGTAGCACACGTCGTCTATAAGTCGTGTGCTATCTGGGTCTATTCGCGTCAACGATATCTTAAGCATATTATCGATATATTGAAATATCAATAACATTTCAATAGTCACACCTCCACCTCAAAGTGACAGAAATTATAACCTATATGCTATACCCAATTTCATAAATATACCGTTGCGGCGTAACAACGATATTTTGGAAGGATGCTAAGTTATAAAAAGTTCACAAATGTAGCGTAAAGGAACGAAATAGCCAATAAACATTTATTGTCATATAGCATATAGGTTATATTTTCTGTCACTTCGAGGAGGGGACTACATAATAATCACGCGCATCCAGCCTGCGCATTTTCCCTAGCCTGGGCGGCCGCATGAAAGGGGAACTTTCCCCACCCTACATTAGTGGTAGTTGGAACGATATTTCTGAGCTTGGGTACGCGGAAAATTTGACTTGCGGTCCCAAGCGGGAAAAAAGTTCATTAAATTTCATTAAATTCTTTATATTTAGTGGGATTATTACTAGGGACTGTAGCCGTAATTATTTCTTTTATATTTCGAAGAACTGTCTTTAAATGTTTAAATAATTACTTTAAGCCACCCTGACATTCAATTGACTAACCTGATAAGAAAACTATTAAAAATGTTATATTACGCGGCTAAATACATGCTTTTCTGACTTTCTTTCTTCCATAAAATATGGTAAGATCGGATTTTTCGAGTCGGTCTTATAAACGTTTTACATTTACGCTTGAGACAACGCAATACAGCATTTCCTCTAGTTCCTATCACTTTTCTAAATATGGAAACATAGATATCAGGTTTACATAGATTTCTAAAATTGTTCAGAAGCTACCGACTCTTTGTAACAACATGTTGGTTGGCGCTTGGAAGGAATACAGGGCCATTAATATGCAGTATCCTCTAATGGAAAAATAATTTTTCAATATTTTTATCATTATGCAAACATCTGTATTGTATGTCAGATTTGTCTACTAAAATGAAACCAATTACGACGCAGTTTGGTATGAGGAAGGTACGGCAAAAAATTGGTACAGAAAGAGGAAAAATAATAACATATTTTTTTAAAATCCAGAAAATAATACGATAGCGAACGTTCAGTAGATGTGCGGCCTTTTTCTCATCGATTGTTGAGGTCAAGGCCATCGAAAAGTTCGTCTTTTTTTTTAAACAGACGCCGTTCCCAGAAACGCGATACACCTGAAGGCAAAAATCAATGCGACTTGAAATGTCTTGCAAGCAGAGCTCGCTAAATCAGGCGTTTGCTTTTAACGAATCTTTACCATTTTTTATTTTGTTTAAATGCTAAACAAGTAAAATATGAAAAAAGTGGGTAGGTAGTGATTTATTTTTAGGGTTTCCATAATTGTCAAGCTTTGATACGGAACATTTAAATGCTAATTAAATAAAACATGAAAAAAGTGGGTAGGTAATGGTTTATTTTACTCTGTAAAATATTTCACGGGAACAGTGAAATACGGGACAGTCCCGTATATACAGGACGTATAGCAACTCTACATATGTACATATCTACTTGCCCGAATCACGTCGTATTTGATTTTCCTTTTATTAAAAAAATCTCACTAATATGCCGTAAATGCTCAAATCGAGCCGAAACAGAGAATGTAAAAATTTCACCTTATGATTAGCTTAGCATGTGTATATACATGTTTTCCGCTTTTAGCTACTGATTACGGCTTTTGCAGAATTTATAGAAGAAAGGAAAATCTAGAAGCCTAGCTTGTCCGTGGACCGAAATCGACATGCGAACATCAGACGCACGGAGAATGCAAGAAGACAATGTAGTATTATACTTTGTTGCCGCTGCCAGAATGATCGTTTGTCGCGTAAAGGACCTCCGTGCCGTTTCCCTCCCATTTTATCCCACACGCAAGTCGCGACGTCCGTAAAACAGGACCCTTTTTTTACTTGTGCTTTAAAAAATACCATAACTGTTTTCTCATATGTACATATCTAGGAATAATGAAAACAGACCTTAACGCAAGCGATACGCTCGGGTACTTACATCGGAGATGTCCTTTACAATTTTTAAATCCATACAATAGTTAATAAGGAAAGGGCCAATCAATTTGTAACGAAACGTAGAGTTTTAACTACTAATCTATCGTTCCCAAGTAATAAATAAACTATTGCAAAATGTCCTCGGGTGCCGAAAACTACGAATATAAATTTTAAAAAAACGTTTGGCTTCCTTGTTCTCAATGATTTATACGTGTCGTAGGATGGGCACCGTCTATTTAGACATGCGCGGAGTGCAGAGATTTGTGGGAATGTCAGTAACAGCGTCAATTTTTAATATTTTTCGACATACGACTCGCGAAAATGTTAGTTAAGTGTTCCACTACACGTAAAGTACTAACAATCAATGTCATCTTGCAATTTATAGCTTGTATAAGCTTTCAAGAAGAGATCACCGAAATAGATTTTCGGAGAAAAATCCACGTGAATCCTCGTGAGTCGCTGACAAACCGAGCCAAAGCGTAGCGTAACAAAAGCCTGTCCTCTGTCAAACTCTCACTCTAAACAAGTCACACGTATACAATCACGCACACCTTTCAGCATTTCAACACATTTCAGAGTAGTTCCTAAGTTGGACGTTGTGTATGAGCAGAGGCCGCTAAATTCAGTCCTCGAGTTATGGGTCGGTAATACAGTTTGGGTGGTGACACGAAGTCCCATAAGGTGATAGGTCTATTCTATACTTCGTCGATGGTGACACGAAGTCCCATAAGGTGATAGGTCTATTTCATACCTCGTCTGTGATATTGGTGTTACCGATAGGAGGTCAGAGAGTTGAGATGGGGAAAATTTTCAAAAAAGCCGCATATCTGGAACAAATAAAATTAGAGTAGGGCGGCACAAGACATAAAAGGGAAGAAAGAATGAAATAACGCTGCGAGTAGACAGACATTAAGGAGCGATTTTGAATTGGAAGGAGGATATGAAGTGTGGAAAAGACAAGCGACAGCTAGAGGAGAGAGAGAGTGCAACTCCAGAGAGATAAAATGGGGTGGGGTCAGATGTTACATGTTCGGAGGTCACCGGGACATAGGAAAAGGAATTTTAACCTTATATAGTATTTTGTTGGAGTCGAAAGTGTCAGTTAGTCGCGCTAGTGGGTTGGCGTGTTCAGAGACATGCTATCGGTTAACTATGTCATTTATGTATTCAGAGATGAGCGGTATACAGGCGTCGATGTGTAGCGCCCGGGTGGGATATCTTTTGGGGGGATGGATGATAGTTCGGAGGATTTTGTTTTGGGTGATTTGTACCCGGGATTGGTTTGATGTAGTGGTGAACCACCACGCCTGCGCGCCATAGGTGAGGACAGGTCTGATGCAGACTTTATATATGTTTAATCTTAAGTGTAGGTTAAGGGGGATTTATGATTAATATGCGGATAAAGGTGCGCGGCCACCTTGAGCGTTTTGGAAATTCGGTCCTCGATGGTAGTATTCCATAGCATTTTATGGTGCAGTTTTATTCCAAGGTAAGTAACGTGGTCTTGCCAAGGTAATCTTTTGCCAGCAATTTGGATATGAAATTTTTTCCCTTGCAGCGAAGATTTTGTTTTTTTCTGTTAAAGAGAATGGCTTCGGTTTTGTCAGGATTGGTTTGAAGTTTCCAGGAATCGAAGTAAGATAGGATGTCAATTAAGTAATTATGTAGGCGTAGGATGAAGGGAGATAGCTGTCAGGAAGAAGTAAATATGGCCGTATCATCGGCGTAAAGGGCTAGTTCACAGCCGTTGGCCTTTGGTACGTCGTTAATAAAGATGTTGAAGAAGGTGGGTCCGAGTATTAAGCCTTGCGGCACTCCAGCTAGGACTGCATGCATCGAGGAGCGCGCGCCACGAGCGTGCAACTTGTGACTGCCCAAACTTTTTTTTTCTTGTATTCATTGAGTCGGCAAATTGTCACTGGGAGCCAAAACCCCCTTACCAAATAGAATGATGGTGGGAGTGGGGTTATCTGCATGAGATATTAATAAGGGATATGAGTTGTCGAGGGGAAAATTTTCAAAAAACCCGCTCAGGAGCCGCAACCGCAGAGGGCGGCCGGAGGGCGGACATGCGACATGCACAAAGCAAACCCTCAATATCACCAGCATGCGCAGCGAGGGCAAACACAGGGGTCAACATAGGAGACCGGCCCGGGAGTCAGGAGGGCCAGACAGCCACTCAGTAAAAGGGGCAAGGAAATCAGTGTCCAGGAGAACCGCAACCTCAAACAGACCCCCCTCCGCGTGCCAGGGGGAAGCTGATTTTAACCCGGTAGGATAGTGATCCTGACCAGAGGATTGGCGTGGTCCCCAACGTTGTACCTTTCATTAATTCCCCGAATGTGCTCCAAGAAGTGTTCAACCCCCGTCTCGTGATGCAGCCGTTCAGAGGAGTACCAATCCGGCTTCCCCGCAACTATCTTCAATATCCTATTTTGAGAGACCCTAGCAGAAGAGACCGTAGACTTGGTGGCACTGGACCTGATCTGTGACCTATAAGTTAGCACGGGGCGCAGGCAAATCCTGTATATCGCGATGCGAAGGCTCCGATTTAGGTATGAAGTAGGGGCAATGAACTTGTGAAGAGCCCCGGCGGCAGCTCTGACTCTCGCCACCCGGTCCACAACAGCCGGAGCCCAGGTGAGCCCCTTGTCGAAGACTAGGCCCAGGTATCTAGTCTCCCTATTCCACGGGATGGCTACATTATTTATGTACAGGAGAAGCTGGACGGGGATGGGTTTCTATCTATTGAAGAATATTATCTGCGTCTTGGCTGGGTTCACAGTAAGCTTCCAACTGGTGAAGAACTCCAGAACTGCGTCCAGGTAAATCTGAAGCTTGAGGACAAGAGTACTAATACACCATGAAGATGCAATGAGGGTTGTATCATCCGCGTAGAAGGCCAGCGAGCAATTCTCCACAATGGGAATATCATTTATAAAAATATTGAATAGGAGCGGCCCCAAGATCAAGCCCTGTGTCACCCCCGCGGTGACCAGGAACCTAGACGACTCAGCTCCGTTGACGGAGACGAAAAAGTGTCTGTCCGCGAGGTATGACCTTTTTTATTTATTACAGTATTTACTTAAGATATCAATAAAGAATGTAAAGATTTTAACCCAGGAAAATAAGAGTATCGTAACCTATGAATTACATATACATAGCAACTTCACATAAATTGATCAGTGTGATAATCTTTACAATTTTAATACTGAAAGTATTCAGAAATATCGTCGGAGAAATATTCGTGATGGATATTTTAAGATTACTTAACATTTTTTTAACGAAATCTATATTCTTTTTAACACATGCAGGACAAGCATAATAAGGTAAGGTTAGACGTATTTTATACGTGGGTACTATACTGTATAATTTTATTGGAAAATTCGGAAATAAAACATTAAGGCTGCCGTCTCACCGGGCCTTGAATGTGTGCGTACTTTCACACAAGCTAATAGCACATTCGGGAGCCTGCAGTAGTGCGCACCAGGGGGCAGAATCTCCAGCAAAAGTTTTGGATCCGTATTTCCACGCCATCTAATTTATGAAAGATTGTGTTTAGAACTAAAATTCAATATGGCGACCCAAACCGGGAAAATTTAAATATGGTCCGAATATGCGTACTGCAATATAGAATAAGAGATACATTTGTTGATATGTTAAGAATATTTGGATACGACATTCAGGTGTTATAGAAAAACATTTCATTTAATTTGCAATAATTGAATGTAATTAAATATATCTCATTCCTCTGAAGTTTCTTATTTAAACCTTCAGATTTTTTAAATTATTATTGGCATAATTAGACATTATTTTGCCAACAATAATTGATAATGCCAACAAATATATCTCTTACTCTACATTTTGTATAAGATACTTAATTGTAAAAAATACAAGTAGAGATAAGGATTAGTGAGAGGCTCAGATTTTTCTTTGAAAAATGTTCCTTGTATTCAATTTCACAGTTTGCTTAAATGCTATAGTGCTAAGTAATTATATTAATTACTTATATCACATTGTTCATGTATGTACGTGTTCGTACGAGCTATTCCACGTCAAAACGGATAGAGGGAAAATTTAGTTTCACCGATTCTCTTCAAAATTACAGCATTTGTCGATAACCTTGCAAAAACAAAGTATATTGAACTTTAAAGGCCTATGTCAAATAGTTTTCGAAATATTTAATGTTAAATTCTTAAAAATTGGAACAAAATCGGCTGTCGCGTCATCAGTTAAACTCTAATATCGCGGTTATTTTTAAAGATAATGTCTCCGTCATGGGCTCATTTTAAAGCTGAAGGAATGCTTTCTCATCCAATATTTAGAATATTTTGCTTATTGTTAATAAACTTGATGGCAATCGATGTCAAAGTTTCAAATCGCGATTTTACGTCGTTCCCACCCACGATCCGGTTTGAAAAAAATACCATTCTATTCGTTGAACCCTCAGCTAATAAATGGGATTTTGAAAAAAGTGGAGAAATTGTGGGAACAGTCAACAAAAAAATAAAACTTACGATAGTGCACGCCGCTTGAAACTGCACGGATCCCATGGTCAGGCCGCACGCACGCGTTTTCAAAACAATCGCCTAGCGTAGGAAAATATTTATATACGATGCGACAAAACAAACATTTGGTTCAGTATAATTTTTACTTTGTCGGCACGTGTTGATGCAGCAGCAAAAGCATGCTTCAAACTATTTAATCTTTTATATGGTGAACAGATATTCCTATTATTTTTCTCCAGAATACTGAAAATACTGAACCAAATGTTTGTTTTGTCGCATCGTATATAATTACTTTCCTACGCTAGGCGATTGTTTTGAAAACGCGTGCGTGCGGCCTGACCATGGGATCCGTGCAGTTCCAAGCGGCGTGCACTATCGTAAGTTTTATTTTTTTGTTGACTGTTCCCACAATTTCTCCACTTTTTTCAAAATCCCATTTATTAGCTGAGGGTTCAACGAATAGAATGGTATTTTTTTCAAACCGGATCGTGGGTGGGAACGACGTAAAATCGCGATTTGAAACTTTGACATCGATTGCCATCAAGTTTATTAACAATAAACAAAATATTCTAAATATTGGTTGAGAAAGCATTCCTTCAGCTTTAAAATGAGCCCATGACGGAGACATTATCTTTAAAAATAACCGCGATATTAGAGTTTAACTGATGACGCGACAGCCGATTTTGTTCCAATTTTTAAGACTTTAACATTAAATATTTCGAAAACTATTTGACATAGGCCTTTAAAGTTCAATATACTTTGTTTTTGCAAGGTTATCGACAAATGCTGTAATTTTGAAGAGAATCGGTGAAACTAAATTTTCCCTCTATCCGTTTTGACGTGGAATAGCTCGTACGCGACCTTCATATACATGGTGTTCCTCTACCTATGGTCAATACAGTGGGGGATGATTCTACAGGCAAATATAAGGCGAAAATCCAGAGTGACGAATTTGCGGTAGAGGCTTCGCTTTCGAGACAATTGACTTTGAACTTCATCTAAATATGCGTGCATCATAAGCGCTTGAGAGGCACGTGGAGGTCATGAGAATGTTCTACGGACAGTATACTGTCAACCTATACATCATAGCCGGATTTCACCCCAACCAGGAACCGACGAGTTCTATATACAACATAAAGGATATTTTACTTATTATTATCGTAATTATTATAATTATTATCACTATTACATTATGCATACCTGCGACGCCCGTACCAGCATTCCGCACTTTGCCTGAATCGTACTCAGTTCAACCATTGTTCACTCCTTATCACGTTCTTACGGAAGCTGTGTCTCTATAGTCCAAGTCATTTTAGAAGGAACCCATTTCGCGCATGTAGAATGAGCTCTTCGACTGTCGCGAGGTCTCTGTTCCCCCACTTTACCACCCAGGCTTCCCTCTCTCCTTGCACCGTTCCGATTCTTTTTCATATACCGGGTAATCAAATAAAACGTGTATTCTACTAAATTCGTGCCATATTACGAATTTATTTATTGGTCGTATTATACTGAAATGTTTACGGTATTAATATTGTGAAATATAACAACAAAGTATAACATATAAAAATAAACTATTTTCTGTCTACGACATTTGCAATAAAAAAAGAGACAATCAAATCCGAAAAAAGTCGAAACACGCGGTATATACGAAAGTGGCGCCACGCCAATGCTTTCGGCGCAGAACGGATGCGCAGCCGAAAGACCATTGGTTGTGGCATAGCCAATGAGCGTCAACATGCGCAGAACCGGTCTACACTCGTCGGTCGGCAGGTTCCTTCTAAAATGACTTGGACTATATATTGCTGTTCGAAGTACAACTTGGCACTACGCATCGCCAATGTACTGTTGGTCCTCTTCGTGCTCTCCCTGCAGCTAACAGAATTCATTTTTGTGTCATTTAATAGCATTTAACGAGTGCATTTCAAAATCATTTTTAATATTTTTTACAGTAAATTGAAAGTTTTTGATAATAGAGTTTATAACCAACAAATATAAAAACATCACCAATATTCAAATAAACAAGTGTCTCAAATGTAACTCAGACCGTACATAAAACTTTCTTATCTGTCACCCTCTTTGCAGATGCTCCATTCTTCTGCACATTCATTGTAAGTTATTAAACAGTAAACACATGTACACTAGGCGGCAAAATCGGCTTCCCTTCGGAAATTTGGCAACGTTGCATGTCGGGTCCCCCTGAGTCGAAGAACCACTGAGTTATGCCTAGTGACAATGTTGACAATTTTACAAGTTATTATTTAGTTTGCTTAAATGCATTTTGCTTGATAAAACATTACACGTAAGAGGATGATGGACTCGATTCCTCATCTATTTGGCAAAGAAGTAGCATGTGTTACGTGAGGCGTTAATTTTTAAATGATCGAGCGGATGTGTCTAATTTCTTCCACGTAACGCTTAACGAATTTAGATATTTGTTTTTGGGATACGTACTTGCTACAATCAATACAGGTTGACCAGTCGGGATGTGGTACTTTGGTAGAGACAGGTTCGAACAGAATGAGACAGATTTAAGTAAATATTACCATGTATTACAATAAATAGCAAAAGGAAAATCGAAAGGTGGTACAAAAATGGGGAATTTACATGGATTTGCGTTATGAATAACAATACAAGGTTAAATCCCGGTATGTAGAATTTTACAATATTCGGTGCGGTTTCGGAGATTACAGTTGTTCTAAACTGGATTCTAGAGGCAGCGTACGACGAATACGGCCTCGAACGTCAGTCGATAGACAACAATTGACGGACAATAATTAATCGACAATAATTGACCGCGGGAAAACCCCGTAACACGTAATGGATCAATTATCACGCGAGTGCTTGGTTTTGTACATTCTCTAATTGAAAATGATTTAAAAATGCGGTACCCGCGGAAGGAAGGTAAGACAGTTTATCGAGGGAGAATTCCCGTAACACACAATGGTTGGATCAACTGCCCCCTTTCGTACATGGATATCGAAAGAAACAAAACGATTTTTATAAGGTTGACAGATTTAAATGGTGCCCACAATTCACATATATAGTAACGTACTCTAAAGCACTCACCGACCTCGTACACGTAGATGGTTAGGCCATAATACCTATTACTCTCCTCTCTCTCTCTCCCCCCCCCCCTCTCTCTCTCCCTCTCCCCCTCTCCCCCCCCCCCTCTCTCTCTCTCTCTCTCTCTCTCTCTCTCTCTCTCTCTCTCTCTCTGTGTGTCTCTGCGCGACCTGGAGTGCTGGGCGCCGGTACAAGATGTTGAAGCGCAGGATACGTCGAACAGTACACTGATGTTATAGTGTTAACAGTTTTTAATTATGTCGGAGTTGAAGTAACGGTTTAACTTTTATTTATTAGAACGAGAAAATTATAATGATTTAAGATAATGAGTAACGTTATAATCGAGTCTCTACGGGGACTGAGTCTTTCCACGTTAAGTATTAACTATTCACGATGGAATTCTAGCTCAAGGACTATTTTACACAAATAGCAATGTCCCTCGGACAGAACGTCTGCGCACTACGCGACTTGCTAGCCGACTGCAACGAACGAACGCAGGGTAGGCCCGAGCACTTGGGACTTTGAACAAAGAGCGCCAAAATTGCTGACTCTGCACCTCATGCACACGGGCCCAACCGTCGTCGCTCGAACGTTCCCAGCATCTCAGTGCCTAGGTTGTTATCGCGTCCGGCGTTCTAAGAACGTCGACGGTGTTGGAAGATTTTCGCATGGAAGAATGCAGTGGCGCAGCGGTTCATATAAAATTACTATTATAATTCGGTTTGTAAATCATTGACAATTGATCGAGGGAAACTCCCACAACACTCAATGGTAGGATCAGATGTCACTGATGGTGTAACAAAATTTAACAGGGAAGAAAAATATAAGGTGGCCTACTACAATGTTTAGGTTTCGGAATGCTAATCACAACGCGCATTCTAAGAACGTCGACGGCGTTGGAGATCGTTGACAATAATCTTCCATGAGAATATGCCGTGGCGTGACAGGCTTCAAGCAGAATTAAATTATAACTATTAAGAATTTTCACAGACAATCGACTACTGATTGAGGGAAGTTCCCATAACACGTGATGGTTGAATCAGTCGTCGACATCTGTGAATTGACTATTCAATGAGAATTTTCGCAGAAATTTAGAAATGAGTTCCAAAAAGTAACCGGCACGTAACACATGTATCGTAGGTAGAAAGTTTTTAGACTGCTAGGTCGAAGTCTAGATAAACGCTCGAAATCCCCATATCGGCGTTTCAGCACGGGATAGCAACGGAAGGCGTTCTGCCCGCCACGACCCCGAGGTAGCCACCGTCCGCATAAGACCCTCCCACTTGCACATAAAGCCCTGTCCTTGTTTAGCACCATCCCTGTCTACCGCATGCTCTTCGTCACTCCCGTGCAGCGAATTGGCGCTGTTACGTATTTTTATGGGAAAATTGCGATGAGAACGCGGGTTAGTGCCCGTGGAGCGCTGAACCGCTCTGCTCGTCGGAGTGCGGGAGTTTCAAATAAAACACAATACAAGAAACTATTTATAAGTTAAATTTTGGAGTTTTATTCAACTGTTCGGGAAGCTGGTTAAAGACAGAATGAATGTAACGTTTCAAAGTATCCTCCGAGGTCTTCGCTGAAGTCGTTGGCCAAATCCTCCTAGTCCTATCATAGATCCTCGTAGTCCAATCAGGATGAAGGATGCATCAGCTCCAAGCGGTAGGCCGTCCTTCGGATGTCCGTACGCCCCCGCGAATCGGCGTCCATCTTTCCCTCCGTCTTCGGGGTGGTGGAAATTCGGTGAAAGCGTGCTTTTCCGTTACACGGTGGGAAGAGAAAGTAGGCTCTACTCCGAGGATCAAGAAAACAACCCTTGAAGGAAATTGATGACTTCCTCAGCGTCGCCAACACTGGAGAACACATTCTGGAGTCAATCGACACTCCTAAAGACTAACAAAGGACAAGGCCTTCTCAAAAGATTACGTGACTTAGAAGAAACTCGCGATTCGTTTCGGGGTCTGTTAATTGGTGTCCTCTTCCTGTTTTCGAGCTCTGCCCACGTATGCCACCCGCATCGCACATCCTTAATAATACTTTCTCAATCACGCGCATACATCTGTTTTCAAATTTCGCTCCTGATTTAACTATCAATTATATATATTTCCGTGGCTACGTTCAAGTGATAACGTAACACCTTCCCCCTTATACAAAAGATGTTTCCATGAAACATCTTTTCAATACATAGTTACTAATAGTGATTATAACTACGCTCCTTCTTCCCGCGCCAGCCCCGCGGTAAATGAGCTACTCGGTCCACCCATTGTCCCGCAGAAAGCACGAGTTGAAGAATGATAGTTATAACATAACATTTTACAATAATAAGATATCATTATTCTATTACTAGGTACTTAATATTAATTCGATTATAATGCAACACATAGCAAATATTTAGTAGTCATTGAACACCTTAACTAGACTTATCTAAATATTTCATTCAAAAACAATATAATTCCTCATTCAATCTTAATATATAAAGCAGAATATAAAATAATCGTAACTCATAATCCAATAATCACACTTATAAAATGAAAATTTTGTAGATTACATACACATAAAACAAACCACACATAGAATGAATACTATATTATATAATAACTACTTATATTAACTCTCTGAAACAGAAATATCTGGTCTTATACACGCTGATTTCAACTTATTGGTATGTACTATTTTATACTTATTAATTCCCATTATTAATTCTACGTTTAAATCATCAAACACTCGACTAATCTTATAAGGGCCTAACCAGTTACAGTCAAACTTGGAAGTTTTCGGTTCCTTAAGTAAGTAAACATCGTCATCTACCTTAAATCCACGAGGATTACGATTTCTATCATAATACATTTTACTTCTCTCCTTAGCCTTATCAAGATGTTCTGCCGCTTTAGCCTGGGTGGTGGTAATCTTATTAAACAACTTATCCAAATATTGCACAAAAATTTGCGATACTTGCTCTTTAGCAAATTCAAAAGGTATGAGATCTCAAACTCCAAAAACCAATTCATATGGCGTAAATCCCGTAGCCTCATGCACAGAGGTGTTATACGAGAACATGCCAAATCTAATGCAATCATCCCAATCAATCCCTGTGCAAATTCCCTATAAAATTCATTCCAAAATATCAAAACTATCTAAATCCTTTGAAATGCTAACAGTCTTAGCAGTCAAGAAACTAACAAAGATTCCACATGACCAAAATCTAAATCTTGCCAAGAAGCATCTTAAACAAGAAAAAGTAAAAGAAATATGAAGCACTTGTCATCAAGGAATGCCCCAGCATCACAACTGTGTGGCATAACATGGGCAAAATTATTCCTACATATACAAAATTGTATTTTACACAAACCATAGTAGGAAATGGAAAATGGTAAGTTATTCATCTGTCAGCGTTTACATTAATAATCAAAAACTACTTTCATTAGGTTTTACAAACTTCTGAACTTGATTTTTTTTACAAAGATGAGACGATCAAACACCTTCCTACGCCTCCGAAGAGTCTCCTTTCATGACATCAGTGCCTTTCAATTCGACAATTTCGAAACAGCCACGCCAACGAGGACTTGAGTACAGGAACGTTGAAAGCATGAGCATCTCATCGGATGTTTGCACATTTGAATTCGACGGAACGTGGCCATAGGAGGATGGCTAGCGAGGACACGCAACGACGGGGAATACATCAACCCGATCCTGTGTGCGTAATATTTATCATCCCGCACAGCGCAACGTATCCTTGGATCTTCAGCGTTTCAAAGAACGTAGTGCCTCGATGTGCCAATGACATCACCGTTAACGACGACTCTCTTAGAATCCCTGGGGCTATGTAAACGACGATAGATGGGCACACATATGCACGCACACACACATATCTGGTGTGGAACGTGAAGACACAGACACTAATGCGAAGAGGCTGTGTAATCAAAGGAGCGGTGCACACAGGCGGTCGTAATAAGCGACGCACGGCGCCATGAAAACACTCACGCGAGTCCACATGATCATTCACCTCTCTCTATTCACGGGAAGTACACTTCATGATTCTCGCCTGATCGCAACAAACACTGAGACTCTATTAAAGTTATTAATGATTCACAGATTCTATTAAAGTAATTTTATTGAGGATCCCTCGTGCAGTCTTGGTCGCAAAATAATCAGGCTCCACAGTCTCCGCCACAAAACCAGGCGCAACAACATCAGGCTCGTCAGCCTCTGCCACGACGTCGGTCGCAAATAAAATAGGCTCCCCACACCTCTGCCATGAACCAAGATACTGCGAGCCCTGCGATGTTCCCTTAAAGGCCAAACAGAGCGCAGGCACCCTTGCCGAGCACAGATTGCTTCTCACGGCTCCTGAAGCGGGTTCCCGGGGCAGACGATTACCGTATGTCAACAGGCGACCGAGTCGATGCATTGTGCCCGACTGAGGCGATCCTCCAAAATTTCCATTTCCCACAGGCAAAGGTGATACTAATAATTCTGAACTTTTAAATTATTTGTGACCTCAGGCTCTTGCACTCGGCTGCTGCTTTCCCGCGCGCTAGGAAAACAGATGCCACAATTCTCTCATTTCAAAACATAAGACTTCATCATCCATCCTGTCCACTTCGGAACCTACAATTGATGTCTTATCTGCGCAGATAAGCACCCTTTCCAAGTCCCTCGAATCAGGATTGGAATAGCTGTGGTAAGCGACCGTGAGGCCGGTTGTCACCGGAAAACCACTCCTGATCAAGACGCCGAGCTGGTCCGACGAATAGTGGAAAATTCATTTACCCCCCCCCCCCCCCCCGGTAGAGTGTTGCGCGGGATATGCAATTACAAATTTCCGCGAAAACTGCGCGACACCGCCTGCGTGATGCAGGTTTGCGTTGCTGTCAGCCCGCGCGGAAAATCGCACTAACGCAAAATCACTGCGATAATCGTGTTGGTTTTGCATTGGAACATCTTGTAACCTCTGCGGAAGATTGGGATACTACAATTTAGTTGGACGAAAAAGTCTTCTGTTCGGCTGTTGACAGGACACCTTATGTGTGGCGGCCACCAGGCCGGCGGCTTGATCCCGATATGTGTTATCCATTGAACGTAGTGGGCGAATTACCTGCGGAATGTGGGGAGGGATTAGTGCGTTTGGGCCGGGAGATTTAATTGAAATACCCCCGAGAATGGATGGTCCAGCGTATGTACAAATTCTAGAAAATGTGTTCTTGCCAAGCGTGAGAGCACTTTTCCCGCCTGAGGACGTACCCATCATCCGCCTCGTGCAGGACAACAGCGCACTGCACACATCCTTCATTGTGCGGCAATGGTTCGCCCAGCATTCAGAGATTCATCTCCTCGATTGGCCAGCGAAGTCTCCAGATCTCAATTTAATTGAAAACCTGTGGAGCGAAGTGGAGAGAAGGTGGGTTCCTGGCCACGAGAGAACGAGAGCAACTCTGCTTGCTCACGCTCAAACTGTATGGGAAGATTTGAGAAGGAGGCCGGAATAGTTTGCAAGTCTTCGACGATCCATTTCTAATCGATTATCGCCAGTAATCGACAATAATGGGTTTTTAGACAAATTATTGAAGGCTTTAGGACGCCAGACACCAAACGGCTCTTTTCAGAGCGACAATCAAATCAAACAGAGGAATAACTCGGTTCGCTTTAAAGAACATTTTAACATAAAACGACTCTTTTCAGAGCCACAATCAAATCAAACAGAGGAATAACTCGGTTCGCTTTAAAGAACATTTTAACATAAAACGGCTCTTTTCAGAGCTATACTCACACGTTGAAGAAAAAGAATTAAATATTAAATATGTTTTCAATCAAAAGTTGGACATACCCTCACATTACTTCCTTTCGTATCCCTTCTTTCTCCTCACAAACAAATACAAAATTTAATAGATTAAACCAACCAGTAAATTACCGAATTGTTGAATTTATGGACCTTTGAGATTAATACTTAGATATATTTATGTATAACAACAAAACAGCTGCTGAAATTGCATTTAAATTGATTTTTCTTGAAATTTCTATAAAACTAATTATTTATTCTTATCGTAATTTTTAAAAAAACGATTATAAAATGCAAAACGTGTAGAAGCCCAGTAAATGACCGCATACTTCTAATAAGAATTGTACTTATTAATGTTTGCTTAATAGGCGTAACTAAAAATATGGGATATTAAAAGTGCAACTACACTCCATTTATAAACATATAATATTTTTTTAAATTTATAATTGACATTTCTTTGCCTAATGGTCATTCACTGGTATGCGGTCAATTACTGGTTGGTTTACCCTAACTGTATTACGAACCTTGAGTTTCAATAATTTACAATAAAATTTGAACTTGAAGTAGAGATGATAACGATACATCGATGTTTTTTATAATCGATATTGGGACATCGATATGTATATTGAAACCATCGATGTTTTCCTAATGGATTTCGATGTTTTTGGTTATTATTATGCTAAGCAGTTCTTACGCAAAGCGATCAGAATTGCACGGATATCAACCCACGATTTTCAATACCGATAACTATCGATAGTGAAAATAAGCTATCGATGGTGAGGACCATCGATATTGCTCCTTCGTAAGAAATAACTAGCCTCTTAGCGCTGTTGCGACTCCCATCTAGCGGTGTGTAGTATAAACCTAGAAGAAGCGCGAAGTTCGAATCGGATCACACGAATGTAATAGGAAAGGGAGACAAAGTGAAGTTCTCACAAGGCTGAGGGGTTTGAAATAGTTAGATATTCTTTTAACCACTTGCGCTGGCAAAAAATTCACCGACGCGTGTACCAGAACGGTCCAGTGTAACTCGCTGGGAGGCGTCACACAGTGTTCGATGCCTCAGAGAAATCGGAAAAAAATTTATATTTTCTAAACATGACGACGTACATACCACGTCGTTGGCGATTCTGTGACAAAAGCATTACGACGTGCATGGCACGTCTTTCCAGCGCAAGTGGTTAATAAGAGGACTTCAAGATTATAAATTAATCAATACCCACTTGGAAACAGTTGTTTAAATAAGTGAACTTCTCCTTCCTCCCTTCTCCTAGGTGTGTAATTCCAGCGTAATGTAGTTAAACGCTTGTTTTTGCAAAAATCGATAACCGAAAGGAATCGGATCGACGAATAGGAATTTAGCTAGTTAATTAGTAAATTTGCGATTGGCTCTTAGAATCTAAGACATTTTGTAATTAACAAAAAAGGTGTAAAACCGGCGGACCTTTTGGAAGCGTCACTCGAGCCCCAAAAGCAAAAGTGAACGGACGTACTCATCAATAAAATTCTCAAAGATTTATTTTGTGTTAAAATCGTTGTTAGAATTGATTAAAGTTATAAGTTATTGTGTTCAAATCGTTTATTCAATTATTATTATCGTTTTCATTATATTTATTATACAAAAATCCGCGTCCAAGGAGCAGAGTGCCTTAGCGCTCCACGGGCATCGTCCCGCGCCCGAATTCCCTACGAAGGATCCAGAGGAACCAGCCGGCCACGAAACATCGCCAATTCGTTGCACGGGAGTGACGGAGAGCATGCGGTAGACAGGGATGGTGCTAAACAAGGGCAGGGCTTTATGTACAAGTGAGAGGGTCTTATGCGGACGGCGGCTACCTCGGGGTCGCGGCGTGCAGACCGCCTTCCCTTGCCTTCCCGTGCTGGAACACCGATATGGGGATTTTGTGCGTTTACCTAGACTTCAGCCTGGCAGTCTAAAAACTTTCTACCTACGATATATGCTACTTCTTTGCCAAATAGATGAGGAATCGAGCCCATCATCCTCTTACGTGTAATGTTTTATCAAGCAAAATTCATTTAAGCAAACTAAATAATAACTTATAAAATTGTCACCATTGTCACTAGGCATAACTCAGTAGTTCTTCGACACAGGAGGACCTGACATGCAATGTTGCTAAATTTCCGAAGGGAAGCCGATTCTGCCGCCTAGTGTACAGTATTGTTTTCGGATTTGCTCGGTTTGGTGCACACGATGTGGGCTTTTCGCTATCCCCACCATTTCTATCTCACTCTTGTCCGGCGAAGACGAGAGCGAGATGGAACGAAAGCGAGCGAGACACGGTCGCGCACGCAAAGCGTTCTATCTCGCTCCCCCCCTTCGGCCAGAAAGAAGAGAGAAACGATCATTCGGAATTAGGGCTCTGCTCACGATACGGGCTCAACGCCGGTCCCGAGCCCTCCAGCGAGCCCTCAGGGAGACAATACTGTAAACACTAGCGTTTCACTCACGTCTCACTTATTTTCACTTATAAGACAGTATAAGTCGCAGCCGATCGTGTCTTATGTATAGACACAAACATAACTATACCGCCACAGCAACGCCATCTAAATTATGAAAGCCTGCTGTTTCCTGTCCAAACGCTATTCCGGAAGTTCCTATCTTAGTTTCTGCCCCCCTGGTTACTAAACGATACATTCGTGATGGACAAAACCCATTTGAATTCTATAATGACGAAGAATTCCAGAAACGTTATAGATTTAATAAAGAATCGGTCCTTTATGGGATTTTACCCAAAATTGAAGAAGGTCTTACAAAAATTATTAAACATGGCGCGGTGGCGAGACCGCCACAATAGATGGCGCGAGGGGAGGGTACACGGCGCGGGAAAAGAAGCACAAGATGTATTTTCAATGTCATTCCTGATTGGGTAAATCTCCTCGGCTACACGGGAAAGTTTCCGACGCTTGCCGAACGTAATATAAGATTTGCTGAAGCATTTGCTTGACTAAGCAAGCCTTAAGGGGGTAGACACGTCACGTGACCTGGCCGATTTGGCAGGTCGGTATTACAGCAGGTCTTTTCTGCACAGAAATGGTAATATCCATAGATACATATTCTATTCTGAATGGGGAAAGAAATTCTCAGCTGTTGCGTTGTACTTGTAAAAATTTAAACGGAAAGTCTGCTGGTACTGCAAACGTAGAAAATTCATTGTACATTTTAATTACTTGAAATGTGCTTATGCTACCATATTCTACGTTGGCAGTAAGGAATTATAAGTGAAAAGGAAAAATAGATGAGGGGATGTACCCAAAAAAATGAAGTTTGTTGGGTTAGACATTTTTTTATTAGCAAAACACTGAAACAGAACATGAAATACACTTATTACAATATAATTACGTCATATGCAGAAAGCAGTTACGGACAAACATTATATATAAAATCGTGTTGGATGTTGAATTGGGCTAGTGAAAATGCACAGGCTGGAGGCGCGTGATTATTATGTGGTCCCCTGCTCGAAGTGACAGAAAATAAAACCCATGTATATGCTATATGACAATAAATGTTGGGCGGCTAGTTCGTTCTTTTGCGCTACATTTGTGAATTTTTTATCATCAGTCCGAAGCATTATTATTACGCCACAACAGTATCTTTAGGAAATTGGATATAGCATATAGGTTATATTTTCTGTCACTTGGAGGAGCGGATTTTCTATCACTTGGAGGAGCGGATTTTCTATCCTCGAAGTGACAGAAAATATAACCTATATGCTATACCCGATTTCCTGAAGATACTGTTACGGCGTAATAATAATGCTTCGGAAGGATGATAAAAAGTTCACAAATGTAGAGCAAAAGAATGAAGTAGCCGCTCTACATTTATTGTTTAATAATTTCATTAATTATGGTCCGAATTATATCATTCTTGGGGCTAATTTGATCAAGAAAACATAAGGAATCGATTTACGTCACTTTCGCAAAGATCTAATTAGAAATTGCAGAACTTCAGATTCGTCAATGCTTAGTGTGCAACATTGTATAGCCCCGCTGATTTCGAGCGTCGAAGCCCACAAAACTCAGCGAGACACATGATTGTTAGCGAGCATCGCGTTTGACGATTCTAGCTAGCGAATCACCTCGTATAAATGCTAATAAACGATAGTGTGAAGTACGCAAATGGTTAGGCTCGGATTATCGGGAAAGACATACCCACCCCACTGTTTTGCTTTCTCGCTGCGAGCGAGGACCTTCGGGCCCGAGTAAACCACCCGTTGACAGCCGAGAGTAATAAAACCGACGGACCAGATAAAATGTTCATGTTTTTGATAACTGTTGATGAAAGTATTACCAATGGAGTTTTTAGGGTTTCTCGATGAAAATGATGCCAAACATGGAGCAATTCGGTCCATTTTTAGTGAGCGTAGTGTGTGTCCTAATCATGTATTCATAAGAAAATATAGACTGAATTGCTTCGCGTCTCGAGTCATTTTCGTGGACATGAACTCACCAATCCATCGGTGGTAACACTCTTATCAAGGTGTAATGAAAAACATGAACATTTTCATATTCAATACTCGATGACTCAAGTCGCTGTCGACCGAGGGTCTCTCGCTGGTGCGCCGCTATTTCACTCGCACTCGGTTTACGTCATTCAGTCTCCTTGTCAAGCGGTTTGGGCGAGGGCCCTGATAAATGTGAATTTATTTGGGAAACCAAAGTCGCGTCATTCGTGACCCCTACTCGCGAACATATATATGTCCTATGTACGAGAAAAAGCAATGATGACTTGAATCAAGACTTGAAGCAACATTTCTAATAGGGAAATGCATGAAACTTTGGGATCAGGAATTCCCAACCAAGTAATGCATATGAAAGAACTGGCGAAATTCAACAATAGCTCGTCGTCTAAATTTTACAATTAAAGTATATATTTGACGTGAATATAAAGGTTGTCAGCAAAGTCTTTCTTGATTTGAGTTCTATAGAAGGCTGACTTTCCTTCGCCATGGAAAGTCTCCTCTTGTCCTTCACGCTGGCAATCATGCGGCTCGCTGAGTTTCGTGGGTTTCGACGCTCGAAACTAGAGGGGCCATACAATGTTGCGCACTAAGCAGTGACAAATCTCCAGTTCTGCATTTTTAATCAGATCTTTGCGAAAGTGACGTGCATCAATTCCTCATGTTTTCTAGATCAAATTGGCCCCAAAAATTATAATATTCGGACCATATTTTGGAGGAAATTACGTGAAACATTGTTTGCACGATTAAAAGCCCGTTTCGTTAAAAATAGTCCGATTTAAATTATTTTCTGTCAATTTAATCGGAAGAATGCCAGGAATCCATTTGTGTCACTTTCATATTGATACGATGAAAAATAAACAAATTCTGTTTTTAGTAAAGTCTCGTTAGCCGCTCGCTGGTCGGGACCGGCGATGAGCCGGTATCGTGAACGGAGTCCTAATTCCAAGTGTGAGTTTCTCGCTTCTTTCTGGCCGAAGGGGGGGGGGAGCGAGATGGAATGCTTTGCGTGCGCGGCGGGCGTGCGCGATGGTCGCAAGCGCGTACAAATTTCGGTGAGCATGGGAACCGCTTCGCAAAATCTTGACGCAGGCCCGGTTCAAGTCTTTTTACGCCCTAGACGAACTTGTCAAATTGCGCCCTTTATTATAATACATTTATTTGAGTACATTGATGTCCTTACTCTTAATTTTTACTCGTAGTATAAAACCGTTGTAGTACAATTTGTAGTATTTCATTTACAAATTTATTTTTAACAATGCCAACAATGAAAAGACCATTTTGCACCTCTTGTCAACCTTACGCCCTAGCAGTTACCTATTTTTTCAGAGTAAAGTCATAAATAATCTCAAATAAATGTATTATAATAAAGGGCGCAATTTGACAAGTTCGCCTAGAGCGCAAAAAAGATTTGAGCCGGGCCTGCCTCAAGATTTGCGAAGCGGTTCCCGTGCCACCGTAAGTGCTTGTGACCATCGCGCACGCCTCTCGCGCGCACAAAGGACGGAGTGTCACGGTGCCCGAAAGACGGAGGGAGACAAAACATCAACGCGTCGTCTGTCTCGTACCGTCCTCGCTCGCTTTTAGTGGCTCTCGCTCGCTCTCTCGTTTCATCTCGCTCTCGCCTTCGCCGGACAAGACTGAAACAGAAGTGGTGTGGATAGCGAAATGTCCCTATCGTGTACACTAAACCGAGACCGTAACGAGACTTTACTGTAATCGATGACACATCACCAAGCAACGGTGATCTCGCGCGGCTCGGACCACAAAGGTTCTCGTCGGTTATTCGAGATTCTAAGATCGTATTCAGATATACTCTTCGGTGGCCACGGAACTCCCACTGACAAATCCACGATCGTCAGATGGTGGTGACTGATTTCTCCTTGATCGCTGTTCACGAAAACGAATCGACCGGCCAATATATCTGCATACGATCTTAGGATAAAAATACGATGACAGATGAAATAGTATTCGAAGCTCAAGATGAAAGGCCTTCGAATAATCAAAGGAAACTAAATATCCGAAGCTAAACAGAATTTTAGATTTAGGGTACACACACCCTCCCCGAAACCTCGTGTCGATCGGCCACTGGGGCCATTTGGAAGTATATTCTTTTATTTAAATAATGCCCATCTCTGCATAGGACCGTAAAGAATTACAAAAAAAAATCAGGGAGTCAACTGTTGACCGATTTGGAGACTTTTCCTTGTTACATGTTACATACAATAGTCGGAAGAATAATAATAAGAGCAATAATTGCAAATAATTGCCAGAACTTCCACATTCGGAAAATATGATATCAGTAAATCAATATTTTCAGTATTAGTAAAATAGTTCCAATTTCTCTTCTCTTATTTGAAATAATGTGATCATATAATTATAACATAAATTCGACAGCGATTTCAAGTGATGTATGTGTCACGGTAAAAGCATTACTTTAGTAAATGTATACAATTCCCAGCAGTTGCTGGTTAATATATGCCTAAAATGCATATAACCTAACCTACAATCGTACGAAAATGCATATATTGACTGCATCACGCTTTTACTGTGGCACATGTATCCAGCTAACGCTTCAGTTTTGCTATGATTCCACGTTGGCAGTCCTCCCGAATAGGCGCCATCTCGTATCCAGTAGCTGAACTAAATTTGTCACGTGACTTGCTCTGCATTATCACCAATATGGCGGAACTCGTATTTGGGAATGCAATCACGAAATTACGTTGTTTGTCCTTATATGACCAGATTTTGGGCTGGGTGAGGTCTCATTCGAAAGAGGAAGCTTCAATGCAGCCCGTTCTGGTCATCGTTTGAGTCACAAAACTCTTTTAGTGATTAACAAATACTTGGAATCTGCGAGTGTATTTTGTCGATTTTTTCTCTACTTTGGACACTCATATTATCAGATATCAACACAATCTTGTTGAGTCATGACCAGAGCGGGCTGCATTGAACCTTCCTCTTTCGTATGAGACCTCACCCAGCCCAAAATCTGCTCATATAAAGACAAACAACGTAATTTCCCAAACCCATGTTTCGGGTCAGATTGTGTCGGTATACAGCGCGCTGCATTACCCGTGTCTACCCCCTTAAGCACCATTTTTTTGACTACGCAAATCTTAAGTTCGGACTATATAACTGAATACATAACGTCTTAAGCTTAGCTTATTCGAATAAGGCCGACTTTGTCAAGACATTCTTAAGCACATGCTTAAGCAACGACTATGAATACCGCCCATAGACTGAAACGGAACGGTTTTCTCTTGCAGTCTATGCGCATAATGCGTGAATTGAAACACACCCTATGTTGTACATCTCCTGTAATGTAACCATGTATTTCTAACCTCTTTGTCTCATCATCTGTCATTTACAATTTCAAGATGGCGACGACAAATTCCAAGTTATTCCATTTGGCGAACATCCCGCTATTGGGAAGTGACATGGGAGCGGAGCCTAGTCCAAATGGCGCCGATTACTTTCATGTTCATTGTAAGAAATTAATCTTTCCTATATTCTGCCCTCCTTAGTTAAATCTAGCATTTTTTCTAGCATGTTGAAATATTTGAAGTTCCACGCGTCTTTTACCTTTTAAGTAAAGTTAGAAAACCCTAAACTGCGTTCCATATAAGAGCATACCGACACCCCTACCGATTTGCGACCGATCTGCGCAGCTCCCACGGATGTGACACACGTGATTGGTCGTAGCACTTTCCCGGCCGGTTTACTACCAATCAAGAGTATATCCCTGCGCGAAACCAGTATGCTGTAATGTGGAACGTAGTGTACGTGCTCCGTAGAGATCTAGAAACAGTCTAATGTATTTAACCTAACTGCTTTCCAGATGGTTAAAATATCTTACCTAAAACAATTAATTAATTGGTACGTTAATGATACATTACCTACTGGTACACCTATTACAAAAACTTGTATTAGGCTGTTATGAAATAATGATAACATGTTTTAATTTGAATGAAGAACGGCAGAAGGAAATGGTAAAACTTCAGTTTTCTCGGTTATTTCAAAATGCTAGATAGGACATTCTAAGGAAGGCAGTATTCTTTTAAAATGTGCTCGCCAATTTGTGACTTCCGCTTTAGACCAAAATGGTGAACACATGTTCCGATCACTACCTAGGGTGCGTTCCACTTGCGCCCAAATCGATCGCACCGACCGTGTTTCTCGTAACATTTGGCGACCACGACGACCGCGGTTGGGCTGTAAACGTCTGGATGACGTCATTGACACGACCACATCGCGCCCACGGCGACCCACCTCCGAAGATGGATCTGGGCCGTTCGTTCGTGATTTCGCACGTAATTCAATTCAAGCGCTAAAGGCGGAATTTCCTATCAGCGTCAAACGCGTGCGTCTAGACGTTGCTTCCGGCTTTTTATCTCGTTTATTATTTAAAAGTTGTAACATTTATGAACATACATATAAATAAACAATACTTGTTGTTTTTAATTTATTTGATATTTAGTTTAGATCTCCACATGTGTGGAGAGTCACATATGTTTTTTTACTACATAATTTTTGTAATCTTTGTTACTAATATCATAAAGTACAGAGTCATTTGCGATATTTTATATCAATTTTTCGTCCTTCTCAGAAGAAAACTGCAATTTCGTCGACATGTTTTCACGCGTTATCGAAATGATGGCAAACGAACCGATGCCAGCGCCAAGGCAAGCGAAGCTAGCCAAGTCAAGTAAGGCCGTAGCCAACTAGCGTTGTTGTAGGATTTTTCGGGAACTAGCGTCCGATTCCAAGGAGTGGGGGCCGATGCCCGTGGAATGCAGAAGCACTCTGCTCAGAGGATGCGTTTAAGTTTGGACTCAGGGATTAGAATAATTAAAAGAAATTTTATATTCAAGGTTGAACAAATATATATATATATATATATATATATATTGGTGTGATTTAACAAATACGTCTATTCAGAATTAACTCTCGCAACGGAATGAACGATCTTCAATTTCGGTTGTTAACATAAATAATCAACTACATTTGTTTTCTAATGAGCGTTTACATAATTCGGTGATGATTAATAAAAATTACAATGATAACGAGTGTTTGATTACCTAGCCATGAATATATTTAATTGCATAATTTCAGTATAAAGGAATAAGAAAAAACAACAACTTCACGAAGTTCCCCCCTTACTTTAATTCAAATTTCCCTCCGAATGAAAACCTACGTTCACATCATGGCAAGGTAACGGGAATACAACATTCGATTTAAGCTTCGCGCTCTTTTGGTTCATGGTGAACTGACGGATACACAACACCTCCCCCCTTATTAGAAAAAGGTGTTTTCACTAAAACAGCTTTTTTCAAAAAAAAGGAATCAACACACTCATTTGAATAAGGATACATTTCAACAAATAACGCAAATCTTACACGAGAACACAATATAATGAAGCTTCTTCCGCTACGTACAAATTTCAAGGTAGATCCGCCCTTATACAAGCTAATTTCAACTTATTTACATGTACAATTTTGGACTTGTTGACATTCAACGCCACTTCAACTGTGTAGTTATTAAATTTGCGTACACTGGCAATCGAATTTGGAAACCTTTGGTTCTTTTAACAAATAAACATTGTCGCCTACTTCAAATTTTCTTGGATTAGCATTCTTATCATAGTATAATTTACTCCTTTCCTTAGCTTTCTGTAAATATGCAACAACAGTAGCCTGAGTAGTAGTTAGTTTACTGAATAAGTCATCAAAATAGTCTATGAAAGTTCGTGAGACTTGCTCCTTTGCAAACTCAGTAGGAATAATGGCTTTGTTGCCGAAAATTAGCTCATGTGGAGTGAATCCGGTTACCTCGTGTACGGATGTGTTATACGAAAAGATTCCTAGAGAACCTAACCCAGTCGTCCCAATCTTGTTTCTGACAGTAGTGTTTTAGATAATCTACAAAAACGCGATGGGCCCGTTCCAGAGAACCCAGAGACTGCGGATGAAAGGCGGTGGACGTTATTTTTTGAATTTTAAATATCCGATAGAAGTGCTTCATTACTTTACTTGTGAAATTACTGCCCTGATCCGTATGAATCACTCTTGGGCATGCGAATCTACTAATAAATTGTTCAGCAAGCGCTATTGTAACAGTTATTGAGTCTATGACCGATAGGGGTATAGCATCAGAGTATTTTGTGAAATTATTCTGAAGGGTTAAAAGATATTTATTTCCTCTCTTTGTTAAAGGTAGGGGTCCAACTATATCCATTTGCACCTTCTCGAATGCTTTCTTTGGCATGTCTGTGATTCGCATTGGCTGTTTCGTATTTGCTGAAAGCATTTTATTTCTTTGACAACTTTAACAGGTGCGCACAAATTCTGCTATCTCCTTTCCCATTCCAGGCCAATAAAAGTCCTGTCTAAGCCGATGGTACAACTTGGCTATACCCTGATGGCCACCCACTGTTGATTCGTGATTCTGTCTGATGATTTTATTTCTAATAGATTTTGATGGCGTCACAACCTCACCTGAACAAACAGTAATTAAATATCCTGGATCATTAAACACTTCCCTAAAGGTACGTTCCACAGAATTCCACTCAATAGGTTCCAAATCATTATTTTCTTTTGATACGCTAATTGTTTTTTTACCCAAAGAATCCATTAAATGCTTTAATGATATTGTTGATGACTTAATATACCTTATATCAGGGATTTCCTGCGCATTTGCTTTAAATAGTAGATGGAAAACAAAATATTTCCCACTCCGAAAGGTTATAGCTTCACCAACATTAAACTTATATTGTTTTAGATACTCAATGGAGAATCTATTCCTTGCAATCAAATCCTTACTGATTTGCGAGGCGACTGAGTAATCGATAGGGATGAAATGAACTAAATTATCTTTACGCATATGCAAATGATCTTTGATTGAAAAAATAGTTGGGAAGACAGGAAGGTGAGTCGACTGTCCATGCACTGTGTCAGTTGTCAGTATTCTTATTTTACACTGTTTCAGTACTCTATCGCTTCCAGATTCTATTGAGGTCATTCCTCCCGAGGATCGCAATCGCTTCTTTCCTTGGGCCCTAGCTACAAAACATCCAGGCACCTTGGCCCCCATTTTAACTCGGGCCCCTTGCACAAGGTCTGCTTCTAACGCTTCCTGAAGCGTGGTGCCTTCAAAGTCGGCCTTTCCGTAATTCAACAGGCTAGCGAGTCGACGCGAATCACAAGTGCATACCACTCCCTGCGATCCTCCACCATCTACACTTCTCGTAAGGGGAAGAGGCGTCTCGTCTTCGTCTGCAGTAAAATATTCATCGTCGTCACTGTCATCGTCATTGTCCAACCTGTCCATGACCTCACATTCCTTTACCTCTGTTTTCCCACGCGTAAGAAAAACAGCGGCCACGAATTCCTCGTTACTTTTACTATCCCTGTCCATTCCAGAACCTGTAAGCGGTGATTTGTCGGCGCCAACAAACATCCCTTCCAGACGCTTCGGACAAGGATTCCCTGCCTCTGTACAGTCCACTGTTAAAGATTGTGTGTCGGGAGTGATTGCGTCAATAGATTTAACTGGATTTCGGGACAAAGCATCGGCGGTTGAATTTACCTTCCCTGATTTATAAACTATATCATAGTCGTACTCATTTAATCGGACTCTCCATCTCATTAACTTTGATGTGGGATGCTTCATGTTATTTAGCCATATTAATGGTCGGTGATCCGTGACCAGCGTAAATTGATGACCGAATAGATAGGGACGAAAATGTTCAACAGCAAACAGAATAGCTAATAATTCCTTTTCGATCGCTGATTAATTAATTTCAGCGCTATTCAAAGTCCTGGACGCGTAAGCAACAGGAAGATCCTGCCCAATTACTCCCTGACTTATTACAGCGCCTAAAGCGTAATCTGAGGCGTCGGTAGTGACTAGGAATGTGTTTGGGATTGAGTTAGTTCCCCACGCCGCCACTCTCACTCTCACAGGAGCACCTCGCGGGCCACGATTCAGCGACGCTGCTCGATGAGCAAGCCGCCAATCAGCGCAGATCGATCGACCAATCACAGAGCCGCGTCAACGCTCTACGAGAAGAGAGAAGACGTGCCAACGGTTTTTCGCCATATGACTCTTCCTTGTGTGCCTACGTAAAGAACATTCGTGTGAACGCGTCGCTCGCTATTCTCGAAATATCATAGCTTTAAAACACTCACACATCACTCACTCTCAGTCAAACTCATTGTGAACACTCACTTCTCAAACTCACTCAGTTGAACAATCACCATTCCACACAATTAATATAATTGTGTGGACGCCACGTGGCGCAACCGCGTGGTAACGAATCACACTCACAATTCCTGTAACGCAGTGATAAATATTATCACTCAGCATCTCATCAGCCACGTTTGTAAATAATCATTGTGCTAGTATAAAATCGTGACAAGGTGTGTTCACTAAAGCTGTGCCGGTAAAAAATCATTAACCTGTCTAAGACTCCTCGCATCCTTTCCCATTCAACTCATTCTTAAACATTTTGTGGTCCTTCGAGCCGGATCTTAGACAGGCAGTGCAGTGAGGTGAACAATCAAACTCAGTGAACACTCATTCCCCAAGTGATCTCAACGTGAATCATGGCTGGTGACGAACCGTCAAAGTCAAAATCACAGACCTCAACAAGGGTCAACTCACCAACACCACCAATCACACTCACACTTCCTCAGGTTCCTCCAGAGAACAGCACTGTCATGGATAGAAGGGAGACGAAAGCCTCATCTCCTTCAGGTATTCCTTCAGAGATTCACTCCAGGGCAGAAACTCAACTCACCCGGTTCGAATCGCTGACAGCGTTAAAGAACCGGCTGCCCACTTGTGCTCCCAACATCACCTTGGAGGAGCTCAAGGTATACTCCTCTCACTTGGAGGATTTGAATAAGGCATTCCAAAAGGAGCACGCCTATTTCGAAGTTGCATGGCCCAGAACTCATCGAGATCATGAATATTAAAACAACAAACTCCTGTTCAGAGAGACAGAGCTGTGCTTCGACATTCGGCTGCAGATTAGCAGACTGAAGCAGGAATTGGCACCATTCGAGCCCCAATGCACACCAGCGTCAGCGAAGTCAGCGACTTCACCAGGGAAACTCCCTGAGCTGGCTATACCCACCTTCACTGGTGAGTACATCAAGTGGCCCGTTTACAGTGAGCTCTTCACTGCACTCATTGGGTCAAGCAAAGCACTCACAGATATTGAGAAGCTCCAATATCTGAGAATCAGCCTGTCAGGCGAGCCAGCTCAGAAGGTAGAGGCTCTACCTCTGAAAGGAGCATCCTTCCAGCCCGCCTGGGAGCTGCTTAAGGAAGCGTACTCAAATAAGAGGCTGTTGATTCAAACTCAACTCGACAAACTCTTCTCAACCAAACCGGTGGTGAATAAGAATGCAGCCGCACTCAAGCAGCTGATTACAACGGTGGACGCTGCACAAACGTCACTCAACTCGCTTGGAATCACTCACACTCTGGGGGACTGCATCTTGGCTCATCATGTGATTCGCCAGCTCGATAAGAGCACAAGGGAGGCTTGGGAAACCTCCCTTGGATCCAAAAAGGAGTATCCCACATTCAACCAGGTGAGGGAGTTCGATACAAACAAGGTGACAGCGTTGGAAAGGTCGGAGACTCCGTCCTCCCAAGGTGCTTCCTCCAGCGGATCAACCAAGGTCTCCACCAAGTTGACTGCTCAGCGAGCCTCGTCAAATCAGGCATCAACATCATCGGCAACGCCAAAGAGCTTCATCTGCGACTGCTGCGGTGCAGATCATTTCATTATTATGTGCCCTAAATTCAGGGGCATGACAGTGCAGGAGCGCAGGAAAATTGTAGCCAACAATATGTTGTGCTACAATTGCTGTGGCCGCCACTCATCAGCAAACTGCAAATCACCTCACAGGTGCAAGCATTGTGGCATTCAACACCACACAATGCTTCACGTGCAGCCACAGAAGAACACTCCACCACAAAATGGAAACTCACCAGCAACATCAACTCAGCCCCACTGAAGTCTCGGGGCAGTCGTCAACTCACTTGCACACTCAACCACTCAGCTCGCTCATGCACACTCATCTCAGCCTCACTCATTCAGCAGCCAACTCACACTCTTAGCAACTGCTCAAGCCTAGCTCATCTCACCTGCGTCTACTCATCAGGTTCGGATGCTCATCGACTCTGGATCAGAGCTCACCTTCGTTAAGGAGGAGCTCCTCACTCAACTCAATCTCAAACGCACTCACTCATCCATCTCAATCATTGGCATTGGAGGGAAGAAGTCTACGCAGACGAGAGGTGTCGTCTCATTAACACTGCGTTCCATTTATCGACCAGTGACAATTTCTCTTCAAGCCCATGTTCTCAGATCAGTGACTTCGAGGTTACCTTCAGTCGAAGTGCCCAATCACCAGTGGCCACATCTAGCAGCACTCAAGTTGGCAGATCCAGACTTTTTAAAACCTCGATCTGTCGACATTGTCATTGGGGCAGATACTTATGGACAAATCATAAAACCCAACATCATCAGAGGCTCTCCATTCATGCCAATCGCTCAACTTTCAATCTTTGGATGGCTCGTACTTGGACCTATTGCTTCTTCCGCTACATTCACTCAATTATCTTACCACACATCACTTCTACAAGAGGGCGAACCGTCCATGCGTGATTTATTGGAGAAGTTCTGGATTCAAGAGGAGCTTCCGAGTGACACTCCATCACAACTCAATCCTGAAGAGTAGGAGTGCGAAGATCACTTCAGAACAACACATACAAGGGATGCTACAGGACGATACATCGTGCGCATTCCTCTGAAATCACCATCCAGTTTGTTGGGCAACTCATATCAAGCAGCACGTGCATGCTTGAAACGCACACTCACCAAGCTCAACAGAAGCGATGAGTATCGTGAACTTTATCAAGCATTCCTGTCGGAATATGAACACCTCAATCGTATGGTAAGAGCACCATCAATCTCATCTTCTAATAACTCAATCTTTTATCTTCCTCATCATGGAATACTCAAGCCTGACAGCAAAACCACCAAGCTGAGGGTTGTCTTCAATGGCTCATGCACTACAACATCTGGGTACTCACTCAATGATCTCATGCATACAGGGCATAATCTTTTACTCAACATCTCAGACGTGCTGTTATGGATTCGACAGCACAGATACATCTTCACCACAGACATCACAAAAATGTACCGGCAAATTCGAGTCCATGAAGATGATCAAGATCTACATCGTATTCTGTGGGTGGATGAGGAAGGAAAAGAAATAGCATTCAAACTCACGACGGTCACATACGGTACCAAGGCTGCACCGTTTCTGGCTGTCCGAGCTCTGCTGCAGCTGACGGAGGACGAAGGGCATCGCTTCCCCTTGGCTGTACCATCAATCACTCATTCACGATATGTTGACGACATCTTTGGCGGCGCGGACACAGGTCAGCAACTTATCAAAATTGCACAACACCTTAAAGACCTGTGTCACGCGGGAGGTTTTCCACTCGCCAAATGGCACTCTACACATCCTGCATTACTCGAGGCAATCTCTCCCAACTCACGAGCTGAAAATTCAACAATCTCACTAGACGACTGCCATACCAAAATTCTCGGATTGCAATGGAACAGTTTCCAAGACAACTTTACATTCTTATCAAAATCAAATTCAACCTCAGTTCCAACGAAACATCTCATTCTCTCAGAGGTTTCTCAAATCTTTGACCCACTCGGTTTCCTCTCACCAGTTATAATTCGCGCTAAAATGATTTTGCAAGAGTTATGGCTGCACAAACTCAGTTGGGACGATCCACTGCCACCTCAAGTCATATCTCATTGGTACACCATCAGAGAAGAACTCACAAGCCTGGCCAGGCTCTCAATTCCCAGGTGGTTCAACACCTACTCCAACTCAGTCGTGGAACTCCACGGTTTCTCTGATGCCTCGCAACTCGCCATGGCAGCGGTAATTTACCTTGCCGTCACATCACCGTCCACAAATCTCAAAGTGTCGACACTGGTGTGCTCCAAAACTAAGGTAGCACCTCTCAAGAAACTCACAATCCCGAGACTCGAACTCACAGCAGCATTGATGCTGGCAAAGCTTGCCAAGTATGTTCAAGCAACTCTTCAACTCAAGATTGCATCTACTCATCTGTGGACGGATTCTCAAGTGGCACTTACATGGATCAATTCTCACGCCTCACGCACGAAGGAGTACGTTAGGAATCGTGTCACTCAAATTCAAGAACACTCATCACATGCACATTGGAGACACGTCCCAGGGAACTCCAATCCAGCTGATTGTGCATCTCGAGGCCTTACAACATCACAGCTTGAACATCATCAGCTATGGTGGACGGGACCACCATGGCTTACTCAACCCAGTGACTCATGGCCATCACAATCAACTGCACTGGACGACTCAACTGAATTAGAAGCTCGTCCAGGAACCTCCACCTTACTCAACATTCAAGAAATCAAATACCACTGGGACCTCATATACAAATTCTCAACTCTTAACAAACTCTTTCGCATTACCTCAGCTTGTTCCAGATTCATCGCAAGGCTAAGGAAATTACCTGTCGCGTTGCCACTCACTTCACATACACCGAAGGATTTCGAACAGGCCCGTACCTTTTGGATAAAGGCTACTCAGGCACTTCACTTCAAGCACGAATTCAAAGTCATCAGTTCAAATTCAACACTACCCTCGTCTCACGCCTTCAGTCGACTCACCGCCTTTATCGATGAACAAGGAGTCATGCGAGTGGGAGGCAGACTTCGTAACACTCATATGAATTATGAAGGTAAACACCCTGCAATATTACCTCGCCACTCACGTCTGTCCGATCTGATTATAGACCACTCACATAAACACACTCTACATGGAGGAACTCAACTCACTCTCGCTCACATCAGACAGACCTACTGGATCATCGTGGGTCGAGCTCCGGTGAAATCACACATTCTGCGGTGTGTGGTGTGTGCTCGACAAAGGGGGACCCGTGCCCATCAGCTGATGGGCCAACTACCTCTTTCTAGAGTCACACCCTCACTGCCATTCACCAACACTGGAATTGACTACGCTGGTCCAATCACACTCAAGACGTGGAAAGGGCGAGGAGCAAAAACACAAAAGGGCTGGATTTGTGTGTTTGTGTGCATGACGACGTCAGCTGTCCATCTTGAACTGGTGACAGACTACTCATCAGAGGGATTCATTGCAACGAACAGGCGTTTCTCAGCAAGGCGAGGGATCCCACATACCATCTACTCGGACTGTGGAACCAACTTCGTTGGCGCAGATGCAGTTCTCAAGAACATGTTCACTCAGGGCTCCAAGCAGAATCAACAGCTGACCTCGATGTTTGTCAACGACAATACAGCATGGTGCTTCAATCCACCAGCCGCTCCACACATGGGCGGAAAATGGGAAGCTGTTGTCAAATCCATCAAGTACCATCTGCGACGAACTGTTCACGAGACTGTACTCACATATGAGGAGTTTAGCACTCTTCTCACACAAATCGAAGCCATGCTCAATTCAAGACCACTCGAGCCTCTTAGTGATGACCCTGAGGACCTTTATTAAACTCGTAATGACCGTACGGAGTAGAGAAAGCAGTTTTAAATTTTGATTTGGAATCCATTGGAATTTGATGAAAGCCAGAGGCTAAATCGAGTGTACTGAAGTATTTCGCACCACCAAGCTAGTCTAAAATGTCTATTATATTAGGGAGGGGATAGGCATCACTTATGGTCTTCTCATTCAATTTACGATAGTCTATTACCATCCGCCAGCGTGGTTCACAAGTCGAATTAGGTTTTTTGGGAACAATCCAAACTGGTGAATTATACGGAGAGATTGATGATTGTATAGCGTTACTTTCTAACAAAGATTTGACTTGCTTTTCGATTTCTTCTTTATGTATACATGGGAAACGATACTGCTTCGTGTTTATTGGCATCTCATCGGTTGTTGTTATAGTATGCTCTGCAACGTTAGTGGAACCCAACTTGTCCGTTGGTAAATAAAACTGGTAGGAGAATTCGTTTATAATTTCGAGAATACTAGCTAATTCTGATTCGCTAAGACCATTCAAATTTAGAAATCTGTATAGTTGAGTGAGCCTCTGAGCGTCTGCCCTTGTTTGTCCCTTATCTGGATCCACGGCCCGTGCCGAACGAGGACTAGGTGGTCTAACCTGAAATTCCTCTAACTCAACCGAAGGAATTGTGAGTGTAATATCCTCAACATTAGTGTTTATTGCAAAAATCTTCACAAATCCATTCTCCTGTGTCGCTAATGTCTCGCCCACATAAACTCCTGGACCCGTTTCTAACTTCCTTATATAACCTGTTTTCTTTTTCTTGTTTCTTACAGGAATGGTTACCAAAACTTTGCTACGAGATGGTAAATTTAATGTAGCTAAGGTAGCACAAAAGGGAAGTCCCTTACAATCTAACTATAAACTGTTTGGTAAGTGTTTCCTAAATTTCAAAGTTACTTTCTGCTGTTCTAAAAATATCATTCCTAAGATTCCGTTCTCCGTTATAGGAAAATCATCTTTAACTATTTGAAATTTAATGCCAACGTCACAAATTGGAATAACAACCTCACCGTAAGTACGAATTATGCCTGTGCTAATACCTGTGAGACTATAAACCACTTTATCATTTATTTCTATCCTAGGAATCAATTGTCCTTGTTTGATCAAATTAAGTTGTGATCCTGTATCAACTAAGAAATTGCATGAGCCTTTAACAAAACAAGCTTGTTCAAATGGAATAACAGGTAATGCTGCCACCTCTTTTATATCAAATTTGTAACAGATCCTGTGGGTTGAGCGTGTATAATGGGAGGTTGACCCTGTGTCACGCTCTTTTGCAGAGTCATCCTCGAGTTTAAATTCCGATTACCCCCATTTCCTACTTCAGTCATATCATTCTGCCTTGCTGCCTTTTCATGAGTATTTTCATTCAATCTCTTATAACATTGCGACGTTACATGTCCCGATTTCCCACAATAATTGCACTGAACTCTGTCACGATTCATTAATCTATTACCTTTTAACTGAGATTGCGGGCAATCTGTACGAATGTGACCTATTTGACCACAACCATAACACTTTTGGTCGGTTGCACCAGCCGTATAAATTTTAGCATCCTGAGTAATTACCCTACAGTTTTGAGATTGTTTCATACGTTCTTTGGTTTGTTGCTCTAGTTTTGATGCCAAATTAATTGCAAGTTCCAAATCATTGTATTGTTCCTTTGTTATAAGTAAGCTTATGAACTGGTCACGCAATCCCCTTACGAACCCTGTTACTGATGCTTGATTTAACAAAACCTTAACACCTAACAGCTGCTCGGGGTTGAATTTTTCTTTTGCTACTTCTAACCCACGATTCAATATTTCATTCACCCTTTCCCCATAAATTTCTACTCGTTCATTTCCTGCTTGACAAACAGTTTTTAACTCATTGTACGCATGTTCAAGATCATAAACTCGTGCAAACGCTGATTTCAATAAACTAATTAATTCTTCCAAAGTGTTAGGTTCGCGACGATTACTTATTAATTTATCCGCGTGCCCCTCGATCTTATTTCGGATCAGCGCAAGTAAATTGATCCGATCCGCAGGTTTTACTCGTGAATTTGCTAATCGACTTTGCTTGATGAACTAAAAGAGAGTGCAAATTTTACCATCAAACCGAGGCACTAAATCTACTGCTAATTTTAGTGGCAAATATGCATTTTGTAATGAACTCAATGAAGATTCCTCTGAATTATTTAAATTATTTGTTTCAACTCTATTCATCAAATTTAATTCATTGTTTAGCCCAATAATAGAAAGAGGGCATAACGTTGGAATTGGGCTAGAATGCCCTTGTTGGGATGCACCGGCAATCGTTCCCAATCTAGCTGTTCCCTCAAACGCGTCCTCCACTTCAAAACCTCTACTACTACTCAAACTAGACTGTCTATGACTTTTCCTAAATTTCTTTTGCCTAATAATTCTAAGCGACATTTTGTTGATACAATAATAAACGCTTATTAATAGGAACGCAATAACAACGATACCAGGGGAAGTGGTAGATACAAGCTGTCCTTCTCAGTCCTCCTCTTCTACGCCACCCTCTTCAGACCGAGCAATCCTCCTCTTCTCTTCAAAGGTTCCGATCCTCTCCTTCCGCGCCGACGCTCCTGAGCACAGCAATCTTCACCTCCTCAAGGATTTCGATCCTCTTCTTCAGCAAAACCAATCTTTAGGTTCGTCGATCTTTTGTTCTTCAAATCCAGCAATTCTAGCAATTTTCTATTTCTTTGGCTCAGCAATCTTCACTTCTTTATTTGTGTTTTGTGATTTCAGGGAAAGTGTGCACGGTCACTGAAATCACACTTCTCCGGCATTCACCCTTGCCCTCAGGAAAACCGTGCAGATAACTCAGAGAGGAAGAAGCAATATTTAATCTTGATTGTCCAGATAATGCACCTCGAGCCGGCAAAATTTCTAATACATCCCACCGCTGTCACCAAATTTGTTGTAGGATTCTTCGGGAACTAGCATCCGATTCCAAGGAGTGGGGCCGATGCCCGTGGAATGCAGAAGCACTTTGCTCAGATGATGCGTTTAAGTTTGGACTCAGGGATTAGAATAATTAAAAGAAACTTTATATTCAAGGTTGAACAAATATATATATATTGGTGTGATTTAACAAATACGTCTATTCAGAATTAACTCTCGCAACGGAATGAGCGATCTTCAATTTCGGTTGTTAACATAAATAATCAACTACATTTGTTTTCTAATGAGCGTTTACATAATTCGGTGATGATTAATAAAAATTACAATGATAACGAGTGTTTGATTACCTAGCCATGAATATATTTAATTGCATAATTTCAGTATAAAGGAATAAGAAAAACCAACAACTTCACGAAGTTCCCCCCTTACTTTAATTCAAATTTCCCTCCGAATGAAAACCTACGTTCACATCATGGCAAGGTAACGGGAATACAACATTCGATTTAAGCTTCGCACTCTTTTGGTTCATGGTGAACTGACGAATACACAACAGCATCAACAATCGATTTCCCGGCGACGCTGGTTGGCTGTGGCCTCACTTGGCTTGGCTAGCTTCGCTTGCCTTGGCGCTGGCGTCGGTTCGTTTTCCATCTTGGCGTTGATTGGTTGAGGCGCGGCGTCACCACGCGCATGCGTGGACGTGTGTAACTTTCCCCACTACTCGAATAGTCTGCGGGCGCTTACGAACCCCGTTCCACTAGCTTTTCGCCCGGAATGCAAAAAAGAGCTTATGAGCAAGTGGAACGGCAAATTCCTACGATCGTGGTCGGGGTCGATTTGGGCGCAAGTGGAATGCACCCCTAGAGGATCACTAATAACCTTCTAAGACCGGTATTCATAGTCGCTACTTATTCTTAAGCAAATGCTTAAGCATTCGGCATCCTTTACTAGCTACTAGATTAGTAAAGGATGCCGCATGTTTAAGCATGTGCTTAAGAATAAGTAGCGACTATCCTCCACAACACAACTTGCAAATACTACGTAACATGGAAGTCACAAATTGTGTAACTTTTGTTACATGTACAAAATATAACCGCTACGTAATATGGATGTCACAATGTTCTGTAACTTTTGTTACATAGATAGAACATAGCAGCAACATAACCTGTGAACATAACTGAAAAGTCACACAAAACATGTAATTTTTACGTAACTTTTCTTACATATAGGCAACATATTAATCCAGATGTAAATGTCATGGAACGTAGGTGTCACAAGTATTCCGTAATTTTTGTTTCATAAATAGAACATAACAGCGACATAAACGATAAATATAATTTACCGGTTGCTCGTGACTGATCGTGACCTTCGAAACGTGGTAACGTTTCCCGCTGCAAAACTCCTGCACGGAACGTGTTAAAATAAGGACTGCGTTTAGCATCGGTGTGTTTAGAATGCAAAATCTAACGTTTACGCGAGGATTAAACGTGGCGTGTTGCAATAAACAATTATTACATTGGTTTTAGGTTAAGTTGGATAGATATTTTAATTAATATGTCAGACAGAAAACGTTTGAGAAGAGATTTTAAAACATACTCTTCTCGACATCAAAGGAGGATAGTCGACCAATATGTGAAGTATCGAATAAATGAAATTGAAGACAAGGATAAAGAAGACAGACATAATATCCAAGATTTTACAGAATTTAGTGATCCAGTATCAGATAATGGATACTTTCAAGATACTTCACAATCACACTCTATTCAAGATATTGTACAATCACTCTCCATTCAAAATATTGCACATTTTCATAAGGATTTACCAGAAAACGAAGAATATCAATGCGAATATAATGCCAATATGAGCAGTGAAGAATCATTGAATATTGGCTCTAATAAGACAGACAAAGCAAAATGGGAAAATTTAAGAATGGATTTGGCTAGTTGGGCAGTAAATAATAACATTACACATAAAGCAATGAATGAATTATTACAACTGTTATCTTCATATGCACCAACTTTTCATTTACATTAATAAAGAAGCAGCGGAATGGTTTCGTCTAGGATTGCAGAGGAAGTGCAGAGAAGAGAAAAAACATTAATAAACTTATATACAGTATTGTCTCCGTATGTGCTCGCTGGTCGGGACCGGCGTTGAACTCCTATCGTGAACAGATCCGTAATTCCGAGTGTTCGTTTCTCGCTCCTTTCTGGCCGAAGGGGGGAGTGAGATGGAACGCTTTGCGTGCGCGGCGAGCGTGCGCGACGGGTGCGAGCACTCAGATGGAATCATGAATGCTCGACGCATGCGCGCCACGGTCAGATAGCCAGGCACGGCACGAGTCTTTTTTGCGCGCTAGGCGAGCTTGCCAAATTACGCCTTTTATTATAATACATTTATTTGAGGTTATTGATAAGCTTACTCTGAATTTGTATTCGTAGTTTAATCCACTTATAGTACAACTTGTAATATTTAATTTTAAAGTTTATTTTCCACAATACCAGTAATGAAAATATCATTTTGCACCTCTTGTCGACTTTCCGCCCTAGGCAGTCGTCTAATTTTGCAGAGTAAAGTCATAAATAATCTCAAATAAATGTATTATAATAAAGGGCGCAATTTGACAAGTTCGCTTAGGGCGCAAAAAAGGCTTGGGCCGGGCCTGCGTCACGATTTTGCGATGCGGTTCCCGTGCTCACCTAAGTGCTTGCGACCATCGCGCACGCTCGTCGCGCACGCAAAGGACGGAGTGTCACGGTGCCCGAAAGACGGAGGGAGACAAAACATCAACGCGTCGTCTGTCTCGTACCGTCCTCGCTCGCTTTCAGTGGCTCTCGCTCGCTCTCGTTCCATCTCGCTCTTGCCTTCGCCGGACAAGAGTGAGACAGAAGTGGTGGGGGTAGCGACGAACACCTATCGTGTACACCAAACCGAGCACATACGGAGACAATACTGTATATAGTTTTTCAAATATTTTTTTCTTTTCAAATATATATATGACGTTATATATAATATAAAGTTTATAAAAAAAATTCTAACAGATATTTAACTTTTTTTTAGTTAATATAATCCTTCCAAATACCAATAATGTAATTATCCATAACGTAACAATAAAGTGATTGCTGTTATCCTGTTGCTACGTAACAGAGAGATAACAGAGAAAGGTAAAATTTATATAAAAGTATGACCTTAATGTGACCCGTACTGTTATGTAAATGAGGCGGACATTTCCACCCTGATGATACCTTCATGTGACCCCCACGTGACGTAACCAAAAAATGATGGTTACGCAGCAGTTGCGTACAAGATACGTTTTAGTGCTGTGGGTAGGGATGAACCGATCCAAGTAAATACAAGTAAATACTCGATACTTTCGTTTCGATATCAAGTAATTTTAGTATCGATACCTAGGGTTGCGATACCAAATAGGTATCGGAAAAAAGTACTCGTATCGAATAGAGCTCTTACTACCCGCCCGCCCGGGTACTCGAGTACCCGGTGAGACCCCGGGTAGAAAAAAATTACTCGGGTACCCGGGTACCCGTAGGATACCCGACTACCCGGGTACCCGTGCGATACCCGTGTACCCGGGTAGACCAAAATTACCCGGCTACCCGGGTAGACAAAAATTACCCGGGTGTCCATGAGATACCCGAGTAAATGAAGTGTGATGAGATAGTGGAGAATTTAGATTTGACAGCCGATCGTTTTTCGACTTTCGATCATTTTCGGCTAACCTCAGTAATGAACGGAATAAACTTCAAGCAATTAAATGTGGTATTGTCCGCAGAACACATTCTGTATCAGAATGTGAAAATTGCGAACTGTCAACGTCCTTTGCACTTACAATAGGGTAATTCGCCCTATTGCAGTGCCTGCCCCTATTAGTGTGTCTTTATATTTAAATAAGCCATTCCAAAAATATAGATTAAAATATGTAGACCTGGCATTGATGCACTCTTATCTAATCACAACCAACTTCCTCAGTCGATGCAAAGTAAAACTCGGAAAATCCTAAGAAAATGCACTGGTTTTGGGTTTTCGTTCACATCATTTGTCGGAGTTTGTTGCGGCTAGATCTGTTTAGCGGGCCTTCCGCTGTCTCTAGTGAGATTTAAGATAACAAAAATTTATTTCAGAAATAAATAAAACAGCACGTTTATTAGTTTGAAATGAGGATTCCAATTTTTTATATTCGATTGTTAAATACATTAAATACATTAAATACATTTGTTTGATCAACAAATCTCATTCTTATGGTTCAATTTACAAATATTCAATCTCATTGTTTTACATACAATTCCTATCCTCTACTAGAGCGCATACTCCAGGTATCGAGAGAAAAAATTATACACTTTGCACACACTTCATGGGAGATCGTTTTTCGGGGGAGAATTTAGCCATCATATAATAGAGAATGGAATATTAGTAGTAGAGTGAACGCCATGGTCCATGATAATGCATCTAATGTATGTATGGCTGTAAGTCTGTTTGATAATGTGCAATACAGCATTTCTTATGCTGCACATAATGTATAATTGAGTGAGAAAGAAGGTTTGGATACAGTTGACAATTTCAAACAAGTGGTAAAAGAAGGCAGTAAGATTGTGCAGTATTTTAACTCTCCGTGGTCACACCTTCTTATAATCCCAAATTGGTCACATGAAGTTTCATTACACCCCAGCGTCATGTTTGAATTAACATTTTCGTCTAAGGTCTAAAAATTTAGAAAAATATGAAAGATATCCTGGGGTGCGATACATCCCGTGTGCCCACGGAGGGTTAATCATTCCAATTTATCTACAATTGCTTTAACCAAAAAGCAGGAGCTAGGTTTAAGCTTTAAACTTTAAGGTGGTAGGCCACCTTGGAGACATGAAAATCAGATGTATGTTTCAGATTTTTTTTTGGGCGAAATTATAATGTAAGTGAAGAAACTGTTTTAAGGGCTCTATTCTACATGCCTTATGGTAGATAAAAAACTTTACCTATTTTTTTTTAAACAAAACGGCGTTGTTGGTGCTTTATTCATGTAGAATAAAACCTTTAAAAACCAAAAAATTCTCATACGTACATCTGATTTCCGTACCTCCAAGGTGCCCTAACTCCGTAAGTAAACAGAAATTAATTCAAAATTGTCCTACAAGGTGGAATTCCTATTCACTTAACTCAGTAGCTCAGGACGCGCACGCGAGAACAGATGCTTTTCTTGGCCTCTTTCAGATAATCGCCTCGACATTTGTCCTTTGGGTCAGGGGATAACGACGCAGAAACCCTAAACAAGGTGCTCTTAGCTGTTACATCCAAAATCCAATTTCTTCTTTAGGACAGTGACTCACTCGGTCATTTCATCTGTTCTTGCGCACGCGTTAAGTTAAGTTCTGAGTTAAGTGGATATTCCTGTATGTGTGAGCGACTTGTGAATAATAGAAACGCAATTCCTATTGCCCGATGAGAAGAAAGGAGACTACCAACAAGCTGAAATGTCACAGGGGCAAGGGGAATCGCCCGCTCGCTCCACCTTATCCCCTCCAAGAAGTCCTTCTTTTCGGTTTTTAGCGGCTGTCCATATCCCCCGATTGTCGCGATTGGTTTCGTTCGCGTCTACGTCACGGGACGAACCGTGTTGAAGAGAATAGGTTTACGCGAGTGAACGATTCCCCTTGCTCGTGTGACATTTCAGATTGTGGGTAGTCTCCTTTCTTCTCATCGGGCAATAGTACAACATTTTGTGTTGCCTTAAACCTTGAAAGGTCAGATTATCATTGGTTAATAATGAGTGATATTATTACTTTGTTAAAACTTTTACAAGTAGCAACTACTGCATTATGCTCCGAAAATACTATAACTATTTCTTTTGTACTGCCTATTATCCATGGCATTGTTAATATTAATAACCATTTGACAGGGAATAATACGGGCAGGGCTGGACTCAGCAATTTAAAAATGTTTTAGTAACGTCCTTTGTGAATAGATTTAATTTACATTCACATGTTGAAACTATACATCGTTTTACTTCGTTTCTCGATTTAAGAAGCAAACAGATGTCCTTTGAAATCAATTATATGAAAAAGATTACTACAATTTCCACTGGTAATATGATAGAAAACATTCCATAAACGAAACTATAGAAATTGATAATGCTATGCCAAGTGCACTAATGAGATTTTATATTCAAAATTTCACAATCTAACAACGATATCAGTTCCGAACTGCAAATGTATTTTTAAAAGGCACAAATAAACCATAATTTATGTTCATTAGTGGAGAACAACGCGTGGAAGCAAATACCCTAGACTTTCAGAAATGGCTAAGATATTTAAAATGTATACCTACTTGCGACTTCTGTCAGTTCTAAACGAGTATTTTCAACAGCTGGAAATAATGTTAGCACAAAGCGTAGCACCCTACTACCTAAGAATGTTGATTTGTTGGTATTTTTTACATCTCTACACGTTTCTATTTTGATGTAAAAATACTAATAAGTCTACATTTTCAGGTAGTAAACCTGCACGTTTTGTCGTAACAATATTTCCAGCAGAAGAAAATGTGCGTTCCGAACTGGCAGACGTAGCCGGAATACTTAAATACATTTTTGCCAATTCTGCCAGTCTTTTATATTTGCCCGCATGAGTCTTCCACCACGGCAATGGGTCTAAATTATGATCTATTTGTGGTTCTAATAAATACATATCAATTTCTGAATCACTATTGTTAGAATTTTGTTTTTTTTTATATATAAAATCCAAAGCACTTGGAATTGTTTTATCATTATCAGTATTATTTTCATTTATTGACAAATTTTTAATCCTATTCCGAATAGAATTTATAATTATATTTTTCATTTCAATGTTTTCAAATGTCAAATCTTTGCTTCTAGGGTCGAGAAAACAAGCAATTTGATGGACACTCTCAATATATGAATGTATATCGAATCTACGAGCAAGAGAGGTTCTTAAAATGTTCTTAAATTCCTTAGCTTCTACAGTGTCCATATCAATGTCATTTAAATGATTATTAATTAAACCATGAATGATTGGCAGAACTAAGGAAATAGTTACCTTAGTTTCGGAACATAATACTTCGGTCGCTAAATTGAATGGTTCTAAAATTTCGATAATTTCACCCAGAACTTCCCAATCAGATAATGCCATATCAAGATTCAAGGCTACATTTAATTTTGTTATTTTTCTATTACTTAAAACAGCATGAATTGCTTCCCGATTACGTACAAGACGGTCACACATACTGTACGTTGAATTCCACCGGGTTGGGCACGATTGAATTAACTTCAGTTCAGGTAATTTGTGTTGCTTCTGAGCCTCTTGCAATGCAGAAGTCGCCAAATTGGAATGATGAAAATGTTGCACGATTTTACTGCCTTTCTTTATCATATCTGTAAATTTTCCAATTGTATCAAGGGCGTCTTTTATAGCTAATTGTAGAGTATGTGCAGCACAAGAAACGCTGTATTTTAAATTATCTAATAAATTGGCTGATGCATGCATGTTACTTGCATTATCATGCACTACAGCAATTAATTTCTCTGCTATGTTCCACTCTTCCTGCATCGCTATTGTGACAGCTGTGATGTTTTCTGCCGTATGTTTTCCCTCTATATCCTGGGTGCAAAGTGTATAACTTTTCATCTCCCAATCGCCTGTAATGAAATGCACTGTTAATGAAAGATAGGAGTCCTGCTTACGACGACCATCCATCAATGGTCACCGATACCGATGACGCATCCACAATTTCTTTCTCAATTTTCTCCCTCTTTTCCTTATATACAAGTTGTAGTCGTTTTAAAATTGTGGTCGGGCAAGGGCATTCATACTGCGGTTCAACCACTTCCATAAATTTTGCAAATCCGGGGCTGTCCGCGAATGAAATTGGCAACATGTTGGTACTTATCATCTGCGCCAGTGCCTGTGTTATATTCTCTTGACGTTTAGCCGAAAATGGTCCTTTTCGAAAAACCTTGCTGGGTGTAGGCTCACAATGAGCAACAACGATATCCTCGTTGCTAGTAGCTAGTAGACTCTCGCCTCTCTCACATTCAAGTGTTGGTTCATAAGCTGATCCACCAGGGCACTCTTCAATGTGCTTCGAACGCAAATGTCGTGCACTGGCCGATGTCGAGCCACCATACGATAATTGTACACGACACAAGTCACAAATGACATGACTTTTGTCGTCAGATAACGTAACAAAACTCCATACCCAGCTTTTACGTTGAGCCATGTTCTTTGAGTATAATCTGTAAATGATTGCCAATACTTTTTAACTTAAAAACTAATTACTCTATATAAAATACACAATTAACAAGATACAAACCAGAAATTCGATTACACCACTGCAAATAGTACAAAACAAATACAATTGGTTTATTATTAAATTTAACAATAATTCCTCTTCACTGACCAACTAAATTAACTTAATTAACTAATATCTATTATATATAGTAACTAATAACACAATTAACGAGAATAATATAAGTTATAAATAAACATACAACAAAACAAACAAAAGGAACAATGTAACTTAATTGGAACTTAGAACACGGAATTGAAATTAAATTTTAATAATGACAAAACTATTTCCAGATATGAGTATGTACTATGTAATATATGCGATTTCGTAGATTTCGATAACACGTCCGTAGACTTTGGTTTGCAGATGCAGAATGGACGCTTTACAAAACCGATTGTGTAAAACATGTTTTGTTAATTCCACAATGTCCTTAGATACTAAGAGCCAATTAGAGATTTATTCATATTAATATATAAATTCCCATTCGTCGATACATTTCCTCTCGATAAGTGTTTAACTTCTCGGCACAGAAGTGAGTTCAAATTTTAAAACAATTCTTTTATTAATGAATCTCGGATTGCCTCTTATTAACCTTATCCTTCTATCCACTATCTAACTAAGGACATTTTGTAATTAACAAAATATGTTTTAAACATTTAAACGATCGATTTTGTAAAGAGTTCATTCTGCAGCCGCAAACCAAAGTGTACGGACGTGTTATCGAAATCTACGAAATCGCATACATTACATAGTACATACTCATATCTGGAAATAGTTTTGTTCAAAATTAAAGTTTAATTTTAATTCCGTGTTCCAAGCTTCCAATTAAGTTAAATTGTTTCTTTTGTTTGATTTGTTGTACGTTTATTTATATTATTCTCGTTAATTGTATAGATATTAGTTAATTTAGTTGTTCAGTGAACATGAATTACTGTTACTTTAATAATAACCATTGTACTATTTGCAGTGATGTAATCATATTTCGGATCTGTATCTTGTTAATTGTGTACGTACTGTACATAGAGTAATTAGTTTTTCAGTTAATAAGTATTGACAATTATTTATAGATTAATTTCTTTGATTATGGCTCAATGTAAAATCTGGGTATGGTCCTCCGTATTAACGCTGAACAAACTCCGAAGATAAGAATCGTGTGGTTTATGACCTGTGTCAGATTAAACTGTCGTGATTAATCTTTGAGAGGTGATAATAGTGATTGTGTATCCAATAAGGTACAGACAAAACACTCATTTTCGGCGAAACAAGAGGAGGAGATAACTCAGGCATTGGGAAGGGTCGTTGCGGTAAACATGCTGTCTATTTCATTTTGCAATAGTGCGGGTTTTTTAAGATTTTATGACCGTGATGGATGCCGATTAACGATGTCCGTGCCCCAAAAGTCTTCTGAAACGTTTGGAAATTCCAAGCTATATGGGGGAATCGAGAGGAAATTGAACAGGAGCTTGCTAAAGCGTCCTCGATGTCTGTGGCCATCGATGAATGGTCATCCCGATCGTAAGATTCCTATTTATCCCCAACGACGCATTTTATAACAGATAATTGGGAGATAAAAAACTTCACATCTTCCTCGCATGATATAGAGGGACGACATACCGCCGAAAATGTCACAGCCGTTATAATAGGAAATGAGAATGCAGGAAGATTGGAACATTACAATATTACAAATAAATTAATTGCTCTAGAACATGACAATGCGGCTAACGTGAATGTAACAACCAATTTATTAGAGATTAAAAAATACACAGTGGAAATATATTGGAAATATGTAAATTAATGAAAATAATACAGATAATGATAATATCATTTCAAGTTCTTCAGAAATTGATATGTATATGGACGAATATAAAAACCTGGCAGAATTGGCAAAAATGTATTTAAGTATTCCGATTACATCTGCTAGGTCGGAACACACATTTTGTTCAGCTTGGTTAATACCTGGAAATGTAGATTTATTAGTATTTTTACATCAAAACAGAAATGTGTGGAGGTTAAGTTGTTACTATTGCAGTTGTTGAAATCACACACTATTTCTTGTATAGAATTTATTATTTTACTTACCGTTGCGCACTATACTACGGTGCGGTGCGGAAGTAACCTAGTGCCACCGACACCGACGACTCACCGATCCCTCGCAGCAAAAGACATTTTATCATAATATTCATAACCGTAACGCGCACACAATATTACATTCAATTGTTTGAAGTTTATTCCGTTCATTACTGATGTTAGCCGAAAATGATCGAAAGTCGAAAGGCGATCGGCTGTCAAATCTAAATTCTCAACTATCTCATCACACTTCATTTACTCGGGTATCTCATGGACACCCGGGTAATTTTTGTCTACCCGGGTAGCCGGGTAATTTTTGTCTACCCGGGTACACGGGTATCGCACGGGTACCCGGGTAGTCGGGTATCCTACGGGTACCCGGGTACCCGAGTAATTTTTTTCTACCCGGGGTCTCACCGGGTACTCGAGTACCCGGGTACCCGGATACTCGGGCAAAAACAATAACTCTAGTATCGAATGGGGCGAGTATCGACATTCGACATGAAAGATGAAAGCGGAGATAGGTATTGGCAAGGAAAACTACCACCGCAGTAATGATGGCGCTCATGTTGGGTAACAAATTATGGAAGACATAGGTATACACTTTACCATATGTTTATATAGAACCAGTAGTATAAAAGTTTATTTAAAAGTTATTTCTTACAGTAAAAATGTTAATAATTCATTTAGACACAATATTGGAATATGTAAAAGCATGTAATATGGACAATTTTTACTTGCTCCACTTTTTGGCACTCTATGAAAACTTAAATTCAGATCATTGTTCATTGTAGCGTTACAATTTGCTACACAACATTTTTTCTGCATACAGTTCGTCGATACTGTGAAAATTGGTAGACAGTGTTGCGTGGCCGGCTGGTTCCTCTGGATCCTTCGTAGGGAATTCGGGCGCGGGACGATGCCCGTGGAGCGCTAAGGCACTCTGCTCCTTGGACGCGGATTTTTGTATAATAAATATAATGAAAACGATAATAATAATTGAATAAACGATTTGAACACAATAACTTATAACTTTAATCAATTCTAACAACGATTTTAACACAAAATAAATCTTTGAGAATTTTATTGATGAGTACGTCCGTTCACTTTTGCTTTCGGAGCTCGAGTGACGCTTCCAAAAGGTCCGCCGGTTTTACACCTTTTTTGTTAATTACAAAATGTCTTAGATTCTAAGAGCCAATCGCAAATTTACTAATTAACTAGCTAAATTCCTATTCGTCGATCCGATTCCTTTCGGTTATCGATTTTTGCAAAAACAAGCGTTTAACTACATTACGCTGGAATTACACACCTAGGAGAAGGGAGGAAGGAGAAGTTCACTTATTTAAACAACCGTTTCCAAGTGGGTATTGATTAATTTATAATCTTGAAGTCCTCTTATTAAAAGAATATCTAACTATTTCAAACCCCTCGGCCTTGTGCGAACTTCACTTTGTCTCCCTTTCCTATTACATTCGTGTGATCCGATTCGAACTTCGCGCTTCTAAGGTTTATACTACACGCCGCTAGACGGGAGTCGCAACAACAGCAATAAATTGTATACTGTTGCGGGATTTTGTGGGACTTTCTATGGGACGGCGGGTCCGTGCCCGTGGAGCGCTAACGCACTCAGCTCGCGAAGTGACGCGGGAATTTTTAAAAGAAAATACTAAGGTGAACTGTATGACTAAGTATATTATTACAATTTAAGAAACTGTTCGTTAGTCTATTGACAAGATTGATCTGCCGTTTCTACAACGTCGCTCCTCGCTTGTGCCCTCTGAGCGCCCTACTCCTCTGATTTCGGGGTATCCTTCCAAATTCCTCCTCAGGTCCTTTCGTCCAATGAAACGATGACATCCCTCAAGCTTCGTCAGTGGGTTGTCCTCTAGCCCTCTCTCCGACCTTGGTCCTTCCTTCGCGCTTCCCTCCACTCTCGGCTGGTGGTCGAGGCACGCCTTCCGATTACATAGCTTACATAGGCTGTGTACAGTACATACATTTCTAACAGGTAGGTAAGCGCAACCCTCAGGGTCAAGACGACGTCGCCGGCGCGAAGTTTATGACTTTCAGCTTTTCCCGAGCTGAGTTTTTACCCTAACAGGACATCGGCAATTATTGAAAGGGAAGACGGAATTTTAAGTGGTTTTACGAGACGAGCCGCTGCCCGCTCGACGAAATTTGGCACGCAGATGTGGAAGGGAAAGTTAAGCTATTTATTATCTTCACCTGGCCTAACTGTAGTTTTGAAATCTATTGAATGTAATCTCAGGCTCTCGTACGCCTTCTGAGTTCAAACATCTGCTGCTCTACTATAAATCTTTCTCTACAAGGAATTTTGAATTTCGCTCTCACATCAAACCTTGATATCCCTATGTCTTATGACTAACTTCATATAATATACGGATTCACACCAGCGGATATCGCAACAATGAATACCGGCTGTTGCGAGTTGCGATCCTCGCTCTAGCGGCGGTCGGCGTAAGCTCCTAAAGCGCGAAGTTTAAACAGGATAGAGTTAAGGATGAACTCTATCACATTAGAAATCTATCTTCGCCTCCTTCCTTATCGCTCGAAAAACAATGTATTGATAAAGAAAAGAGGAACGAACGTAAGAAGAAGCCTGTTTCTTCTCCTCGCATTTTGATTTCCGACGTTGTTACGATATAGACGTGTCGCAATAAATCTTATCCCAATCATTCTCCAAATATCCTTGACGTCTTGTTTCTCGTTTATATTACTTCTAAATCATTCTATAATCTAATTAATTCATTTCAGTTCAGTTCTATAAGTTTTATTGAGTTCTAAGTGTTTACTACAAAACATTTCGTTCGTTTTAACTTCACGCGTTCGCGAGCAGATCTCTTCAGGGCTCCACGGACGCCGGACCTCACAGAAACTGCCTTGAGCCAGAAGAATTCCCAGCTGGCCTCGCAACAAAAATTGGTGACAGCGGTGGATCAAGAGGTTCTCGCGAGTGCAGCTTCTCCTTCCTGGGTTTTCGCACTGTTTCCCCAGGAACGCGGGTACACGTGGATAAATATCGGAGAGGGTGACTTCGGGCGGCCGTGCAGCTAATTCCCCCAAGGTCACGCGCATTCGTGGAGACAAAGAGACTTCATCGCTCAAGATCCCTGTAAAAGATAAGAATTAAGAATTACCATTTAATCGTTCGTTACTGTGTTACTGTTTAACCGCTCGTTACTGTTTAACCGGTCAAGTTGTAATTCGTCCGGTCGTTAAATACTATATTATTAAAATGTTGCGAAATCCTAGAAAGATGCTAAAGATGCTAAAATTAAAGAAAAAGCGCTTCCTTAGCTCAAATAGATTACGGGAATTTGACGTGGAAGACATACCCACGGAGATATTACGTTCAGATAGTCTCGAGACTAGTCCGTGATCCCGAGAATTGAGTTTGAGTTTTTTACAGACGCAAATGAGCACCCCTGTCAATTCCGCCGAATCGATCAACCAACTACCTAGTTCGATCGCGGCCGCTCCGGTCGTTTGTGAGTCTCGAATTTGCCCGATCGTGGCCGCTCCGGTCGTTCGCGATCCTCAAATTGACAAAGTGCAACCCCAAGATTCAAATCCTACTCCGACGGCTCAATGCCCAGCCATAAATTCTACCGAATCGAATGCTCAACCGAATTCTGCAAATTTCATCGCGTAACAAAATTCTATTCCGCCTATTCTGCCCAAACCTTACCTTTCTTTGAAATTAATAAAAGACTCAATCCCCGAGTTTGATGGGAAATCCAGCTCCTTAATTCATTTCATCAAGCAATGTAGATTACTAAATTCTAAAGTTAAACCCGAAGATCGCGAGAATTTACTTTTCTTAATTCAAAGCAAAATTGAAGGACATGCTAAGCTAGTACTGTCTAATAGCAAAGAATCAGAAACGTTAGACGAACTATTTGCACTTCTAAAAAAGTTTTACATTCGGTCATTCAACGTTCATAGCCTAAATTCACAATTGATGCAATTACATCAAAATATCTACGAACCGGTAGACGTATTTGGGAACAGAGTAAGCGAAGGAGGAAAGTCAGTCTTCGAATTACCTCGACTCGTTGCGGAGTTCGCTACGCGGAAGTGTATATCGCAAAGTGATAAATGTACGATATGTCAAATGTAAGTATTAAAATTGTATACTATTAAACAGGGTGATTCTCCCGGCTCGCTGAGTTTCTTTGATTTCGACGCACAAAAATATGTTTGCGTACATTATTCGCTTAAAAGCAATACGTGATACTTTTTAAATATTATTTTCTCTGCAATTATAGACATTTGAGCAATTATAGTCAGTAGGTTCAGATAAGTAAATGAAGATTAACTAACAAAATGCCAACCCATTTAAACAATGTTACATGCATACATACATACATATACATCGAACGTAGAGCCTCTTTCTTTTTGAAGTCGGCTAAAAATAGGGTTACGTTACGGATGAACTATCTCTATTCGCACACCAAGTTTCATAATTTTTTGAATTGCCGGGTTGCCGAACGTCCCTTGTTAGCGAGATGCGGCTTATCGACAGCATCGCGTTTGAGGACTCCAGCGAGAGAATCATCCTGTATGTTCATACAATCTTACTTTTTTTCCATAAAATAATACATTCATTATTTAATTTTCAGATGCAGGTTGCACTGGTGAATGTGGAGGAGAAGAGTGAGCGAGAGGAGACGAAGAAGAAGGAGGAGGCCAAAAACCAGGCAAGAGGGCAAGAGGAAATTAGGGTGGAAGGAGAAAGTGGGACGCAGAAACTCCGGAAAGAAATGAAGAAGGTAATTATGCGCAATACTAAATACTATATTCTTTTGTTCGTAATAATGTACCTCTGTCGGAGACGAATTGAACAATGTGCTATACGATAATATTTAATTTCATGTGAGATCTACGGTTTATCAATATTTCACGATTTTCAATGAAACGAAATATCGTATATTGTATCAATTTGTCTCACAAAGAGCTTCAATATTATGAATAAAATAATATAGCATTGCATTTAATAAAATTGACTTGACCGTATGTTATTTCGGTTGTGTCCGAATATTTTTGGGATTCACTATATGTACGGGTAGAAGTAGAAAATGTAATTTTTATGGTACTGTTTCAGATGTATAAGGCCATGAAACGCCTCACGTACCGGCGCGATACGCAAACCGGCAGAGGCAGTGGAGCCTCCAGTGATGCCAGAACGGTGGGTTTTCGCCCACGGGCGCTACCACCACTCCACGACCAAGCGTACCCCCTCCTAGCGCCTGTACCGCACCACACAAGCATACCCGTCCCTCCATCCGTGTGCCGTACGCGCTGCCTGGCCGGCGCTCTCCATCGAGAATTCATTTCACCGAGGTTCAAACCCCGATCCGAAGATTCTACTTTTTTCATTAATTATTCTCTGACTTCTCTTTCTATATTCTCAGTAGAATAAAAACTTGAAAACTATTAATTTACAAAGCATTTTCGCAGCTGGCTAATGTACGATGTTGGTCTTCTGCCTTTTGTATACATAAACAGAAATAATTCCTTGAAATGCTACTTACAAAATAAGCTCCTTTCTAGGATGGACTCTTTAAAATTCACGTCACAATGAATAGTTACAGAATCGGTGATTTCCGTTTCAGGTAAGCGAGCCGCCCGCTCCGCTATTACGGTCGGCTTACCACTCCCACCCCGGATTATTGTAATGAGGTTTGAAAACAATATCGACTGGTCTCGTACCCGTCGCAATGATGTCATTTATACCTACAGAAGAGTTTTACTAACCCACTCTTGGCCAATGACACTCTTTTCGTGTTAATCAGGTTTATACGTATCTGCTTATTTGCTTGTTGATTATTTACGAAAATTGTGGCATTGCTCGATGGAAACCACGAGAAGGTGGTGGGCTTCTTCCATCAGGAGAGGATAAGGATAGGTCGAGATGGATAGAATGGATAGGAGCGGTGCGAATGATGGACGTAGCGGGCGAAACCTCTACTCCACGGATAGAAAGGTTCGGGAAAGTGAGATAGGCGTAGAAGCTGTGATAGCACTAATACAATACTACTGTAACTGTTTCGTAAATTATATATGTACACGCCAAGGTACGTGATACTGTACAAGAAAGAGTTTGGTAAAATGTGACGATGAAGCTGTCGGAACTACATGTTCCATGTGATGTCCCACGATTTTTCGCGCGGTTCTATTCTAAAGTCTCCCTCATAAATCGCTCCATAACTCCATCAAAATCCATCAAACTCAAATCTTACCCCTTTTCCCCAAATCACTGATCACCTTGGCGATGTACCTTAGCGGTCCCCATCTCAAGATGGTCAACTACGACCTCCAAATCCCCTCTTCGCCTTACGTGGCATGACCACTTCCCTCCTATTTAAATTTAAACAAGTCCCTCGTCCCAAAAACTCTCTTATCTCGAGACCACGTCTCACCCCCTCTTTACGACTCACCGAGTCAAAGCCACTCTCACCCCTTTCCCGTCAAAACGCCTAAAATCCACCTAATAGGTCTTATCAATAGCTTAACTGAATCTTGGAAACCAATTGCGACGCATATTTCACGCATGATTCATAAACGTAGTCTAAATATAGACATTTATAAAAACCCCGGAAGTCCTATTGCGACGCATATTTCGTAAATATGTCAAGGTGCATACCGCGCACACCCTTCATACCTGACATTCTTGTAAACCCTATAAATACGAGGAACCGCGAGACCAGAGGACACTCTTCTAAGGAAATACTTCCGCAGAACAACCATTAAAACAGCGAATCAAGTGCACAAAAGCTTTATATTTAAATTCAGTGTTCTACTGCAACTACCGTAAGAAATTATAATTACCTTTATTGTTATACGGCATATCACCTTCATATATATAATTTTGTATCGTTAACGCTTATTGCATTTCATATTATTATTCTTGTATTAACGCTTATTGCTTTATATTATCATTTTGTATCGTTAACGCTTATTGCATTTCATATTATTATTCTTGTATTAACGCTTATTGCTTTATATTATCATTTTGTATCGTTAACGCTTATTGCATTTCATATTATTATTCTTGTATTAACGCTTATTGCATTTCATATTATTTTGATCCATATTATTATCTCGCTAACGCTCATTGTCTCATATTGTTAGCGTAGCAAATTCCTATTACTTTGCATACTATTTTCTTTGGGTTATACACATGTATTGCATATTCATACACATATATTGTTGTTGATCACTATTTATATAAATGTTATGTGCTAATGCTTAATGTCTGACGCATTATTATGTTAACCATGCTAATACATTGATAGTGCATTTACTCGTGCTTAAAGTAATAAAGTTCTTGGCTTTAAATCACGCTTCGAATTATTATGAATATCCTTTGGTTACGAAAGCTCCAAATCTAAACAGGCTACTGCAACAGTTGATTTCAGTTCGTGAACGCGAGAGTTCTTACAGTGTTTACAAACATATATTTGCATGGGCCGTGTACACCCATATGTCTAGACATATTTCGCGGAAATATTACGTGTGACTTCTTATATAAATGCAACGGTAAATCCAATTAAGAAGCCAAAACAAACAAAGTGCTCTAACGGGTGTCACCTCCGGAGTGATTACCATTTAAACTTTCCCTGGTCGTTCAGTGCTACGAATCTGGCATTCGCGCCTGAATCCTAACTCTCCGCAGTGCCACGAATCTGGCATTCGCGCCTGAATCCTAACTCTCCGCAGTACCACGAATCTGGCATTCGCGCCTGCATCCTAACTCTCCGCAGTGCCACGAATCTGGCATTCGCGCCTGAATCCTAACTCTCCGCAGTGCCACGAATCTGGCATTCGCGCCTGCATCCTAACTCTCCGCAGTGCCACGAATCTGGCATTCGCGCCTGCATCCTGACTCTCCGCAGTGCCACGAATCTGGCATTCGCGCCTGCATTCCCTCAAACCGTTCAGTGCTACGAATCTGGCATTCGCGCCTGAATCCTAACTCTCCGCAGTGCCACGAATCTGGCATTCGCGCCTGAATCCTAACTCTCCGCAGTGCCACGAATCTGGCATTCGCGCCTGCATCCTAACTCTCCGCAGTGCCACGAATCTGGCATTCGCGCCTGCATCCAAACTCTCCGCAGTGCCACGAATCTGGCATTCGCGCCTGCATTCCCTCAAACTATTCAGTGCCACGAATCTGGCATTCGCGCCTGAATCCAAACTCTCCGCAGTGCCACGAATCTGGCATTCGCGCCTGCGTTCCCTTCAATAATTCCCCGTCTATGCCATCGCCCCCAACGACCTCCACCCGGGACGTGACACCAACATGCACGGAGGGTGAGTTGTTTAAATTGTTGGGGATTGGACAAACTTTCATACAAATGATCTCCCGACATAAGAGCAAGATGCCTATCGTCGACAGTCATAGTACGACTCGTCTCGTTTCTGGCGTTTAAGGATGTGCGCACCACACAAATGGAATTCACCAGTTCGCTACCCATTTTATTTCGTTTTTTGGTTTTGGTATCGGGTAAAATTGAGAATAGCCTTTCGGCCTCGGCGTTGGAATGGGGCAAACACCTGATTATACCCAGCAAATGTCTGAGGGATGGAAAAACTGGAGCATTATGGGAATCTTGCACTATGCAGATATTCATCCACATGTCGTCAAAAGTCATTTTACTCCAGCTATCCCTTTGGATTCGGGAAATACCGCAATACAAAAATTCCCATTCTTTTCTGAAGGCTTCGGCATCGAAATTGCCGAGCCTACGAGCGACAGCTAACACGTCTTGAAACGTCTCCTGTCTGTTGCAATGGAATAGGGCAGTGTCTGATTTGAAAATCGTCAACTGTTTTAGTAAAATATCGTCATGGGGAAGACGATTCTTAATTTCATTGCTTACGGTAATATAAAACCGTAAGCAATTTTCGCGGAAGGAGGAAACTTCAACTTCTGTCATTCCCTTGCTCGTCGCATCTTCTAGGAATTCCTCACACTGAGGGCCTAGATCAACTTGAGCCAAGGGAAGTTGATTTTGTTTAGCAGACAAATCTATCAGCTTGATGTAATGAAAATGATGTACTAGAAGCGGTTTTAAAAATTTTTAGACGAAAAACCGAAGCAGGTTACTCGAACGAGGCTGTAACTCCTGAATCATCGTTTTCCGTCCTTGAAATTGAGCATTAAACTTGTTTAATGCATTAAGAACAAACTCAAGGAAATGGAAATAGCCTTTAATGTCATGCCTGTTAAGCAATGACAAAAAAGTTTGAGAAGCTTCTGACTTCTGAGTCAATGCATCCTCAGTAAAATATCTTTGCAAATCCTTCCAGATATGCAGAAATTTAATAACACACTGGTGCCTCGCGAGCCAGCGAGTATCCGATAATTTTAAAACTTTTAAAGGAGAGTTATAATAACTCTCCTGAAATTGTCTGAAAATTGTTGAACGTTTAGGGCTATTATTTACGAACTTTGATATACCCCGAAGCAGTTCATTACATTCTTTTGGAATCGTAGCGCAGGCAGCACTTGCCGCCAACGCTACAGAATGACAAACGCACGGTAGCGTAAGTAAGATAGGATTTTTCTGAAGTAGCATTGTCTTGAAAGAGGAATTCCTACCCGTCATCACTGCAGCATTGTCACAACTAAGTCCAGCGATGTTACTTAACGGAATTTGCATTTTCAGCAATTGATTTTCAAAAGATTTGAAAATCTTTTCCGCTGAACAATCGCTGGCATCCAAATGGATGAGTTGCAACAGTTCTGCTCTAATGGACAAATGAGATGGCTCAACATATCGAACCATCAATGAGAGCCACTTGTCGTTCGTTGAATCTGAGGTTTCATCCTCGTAAACTGAAAATTTACAATGGCGAACATTGTCGATGATGCGTTGTGTTTCATGCACGCACAAAACATTGGTAATGATTTGACCGCATTTGGTGCGGCCAACTTTCATACCTTGCAAAACTTCAGGTTCCTTGCCTATATGCTGCATAAGTGCAAGCAGATCAGATGCCACTGAAAGAGGGATATTCTTTTCGGCGAAGAAAGCCGCGAATTTAATCTCCGCTGTTTTGATTTTATCATCGAGGGAAGGTGCAGAACTTTCGCCTGAGACATTATCCCCAACATTTTCATTCTGAAGCATTTTCTGAATGTTTCTGGCATGCATTTGTGTGGACGAGTGCCTGCTTATTTCTGACAGCCCACACTCGAAGATTTTGTTGCAGGCTTTGCAGAAGCATTTGGACTCGTCCGAAGAAACGTTTTGCAACCACACCTTTAACGAAGCGTCAGCATCATACCAATGATGTTGGAACCTTTTCTTGTATCTCTTGGCGGGTACACAATCCATCACGAAAACAGTTACAATTCCGTATCACAGCACTACTAACACAGGACACTTCTCCACTTATCTCAATGCGCAATCAATTCGAATTTCACACAAAAGCTCGCAAGTTGACAAAACGACTGTCTACTTCACTGAAAAATGCTGATGTCTGTTCGCTTCGAATGTTCTATTGCAACTAGCCTGGTCAGAAACTTTTCCCTCTTTTAATACAATCTAGTTCACTGATTGGCAAGCTACACTTTAAAAGGAGAAAGGGTATCACGGTTTATTTCCCTAAAAGTAATAAAACAATATTCATCATGGCATCCCAATCCTCAGCGCGCGGCCACGTCGCGCTCGTTCCATAAAGCCTGGTTTATGACCGAACGACTTTCGGAAAAACCCCATAATGCTCCAGTTTTTCCATCCCTCAGACATTTGCTGGGTATAATCAGGTGTTTGCCCCATTCCAACGCCGAGGCCGAAAGGCTATTCTCAATTTTACCCGATACCAAAACCAAAAAACGAAATAAAATGGGTAGCGAACTGGTGAATTCCATTTGTGTGGTGCGCACATCCTTAAAAGCCAGAAACGAGACGAGTCGTACTATGACTGTCGACGATAGGCATCTTGCTCTTATGTCGGGAGATCATTTGTATGAAAGTTTGTCCAATCCCCAACAATTTAAACAACTCACCCTCCGTGCATGTTGGAACATGTAGTTCCGACAGCTTCATCGTCACATTTTACCAAACTCTTTCTTGTACAGTATCACGTACCTTGGCGTGTACATATATAATTTACGAAACAGTTACAGTAGTATTGTATTAGTGCTATCACAGCTTCTACGCCTATCTCACTTTCCCGAACCTTTCTATCCGTGGAGTAGAGGTTTCGCCCGCTACGTCCATCATTCGCACCGCTCCTATCCATTCTATCCATCTCGACCTATCCTTATCCTCTCCTGATGGAAGAAGCCCACCACCTTCTCGTGGTTTCCATCGAGCAATGCCACAATTTTCGTAAATAATCAACAAGCAAATAAGCAGATACGTATAAACCTGATTAACACGAAAAGAGTGTCATTGGCCAAGAGTGGGTTAGTAAAACTCTTCTGTAGGTATAAATGACATCATTGCGACGGGTACGAGACCAGTCGATATTGTTTTCAAACCTCATTACAATAATCCGGGGTAGGAGTGGTAAGCCGACCGTAATAGCGGAGCGGGCGGCTCGCTTACCTGAAACGGAAATCACCGATTCTGTAACTATTCATTGTGACGTGAATTTTAAAGAGTCCATCCTAGAAAGGAGCTTATTTTGTAAGTAGCATTTCAAGGAATTATTTCTGTTTATGTATACAAAAGGCAGAAGACCAACATCGTACATTAGCCAGCTGCGAAAATGCTTTGTAAATTAATAGTTTTCAAGTTTTTATTCTACTGAGAATATAGAAAGAGAAGTCAGAGAATAATTAATGAAAAAAGTAGAATCTTCGGATCGGGGTTTGAACCTCGGTGAAATTAATTCTCGATGGAGAGCGCCGGCCAGGCAGCGCGTAAGGCACACGGACAGAAGTTAGGGTACGCTTGTAGTGGTGCGGTACAAGTCAGAAGGAGATCACATCTTTAGCAGCAATTCAAGCTTCGAAAATGTTTTATAAATTAATAGTTTTCAAGCCTTTAGTCTTCTGAGAATATAGAAAGAGAAATTAGAGAATAAATAAAAATAAAAGTAGAATATCCCGCACCGGGATTTGAACTCTTGACTTTTTGCTTGCGACCCAAGCGCTTCGATGTCGGGAAAACGAATTTTCGCCGGAGAGCGCCGGCCAGGCAGCGCGTACGGCACACGGATGGAGGGACGGGTATGCTTGTGTGGTGCGGTACAGGCGCTAGGAGGGGGTACGCTTAGTCGTGGAGTGGTGGTAGCGCCCGTGGGCGAAAACCCACCGTTCTGGCATCACTGAGTGGAGGTGCCAGGCGCGGTGGCGGCAGAGGCCAAGGCGGATGGGGCCAAGAAGAAAGCGGGGTGGATGGGGACAAGGGAGAAGAGGCCGGGTTGGATGGGAACAAGGAGGAAGAGGCTGGGGAGGATGGGACGAAGGGAGAAGAAGCCGGGGTGGATAGCGACAAGATGGAAGAAGCCGAGGTGGATGGGGATAAGGTGGAAGAGGCCGGGGAGGATGGGGCGAAGGGAGAAAAAGCCGGGGTGGATGGCGACAAGGTGGAAGAGGCCGGGGTGGATGGGGACAAGGTGGACGAGGCCGGGGGGGGGGGACAAGGAGGAAGCGGCCGAGGTGGGAATTTTTATCTGTATCAGAATTGTATGACGTAAAAAAATAAAAAAAGTGGTGTTTATAAATGTATATCATGAGTTTTATTTATTGCAGTTGTTCGAAAAGTACCTTTACAAACAATTTTTGTCTTCGCAATTATGAAATATACAAACTTCCTATTTCATCTTGTTAAACTTGCGCCGGTGTGGATCGACTCACGTGATTCTACGTTCCGCGAGTACAAGTGCCATTGCAGGCACATGTGACCACTGACAGAATCAGTGTACCGCACTTTACAGCGTGGTGCGACACATGACCGATAAAATCTATTATTTCCTTTGTTACTTTCTTGCTAAACTTACGCTTGCGTGGATCGACTCGCGTGATTCCACGTTCCGCGAGTACAAGTGCCATTGCAGGCACATATGACCACTGACAGAATCAGTGGTACCGCACTTTACAGCGTGGTACGACGACGAGAATAGACCCTCTCTTCGCCTTTAGTCATGCTTATGTCGCAAGGGCATAACGTAATCCTGGGTTTCGTTTCTTTTTATAGTCCACATTTTACATTTTATTTGTGAAACCGGCCAATAATATAATCGCGTCCCTTCGGAAACAATAAAAACTTTTAAAACTGAAGATGGGCAGGGTTTCTCAAACAGATTATCGGCAGCTACTTTCCGTTTGTGACCTATTACATTGTACACCTCTTCCCTCCGTATTTGCACTATATTTACAATGCGAATGATCGTTCCATCCTTCAACATGAAACAATTATTTCTATTGTCATCGCAATGTATATAATATGCATCACTTTCCAATTATTTGTACTGTGTCACAGTTTTGGTTGAGAAAATGGGCAATAGTGATCCATTGTGATGGGAACCTTTACAAATATATTTTCCCAGTATTGGTGATGATTTTAGAACCGATCCCCGCTGCAGTTCTCCATAACGTCTTGCCAATTGCTGCAATGGTTTATCCGATTTTCTTATTAATTTCTTCAAATTACCTAAAAAGTTTTCAAAAGGAAATGCGCTAAAATTGTCCAACACTCCAAATTTTCGAACGTCATTACACAAATGGAGTAAGTTGTGGACATTGTGAGAAATATATTGTTTCCCATACAATACCTCGAAATGTTCAACAAAGTATTCTAATAATTCCTCAGCATATTTAATATTCTCTTCACTATTAATTAACATAGGGCTAAGTAACACACTGATAGCCACGTGCAGTGTTAAAAAATGTTTGTAAATATTTTTCCTAGTACAGGCTTGAGTACCATAGGACCTGTGTACAGTAGAAATTGCCGAAATTCCGTAGCTTTCCAGTAATTGAGGTCCGTCAAACTTCTCGGTTTTCGCGAAAACTCACGCGGTATAGAAATTCCAACCAATATTAGATGTCCCGATATCAAATTCTTAGCTTGTCCACCAATCCTTACGTTTAACGGTCCCTTAATCCACAATAGCAAGAGCTTCTTCATAACTCCCAGACAAATTAAGTGCATATAGTCTAGGGGCACATTTGATACTAACCCAATATTTGGCACTTTTAACAAACCACTTGTACCTTTATGGTAATCTTCGTCGGTTTGCCGTAGAAAATCTTCGTCTGTTCTCAGTGTATCAGGCACTTTTCTGTAAGGGAAATACGTAGTTCTGTTAACTGATTTCCCAACAATTGTACATTTCAAGCAGCTCGAAAAGCCTGTATGGCCTTTTGTATATAATACAAACGATTTCGCTGGAGCATCACAGATAATTTTTGTTAACCTAATAGAAAGTTTATTATTATCATACATAAACCCATTGTTTATGAAATATGTTATTTCATCAATGAATTTTTCCAACAGCTCGTTGGATGACTCTGGTTTCTTATACCCATAATAGATTCCAACAATCTGTATTCGTTTCAAAATTGTATCCGATACTAATATGGGCCAGAAACTGTTAGAGGAGGCCCTTGACAACGGTAAGCCATCAATATTTAAAGACAGATCTATATATTGTACGCTAATATTTGCCTCAACGTACATTTCAGCATAAGATTTTAGCATCTGTTCTACACCAAGAGGTAAGTAATCTTCCCCTTGTATTTTGGTACAATTATTTGCACGGGGAGTGTGTAACAATGTCCTGGCATCTTTCGGTAGTAAGCATTTGGGCACGTACGATAGAAAAATGCTCAACAGTTCGTTGATGGCTTTATGAGTAATATTATTTCGTAGTGCCCAGTTGGACAAATCCTGTCTTAATGTCGCAGGGCTCTCCGGTTCATTGTAATCAACAATATCATTCGCTGATTCATAATCGGATGTGTCATAATCCAGTATGCAATGATAGTATTCATTATTATCATCAAATAATGAATGAGTGTCTTCTTCTTTATCACTTTCACAAATATCATTGTTGTGTATATTCCTGAAATTGTCATTGTCAGTGCACGGTACTTCATCGCAAGACTCGTACACTTCCTGCGAACTATTTAATTCAAAATTTTTACATTCTATGTACTGTGAAGAGGTAGGAAGCTCATCAATTGCCAATTCCGCATCAGATTGATTTCTTTGGCTTTCAATATCCTTCAAATATTGCTGAATTCTCCTCCTTTGATGTCTATCAGAACATAGACTATAGTCTTTCCTAATACGTTTTTTGTCCGCCATAATAACGTGAACATATTTCATATACAAATGAAAAATTAATTATAACAATTTATTAAAAACTATATGGTTATACTACGGTATGACCGAACCAATGGAATGAACTGAAATTTTGAGGGGGTGGGCGGGAGGGGGAGAGAGTCTCTAATATAAAATTTCAGCTGCGGGTATTTGTTAGTTTCTGAGATATTAATAAAAAACCTACGCAAAATACATTGAAATTTTCCTATACAGTTAATAACATAACCATCTTCTCGTCGCCGTCGATTGTTTTGCAGTCGACGATATAATGTATAGGGATACGGTAACAGAAACTGGACGCAAGCCAAGTGTATAAATAAATGTATGTTAATCAAAACGTGTCGATCATTTCCAAAATCTGTCAGATTTACTTTTCAGTTAGGTTTTGCGTACGAACTCATACATTATTGCTGTTGACTTATTCCCAGACAACGCATTCAACTTTCCAATTTCTCTCGGGTATTAGTATTGGTTTGGGTTAGATAGGGGGCTGGGTGGGCGCGCCCACTTGCGGGCGCGTAAAGCATGGTACCGAACCGATGTGACTTTGGGAATACTCTAGTATTACTATACTATAGTATTGGGATTAAAAACGGATGCAGTTACAAGCATCGCGTGATGAGGTCAATATCGTACATTGTATCGTCGACTGTGAAACGAAGAAGATGGTTGTGTTAGTAACGTCTGTATATGTAGGTAGATTTCAATGTATTATGCCGAAAGTTTTTTATTAATATCTCAGTAACTAACAAATACCCGCAGCTCCCCCTCCCGCCCAACCCCTCAAAATTTCATTTCATTCCGTTGGTTCGGTCATACCGTAGTATATCCAACTATATACTTGAGATGATTTATCAGCAGTGGTACTTACCAGATGTTGAAACGCAAATTAGTTATATTTTCTGCGAGACAATGTAATTGGCAATTGTGGAGAATGCACGTCCAGAATTGAAACGTGGTTCGCGCCGTGATACCACGATTTTCAAATATATATAACAAAACACTAATACGAAGTATAAAAGGGATAAAAAAAAAGTAAGTATAATATAATGTAAAAAAGAAACTAACTCGAACTACAAGCGCTGTTCAAAATCAGAGATGCTTGTTTCTTCAGAGTTTACTTCGATTTAACGAGCGATCTCAGGCAGGGTTGGCCGAAGGCAGGGACGACAGGGTTGACACGATCTCTGCTCGTTGAGATAACATGATGTCACATAGACCTAAGTATGTGCATATACACTGTATACACTCGAAAGTGTGTCTCCACTCACTTGGAGACACTCCTAGTGAAAATTTGGCAACGCAGCGGAATTTTTTCCACGCTCGAAGCGCGTGACGAGGCTGGTCGCAGGCCGCCAGGCATTCCAGCGTGGGCCCTTTGGAAACTCAGTGTTTATGATACCCGCAATTGCCAGTAAAGCCGTAAACGAAAGTTTCGAAGGGTAAAAACATGCTTTGTTCAAAATTCAAGTAGGAAGCGACCGGAAAGCGCCTTTCTAAAAAATAGCTTCTCTGGCGCGCGTGTCATAAATTGTGCTGACCATTTGCACGCCAAATGTTCGTATTTGGTCGTGCCGTTGGCCGTTACAGAATATTCATGTTTTATGAAGATGAAGCGCAGGAAACCAAATTTCCACGCGCAGTCAGCGGACTTCCCGTTTCGATCCTGTGTACGTCCGCGAGGTATCTTGAATGCATCTTGCTAACAGCGACACCGTAAAATCTTTAGCCTGTTAAAAAAAACGCATTTCGAGTATTGGGAGAAGGGAATTGACAGAAATATTACGATGAAAGTACGCGTCTCGTTGGTTGAAATTCTTTTTCCAACGAAAGGTCGTGTTTAATAGCTTCGGCCAAAAAATATAAGACACGTACAATTCAGCGGAGGTCCTTAAGAAATAATCCTGGCAAGTCATTTAACTTTGCTACGATCGGTTCGAAACGTTTTATTACTTTATTGGTAATAGCACAGGTATATCCGCATAGGTCCTACGCCGTAGGGGCGAAAGACGATTAAAGGGTCCCACAGACCAACGCGATATATAACGCGGGAACCGCAGCGGAAAAGTTCCGCGTTGGCCTGGGGGAACCTTTAACCTGCAGTCAAATCCGCGCCGACAAGGTGATGCGGAAAGTAACAAGACAATTAAAGGACAACCCAATTATAAAAGCGAAAATGTGAGATTGGTGTGAGTCATGTACTAATGGAAATACCAAGCCCGTGCATTCGTTCAAATTAGGCACAAAATGTTGAAATTTTGTCTTTTGCGCTTTATTTTGATAAAACAGCCATTTGAAAATGATCAAATTATTCTGGAAATTATAGTGTTCCCTTAATTTTTACCAGCAGTGTATTTTTTTCCGTTTGCAATTTATTTTGTGGGATTTAGTTGATTCTTGCATTATTTCAATCTAGCAGGATCGGCCTTCCAGAATAATTTTGTTTCCGGTTGAAAAATGGTTTTTACAATAATGAAAATTATGACTTCCGTTTCCGGTCGCGTTGGGTGAAAGGTGTGTTGGAAGCGAGTGGTGTGTGTAGTGTGGAGAAAGAGTAGAGAGAAGGTGAAAAGGGGAGTGGAGTGAAAGTGTAGAGGTGAAGGGAGAAGGGAAGGCTTGGAGGTTAGGGATAGTGGTGAGAGAAGTGTGGCGGGAAAGAGCAAGGGGCGACACCTGTCGGAGAGGAAAGGAGGTAGAGGGGTCGGCAGAGAAGGCGGGAATTTTTAAACGGGGAAAAGGATAGTAGGGAATGTTGAAAGGGATTTTCGGTAGGATTGGGGCGGGAGGGTCGGGGGGAGAAGGGCAATCAGGGGGAGAGGTGAGGAAGGGGGCGGGGAGAGGTGAGGAAGGGGGGGGGAGGACAAGTGGAGTGAAGCGATAAAGGAAAGGAATAGGAAGGACAGTGGAAGTAGTGTGGGGAGCAGTATAGGGAGCATGGAGAGTGGTATGGGAAAAAAGAGAGAAAGAGAGGAGGAGATGGAGAATACAGAAGGAGAGGGGTGGCGAGGGTTTAAAAAGAGTGGAAAAACGGAAAGGTCACCGGTTAAAGGGGGCAAAGGCGGGAAAGAGAAGGGGGGAGGGGGTATGGAAGGAGTGATGTTGGAGTTAATAAGGGAGATAAGGGAAATGAAAGAGGAGATGAGGAAAGAGAGGGAGGAAAGAAGAATGATGGAGGAGGAATGGAGAGGGGAAAGAAGGAAGTGGGAAGAGTGGATGAGGGAAGAGAAGGTGAGGAGAGAAGGCTTGGAGGAAAAGTTGGAAAAGTTGGAAAGAAGGGACAGAAGGATGTTGGAAGTGATAGAGAAGGTGGAGAGCTGGGAGAAAGTAGGAGTACAGGGTAAGGTAGGGGTGGAGGAGGGACAGATGGAGGAATGGAAAATAAGGATGAGAAGGGTAGAGGTAATGCAGGATAGGAAGGGTAGAGAGGGAAGGAGGAACAATGTAATAATAAGGGGATTGGGGTGGGAAGGAGGGGATGTGGAGGAGGGGGTGAAGAAGCTTTGGGAGACGATGGGGCTGGAGGGGGTGAGTATGAAGGATGTGACAAGGATAGGAAAAGCGGGAGGGGTGGGAAGTGGAATGGTGTTAGTGAAGTTGGCGGGAAGGGAGGAAAAAAGGAAAGTTATGGAGGCAAGGAAAAAGCTGAAAGTCGGGAAGGAGAGGATTGAGGATGACCTCACGGAGGAGGAGAGAAGAGGGAAGTGGAAGATAGAGAGAGACAGAGGAGGAGAGGAGGAAGGGGAGGAATGTGCAGGTGGGGTACATGAAAATGTGGGTAAATGGGAGGATGAAGAGGTGGGATGAAATAGGAGAGAAATGGATGGAGGATCAGGGAAACGAGAAAGGGGGGAAAGGAGGGGGGGGGGGGGAAAGGGTAAGGGAGGGAGGGGATGTAGTGGGGAAAGTAATATATAAGGTGGCTTTCTGGAACGTGGCAGGGGTGAAAAATAAGGACGCGGAGTTCTGGAAGGGGTTAGAGGAATGGGAGGTAGTGGTACTATGTGAGACGTGGATAGAGGAAAGAGACTGGGGAAGGGTGAGAGATAAGTTGCCAAGGGGGTATGTGTGGGAGAAGCAGTGGGCAAGAAGGGAGAATAAGAAAGGAAGGGCAAGGGGGGGAATGATAATGGGGGTCAGGAAGGAGATGGAAACAAGGGAAGGGGAAAGGGGGGAGAAGGAGGGCATAATGATGAAGAGGGTGAGGATAGGTGGGGAGTGGTGGGTGGTGGTAGGGGTGTACGTAAATAAGGATCTGCAGGGGAAGCTAGAGGAACTGGAGGAGTGGATGGGGGAAAGAGAGGAGGGAGTGAGAGTAGTGATAGGTGGAGATTTTAATGCATGGACGGGGGGAAGGGGGGGATATGGGGGGAGAGGAGGAAGAGAAGGGACTGGAAAGTAGGAGATCGAAGGACAGAGAGGTGAATAATGAGGGGAGGAGTCTGTGTAGGTTTCTGGAGGAGAGGGGGTGGGGGATATTGAATGGAAAGGTAGAAGGGGATGAGGAGGGGGAATGGACATACACGGGAGGAAGAGGGAATACAGTGATAGACTACGTGATAGGGAACGAGGATACGAGGGAAAGAGTGGAGAGAATGGAAGTGGCTGAAAGGGTGGAATCGGACCATCACCCAGTGGTGGTATGGTTGAGGGGGGAGGGCGGGAAGGGGGTAGTAGGGGGGAAAACAGGGGAGGGAAGAGGGGTAGCAAGGGGAAACTGGACCGAAAGGGGAAGAGAGGAGTTCATAAGGGCATTTGGGAAGAGGGAGGGAGGGGGAGGAGGAATCCAGGAGGAATGGAGGGAGTTGAGGGACAGGATAAAAGGGGTGATAAAGAAGGTGGGGCAAGGAGGGGGTAGGGTGGGACGGAGAGGTTGGTGGGATGAGGAATGTAAGGAGGAGAAATGGAAGGTAAGAAGGGAGCTGAGGAGATGGAGGAGGGAGGGAGGAGACGGGAAAGAATATAGGAAAAAGAAAAAGGACTATAAGATTATGTGTGAGGGGAAAAAGAGGAAGGAGGTAGAGAGGTGGGAGAAGGAGATCGAGGGGGTAAAGACAGAGGGGCAGGTGTGGAGGTTAGTAAATAGTGAGAGGGGGAGAAGAAGGAGGGTCGAGGAGGGTATTAGAATGGAGGAGTGGGAGGACTATTTTAGGGGGCTACTAGGAGGAGTGGAGTGGAGGGTGAGAAAAGGGGGGGAAAGAAGGAGGGTGGAGGACGAGGAGGGAGAGTTAAGTAAGGAGGAGGTGAGGAGGGTGGTAAGGAATCTGAAGGATTGGAAGACAGGAGGGGGGGATGGTATAACAAATGAGGTGTGGAAGTATGGTGGGATAGAGGTGGAGGAGTGGTTATGGGATATTTGTAATAGGGTGTGGAAAGGGGAAGGTTGGGTGGAGGAATGGAGGGAAGGGGTAGTGGTACCGGTAATTAAGAGAGGGGCTGGAAAGAGGGTAGAAGACTACAGGGGGGTGACGCTGACGCAGACGGCGTACAAAGTGTACGCGTCTGTGTTGGCGGAAAGGTTAAGGGAGGAGGTAGAGGGGAAGAAGTTGCTGCCACCGAGTCAGGCCGGCTTTAGGAGAGGAATAGGGTGCATATTTGCATATTACATGCACAACATTTATGTGTTCAATTTTCTAATGAATAGGCAGGTGACGAGGAAAGAGAGAAAGATGGTGATTTTCTTCATTGACCTAAAGGCGGCTTTTGACTCGGTGGACAGGGAAGTGCTAATAAAGGCGATGAGGAGGAGAGGAGTGAGGGAGGGGATAGTGGAGAGATGCGAGGAGGTGTTGAAAGAAACGGTATGTAGGGTAAAAGTAGGGGACGAGATAGGGAGGGTGTTTTGGACAGCTAGAGGAGTAAGGCAGGGCTGCCCATTGAGCCCTAGCCTGTTTACGTTGCTCTTGGCGGATTTGGATGAGGAGCTGGAAAAGGGTGGATGGGGAGGGGTGAGGTTAGGGGGTAAAAAGGTTTACACCCTTGCGTATGCGGATGATGTGGCAGTGTTGGCGGAGGATGAAGAGGGAATGAAGGGGATGATGGCGAGGTTAGAAAGGTATATGGATGGGAAGGGGCTGCAGTTAAATGTGGAAAAATCAAAGATGATGAGATGTAGGAAGGGGGGGGGAGGTGGAAGAAGGTGGTATGGAGATGGAAGGGAAAGGAGGTGGAGGAGGTGAAGGAGTTCACGTATCTGGGGTATACCTTAATGGCGAGTGGGGGGCAGGAGGCGCAAGTGAGGGATAGGGTGAGGAAAGCGGCAGCGGTGATGGGGCAGGTATGGAGTATTGGGAAGAGGAAGTTTGGGAAAGATTGGGGGAAAAGGGTATGGCTGTTTGACAGGTTGGTGTGGGCCACGATGGGGTATGGAGTAGAGATTTGGGGATGGAAAGAGAGGAAAGGGGTGGAGGGGATGCAGGAGAGGTATTTGAGATGGGTGCTGGGGGTGGATTGGTGTACCCCAGGTTATCTGGTGAGGGAGGAGTTGTGTAGGGATATGTTGAAAGGAAGGGCGGGGATGAGGACATGGGCATATGAGAGGAAGTTGGAGGAGGGGCAGGGGGGAGCTGGCGAGGGATTGTTGGGAGGAGCTAAAAGGTAGGGCGAGGAGGGGAAAGGTGTTGGGGGGATGGGAGGAGGAAAGAAAGGGATTTTTTGAGGAGAGAGGGTGGACAGTGGAGGGAGTGGAAGTGGTGAGGGGGAGGGGAGAATTGAGGGGGGAGGAGCTGGTCTGCAGGGGAAGAAGACGAGAGGAGATGGAAGGATGGGAAAAGATAAACGAATCCAGATATAATGAGTGGTATGGAAAGATAAAAGGAGTGGGGGTGCCTGGATATTTGAAGAGGGGGTGGGGTGAGAGTAGGTGGAGAAGATTGGCAAGGTACAGGTTGGGGAATGAGATGAGAGGGGGGAGGTATTGGAGGGAGGAGGAGGAGAGGAAGTGTAGGATGTGTGGATGGGGGGAGGAAACGTGGCAGCACGTTTGAGAGGTGTGTACGGAATGGGGGAAGGAAAGGGGTTGGCAGGAAGTAGTGGGGGAGGTATTGTGTGACGAGGGAAGTGGAGAGGAATGGATAAGGAGGGTGGAAGAAAAGAGGGGCGTTGCAGTGGAAGAGTGGAAGAGCAAGGATTGTGAGAGGAAGGAGGCGAGCGGAAGCGGGGGTCAGAGGTTGGGGTGGGTAGGGGAAGGAAGGGCGTGCATGGCGGGGGAGGGAGGGAGAGGGAGCGAGAGAGGGAACGGAGGGGAGAGCGGGGGAGCGAGCGGAGGAGCGAGCGGGGGAGCGAGCGGGCGAGAGGGAGAGAGAGCGTGCGAGCGGGCGAGAAGGATTGGGGGGGCAGAGTGTAGGGCGGATAGGTGTTAAGGTTTAAATGTAAGAGTAGATTTAAGAATTGTTAAGAATTGTAAACCCTGAGGGGAAACAATAAAGTATTACATTACAATAATGAAAATTATAAACAAAGTTTTATTTTGCAAATTTATACTGAAGGTCGCCAAGAGTGGGTTAGTAAAATTCTTCTGCAGTGAAGAATTTTATAAGTGACACCCTTGTGATGCGTACGTGAGCTGTCGTTATTGTTTCTACCGTTGTTAGACCTGATTGATGTAATAGAGGGTGCGAGTAGTACGGTCAACCGACCGTAATAATGGAGAGCACGGCTCGCTTACCTGAAACGGGGCGCGCCGCTGTCTCAGCTTCCTACGACGTTGAATATGCAAATTACCAACAAGAGATAGGCTTATTTTATACAAGATATTATTTTATACTTATTTTATTCTTCAGCGAATGTGGTACTATTCTTTCGGATTTTTAAAATCGCGACCTTCAGCCTAAATTTGTAAAATAAATCTTTCTTTATAATTGTCATTATTGTAAAAACGACTTTTTAACCGGAAACAAACATTTTTTATTTCGCCACTCTTCATTTTTGTCTTATTTTCGCCTGTAGAATCACCCCCCCCCCCCTAGAATATCCTTGATTATCAGTAAGTAATACCCTGTATAGGTATGTATTAATACGTATGCCCAAACTTTCATAACTTCTTTAATTTTCGATATCTTGCCTTGTATAAGACAATTCAACGCTGTGCGGAAAAGGCTGGTCGTTGCATCGTGAGTCTGTTTAGTGTTTATTTACGTCGGAACGGCTACGGCGATGAGTGCAAGCGGCCGTTCCAATGTGCGGCCGGCGACGGTCCCACTAGTGCAAGGGAGAAACAGATGCATACTTCTCCCTTGCACTAGTGGGACCGTCGCCAGCCGTTGTCGCCGGCCGCGCATTGGAACGGCAGCTTTGCGATGACCCCGATGCAAGGACGCCTTTGCCGATCATAAAGTGTTTCAAGGGACGAGGGGTGTGGAAAACCCAACTGGGCCCGTGACTTCGGCACGTGGACGGTCCCTGCAAAGTTTTCCAAACGAACGGACGTCTGGAGTAGAGATGGAAATTTCACGTAATTTCAAAATGTAATTGTGTAACTGATTACACATTATTTTTTGTAATCGTAAATTTAGGTAGTTGACAAAATTGCCGTCAATTTAAGTTGTTGACGACAATTTTGTCAACTACTTAAATTTACGATTACAGAAAGTAACGTGTAATCAATTACACAATTACACTTTAAACGTAATTTGTAATTAAATTACATTTTGCCCAACTCTGGGCCGTACGTGCGAGAGAGTCCGACCGTTAGCGTTCTTTTAATTCGATTCAATCTCAAAAACCACACGATCGCCTGTTGCTTTGTATGATACTCGTCCGTGTGCGATATTATGTTTTTCTGATCGAATTGAAAGAACGCCGACGGTCCGACTCTCCCGCTCGCATGGCCTACTCAGTGGCCGCTAGGAGTGAGAGCGAATTTTAACGTCGCTTGCCCTCGATTGGATTAAAAGACGGTGCACGTTGGGGAATAATTTGTCATGACGATGTCGGCGATAATCAGTCGAAAGACGATACATTGTTGCGTCTGGAGACGCAACGAAAACGATGGGTCGACGGTGCGGCGTGACTTCCCGGGCGAAGAGGAATAAAAAAGGACATTCGGTCGACGATTGTCTGACGATTCGGACGATTTGGTCTGTGAAAAAGCCTTTCAATATATATAGCGTTACAGTTCTGTTATAAGTCAGCAAATATATATCGCTACAGTTTCGTAATAAATCAGCAAATATAATACTCGCTACAGGAAGCAAAGTTATATTGCGCGATCTGTACACGGGTATTGAAATACACGGGTACACGTGGTACACTAATACAAACAGTAATCAATTTCATTTCAATATCAGACACTCCTTGATAGCGTGATACGTACACGTGAAACTAATAAATATGCGAGGTGAAGGATTAACTTGACCGCGTCACAATTCGCGAGCGCCTGCCGATGGTGCGGGTTTACAACCACTGCTGTTCGGTGCTTCGGTAGTACCTACCCCACGGACGAGGCCGACTGTCGACCAGATGACGGGACCTTTGCTTATTGTCTAAAGTGTCGATAATATTCGAATGCTAGAAAATATTAAACAATGGCAGCTATAAAGCAAAACGCGTACCCTGCTGTAGAAAATATTCAAAGGCAGAGTTCCGCTCTGGGTGGATCATATGGAACGAAGAAAACTTATTTCTAAGGGTATTTGAGTACAATACTAGTATATAAACTACTTAAGTTTAACTATGTACATTATATTAATATGGATATGTTAATACACGTGAAACCGTATACAGTATTGTCTCCGTATGTGCTCGCTGGTCGGGACCGGCGTTGAGCTCCTATCGTGAACAGATCCCTAATTCCGAGTGTTCGTTTCTCGCTTCTTTCTGGCCGAAGGGGGGAGCGAGATGGAACGCTTTTCGTGCGCGCGGGCGTGCGCGACGGGTGCGAACACTCAGATGGAATCGTGACTGCTCGACGCATGCGCGCGACAGTCAGATAGCCAGGCACGGCACGAGTCTTTCTTGCGCCCTAGGCGAACTTGTCAAATTACGCCCTTTATTATAATACATTTATTTGAGATTATTGACAACCTTACTCCGAATTTTTATTCGTAGTTTAATTCACTTATAGTACAGCTTGTAATATTTAATTTTAAAGCTTATTTTCAACAATACCAGTAATGAAAATATCATTTTGCACCTCTTGTCGACTTTCCGCCCTAGGCAGTCACCTAATTTTGCAGAGTAAAGTCATAAATAATCTCAAATAAATGTATTATAATAAAGGGCGCAATTTGACAAGTTCGCTTAGGGCGCAAAAAAGGCTTGAGCCGGGCCTGCGTCACGATTTTGCGATGCGGTTCCCGTGCTCACTTAAGTGCTTGCGACCATCGCGCACGCTCGTCGCGCACGCAAAGGACGGAGTGTCACGGCGCCCGAAAGACGGAGGGAGACAAAACATCAACGCGTCGTCTGTCTCGTACCATCCTCGCTCGCGTTCAGTGGCTCTCGCTCGCTCTCGTTCCATCTCGCTCTTACCTTCGCCAGACAAGAGTGAGATAGAAGTAATGGGGATAGCGACAAGCACGTATCGTGTGCACCAAACCCAGCACATATGGAGACAATACTGTATTTCGATACACGTGTACCCGTGTATCAACAAGTACACAGATTAGAACACGAATATATTAACTACACATATATCTTCAATACACGTTCTATGCTATGATCCCTAGTTTGGAGGCCTCGTTTCGTTCCGTGCAAAATATAGTATAATAGTACAACCAATTCCGGTCTTGATTTCCATTGACTCTCAGCTTCTTCTTACACTTGTGAGCTGATGTACCATGATTTCGTCTGACCGTGTATATGTCGTTTCATACACAACCGAAATCTAAGGCACATATATAGCGCGATCTGTATTGATACATATTTGGTTATAGATCTCAACGTGTATGTGGCGTAAGCCTTCTACGACGGCGTTAAGGCGTGATTTCCTAGCAGCGATCGGCCGCGGCGATCCCACCAGCGGAAGGGCGAAGTACTTATGTATGTATCTGTGTCTCCGTTGCGCTAGTGGGACCGCCGTGGCGGATCGCGACTAGGAAATCTCGTCTTTAGATCTCATTATTTCTCTACGCGGACCCTAAATCTAAAATTGTAGCTTCGGGTACTTATTAGTTTCCGAAATATTAATAAAAAATTGTTAATTTTTTTACATTTTCGCGGAGCGGCCGCGCGTCACCCGCAATAATCTAGCCCCAACCAATACTAATACACGGCACACGCCGTTTTGAAGAATGTGAGAGGACTCCAAATGTCAAATTTTAGCTTCGGAAATTCACCTGATTGAAAGATGCAGTTACTTTAGGGAGAGATGGAACGAGAGCGAGCGAGGTAGGTACGAGACAGACGACGCGTTGATGTTTTGTCTCGCTCCGTCTTTCGGACGCTGTGACACTCCGTCCTTTGCGTGCGCGACGGGCATGCGCGATGGTCGCAAGCGCTTACGGTGAGCACGGGGACGCGAACGCCCGCCGCGCACGCAAAGTGTTCCATCTCGCTCCCCCTTCGGCCAGAAAGAAGCGAGAAACGAACGCTCGGAATTAGGGCTCTGTTCATGATGTGGGTTCAACGCTGGTCCCGACCAGCGAGCCCTCAACGAGGAAATACTGTATTCTGAAATTTGTTATACACATCGGCCTCAACATTTTCTGCCCGATTTCGTTAAAAAATCGCTCGTCCACCTCTCGTGAGAGTGAATTGCAACGGCGCATGGCTCGGCTCGCATAAAGGCTCCGCTCCGCTTGGCTCGGTTCGGCTCCGCTCCGCTTGGCTCGGTTCGGCTCGGCTCGGCTCGGCTCGGCTCGGCTCCAGCGCCAACAAAGAACTTCTTTGTCGCCTGGCTGAACCGCGCTCGCAAACACTGATACAAGATCTGGCCAGTTCGAAGTTAACTATCGAAGAACAAGCAGCTCTCGTTTTCACAACATTTTATATTTCGCGTTATTTTCTTTTAATATATGTTCCCTTTTTTCTTCTTTTTGTAGTTATCGTGTGTTTTTTAAAATTATATTTTCAATTTTTCTTATTCTTTTTATATTATACTTATATAGTGTGTTAGTGTGTTTTTCAAATTATATATTCAATTTATCTTATTCATTTTTCCTTCTATATACGTATATAGTGTGTTAAGTGTGTTTTTTAATATTTTATTATATATAATTACATTTTTCTTATTCTTTTTATACTTATAGTGTGTTTAGTTTGTTTTTTAAATATATATTTCAGTCAGTTTATTCGTTTTATAGTTCGCGTGCGTGTTGGTTTTTTTAATTTTTTGTGTTTAGTTATTTTTTTTTAAATATATTTGAGTTTATTCTTTTTATAGTCCGCGTGCGTGTTTTTTTTTGTCATTTTTTCGTTGTTTTTTTTCGAAGTTAAGCTTCGAATAACTTTTAGAAAGGCTTAAGACATCATCGATAAGTACAAGTAACATCACGATTAACACAAAGCTATAATACGGCAATAGATAGATTTTATTAATTCCAGCCTTCGCGGCCTCGAAATGGACTTGGTTTACAAACATTTTCTTAAACACACTCATTCTTCCATTCCATCTGCTCCTCTTTCCCCTCCCCGCGCTCTCCTTTCCCGCTTTTCCCTCTCCACACCCGCCAACCATCTTACTACCTCCTCCTTTACGCTGCCCGCTACTATCTGCTTCAGTCTAAGCTCGCACCGTTCTATTTCTACGCAGTCTTCTATTAGGTGTTTTAACGTACCCCGGCCCTGCCTACACAGTACACATCTCCTGATCTCCTCCTCCAGCCAGTACCTGTTCCATTCCTCCAAATTTCCGCACCTCGCTCTCGCTATCAGTTTTTGACTACCTCCTCGCCCTCCCTTTTCCAAGTACTCTGCTCTTACCCCAGTTCTAATATATTTATATCTCTCATTATACCTAGATATCTGAATTCTATTGTATTGCTCCTGCCCCTGCACCTCTTGACCTCTCCTCTTAATTACATCCACCTTTCTACTGTCAGCCCCCTCTCCCAACCACCTTAACCCTAGTTGACTATATCCATTTCTTTGGTAAAATTTCTCCTTCTCTGCTTCACCTCTTGTTCTTTTTCTCCCACACTCTTTTTCTCTTAAACACTCCTTAACCAACCACTTCCTGCTTGCTTGCTTTACATTTTCCTCATACAGCATTGCACGTTTCCCGTTCACTATTCTCATTTTGTCCCTTTTCACCTCGTCCAACACCATATAACTTGGCGTGCTTCTCTCAAGGCCAAGACACCACTTGATATACCTCACCTGCACCGCTTCCATCTCCTGCCACTCTGTCCATCCGAACATTTCCGCCCCGTACAGTAAAACCCCTAGTATCAATCTATCGAACATGAACATTCTCTTTTTAAAGTCATCCCGGAACATCCTCTCTCCTATACCCCACACCAGACGCATTACCACTTGTGACTTCTTTACTCTCTCTCTCTCTCACGTGCTTCACCCATTTCCCATTACTCTGAAATCTCACCCCCAGGTATACAAATTCCTTGACTGTCTCAATCTGCTTTCCTTTCCATTTCCATTCCCATTTCCTTTCTCTCCCCCCCCCCCCCTTCTTAAACACCATTACTTTGGATTTCTCCGCGTTCAAGGTCAGCATCTTTTTGTCCAAATACTTATCCAGTCTCTTCATCAAGAGCTCCAATTCCTCCTCCCTTTTCGCTACCACCACAATATCATCAGCGTACGCCAGTGAGCAAAACTTCCTTCCACCTACAACCAGACCCCCGCTCTGCTCCCTAAGCAGCTCCTCCTCTATGTCGGCAATAAAAATTATAAACAGCGTCGGGCTGAGCACGCATCCTTGTCGCACCCCCTCCCTCGTCCAGAATTCCTCCGTCACCTCCTCTCCCACCCTTACTACGTTACTTGTTTCCGTGTAGATTTCTTTGACCCTTTCTATCAACCCCTTCCTTATCCCTCTTCTGGTCATCATTCTCCATAGTAGCCCCCTATTAACTTTGTCAAACGCCGCCTTCAGGTCCACGAAGAGCGCCGCAACCTTACCCCCTTTACTAAGCAACTCCCGCTCTATCACGTGCTGCAGTACGTATACATTATCGATTGTACTTCTACCCTTCCTAAAACCCGCCTGTGTCTCCGGCAATGCCTCGTCTTCCTCTAACATACTCCTTATTTTCTCGTTGAGTACTCCCGCGTATATTTTGTACGCTGTATTTAACAGGGATATACCCCTGTAATTAGCCGTGTGTCCGGTGTCCCCCTTCTTGTGCAGGGGGACGATTATCCCTTTCCTCCACTGTCTCGGGAACCCTTCTCCCCTCCATACCCTTCCTACCAGTTCTATTAATCTTTTTGTCGTCTCACCCTCACACCCTTTCCATGCTTCTCCGGGTATTCCATCTGTCCCCGTTGCCTTCTTTACTTTTAATCTTCTTATCTGTTCCCCAATTTCCTCTTCCTTTATCTCCTCCTCATCTTCTTCTTCTGTTATATGCTCTCTTCCTTCTCCCTCCACCTTTGCCACCGATCCTCCTAGCATGCCCATGAAGTGCACTTTCCATTCTTCTTTACTTATATTCCTTCCTACTTCCTGTCTCATCCATACCATAATAATAAAAATGTTGTAAATTCATAAAGAATTGTGTTTGTTTCTATACGGTTCCATATTAACAAGTCATACGTAGGTATTCACGCATTGAAGATCGAAATTGTTTAAAACAGAGACTGATCAGGAAAAGTTTGTTTAAATCCGAGAATAGTATCTACGATTACATGAAAAAAACTAAGGATGATCCATATAGAATGTCGGTGTCCACTGAACGGTACCATCGGCGTCGATTACGCGTAGCGACGGCCCTAACGAGCCGCGTCAGGCGAGCAATGGCCGCCAGGCGGCAAAACACCGTGAACGCGTTGCGGATGGATATTTTCTCTATCAGTTCGAGTTAAAAACCGTTCCGATATTTTTCCTGGATGGTTTCCTCTTCAGAAATATCTACAGAATCAGATTCTGGGTAGCGTTTTCGGGCTAGGTAAAAAATTTTTCGTAAAAAGGCAAAAATATTGCGTGGAAACCATGCGAACGGCACTTTTTTAAACTTTGATGGTCATTTACAACCATTCAAAACATTCAAATTTAATAACTATATACACCGATATATTCGGACAACTCTCCTCTATCTTTTCAGAGTAAGTCGAACTTTCTAGCATTCTTAGTTTTCACGTAATACCTCACTTTTGTCCAAAATCGTGTGTTTTTACAAAAACTCATGTTTTTAAAAAACTGAGGGTGATACAGTAATTTTGCTGGCGGATTCGTGTTCAGGACGAAAAACTCTACAAGAATTACCCGGTGGATATTGCGGACCAGAAAAAAAAGTTTCATTTTCTTGGACTGTGTTACATGATGAATTGCGGGTTTCAATGCAGATTTTACAAACACGCCAACAACGGACGACTATTTAGAACAAATGCCCAGTACAGTGGATATAATGACAGACACACTACCCGCGTCTCCCGAGGAAATTGAAATACCAGCACCAACAGGAGCATCACCAGGAACAGCATCAACAGTAGCATTAACACGACCAGCACCAAGAGCAAAATCATCATCATCATCATCATCATCATCATCATCATCATCATCATCATCATCATCATCGTCATCATCATCACGTACGTCACCGCAGCTACAAACTCATGTCCAGTCCAATGGGTTTCTACCCATTGACTATAATCCTAAATGTGATTTTTGTTCAAAAAAATTACATATGTTAACCCATACAGCACACTCCATTGATGGAATATTCCATGAAGAATCCTATGTCCGTCCTTTGGGAACATTCCACGGAACGTTCCGGACATTCTCTGGCAATGGTCACGGAGCGCTCAGGACATTCTCTAGCAATGGTCACGGAGCGCTCAGGACATTCTCTGGCAATGGTCACAGAGTTGTTCGCAGATTTTACAGCGATGTTGTTTCGGCAAAATTTGTGTGACATTACAGAAAGGATAGAAAATGTAAGGGACATTGATTAAATTACAATAAATATTGGCAATATTCATATATTTTTTTGTACAAGTCGACTACAGCAACAGCAACAATAATAATAAATGCTGGACAATCCGACCACATTTGTTAAATATACAGTGTGTCCGTTATATCTGAAAAGTGCAACTATCTCGAAAAATATGAATGGTACGAAAAATTGTTTCAGACGAAAGTTGTAGGATGTCGAGGGAGACATAGCATGCTCGTATTTTTTATTTCTTATTCTTGTAAATGACATCGAAATGTTTTCTAAAACCTACGTACATGTTTTTTTTTTATTGTAAACCCATCTTCAGATTCAGGGAGCGAAAATTCCATTCTACAATATAGTGATATGTCGTTAAAAGATTGGGACGAAACCGAATGCGTGGGATGCGGAGAAAACTATTTCGAAATCTCGAAAAGCGACGATTGGATTAAAGGTGTGTCCAATCCCTAGTCACATCACAAGGGGAAGCAGCGGTATTTTTTCAACACCTGCATGAAAATGTGTATTTTTTTACACCTGCTGAGCGGGAGCAAAATGACCAATTTCAGACGTATCCACGGTTATACTTTTCTCCCAAGGGAAAAAGACTACGCGCATGCATATTCGCAATTTTTTACTTTGCTCCCAAGAAAACTGGAGTTTGGCGTTACCCTGCGGTATGAAGATGCAGTTGTTCCACTAATCGTTATCGATCATGTGTTTTATCGTATATTACAACTGTCACAGCACCCTTTCTTATTAAAGATACAATTGAAAGATAAAATGAGTAATGGCGAGAATACACGTATTTATCAATTTCGACAGAATAAATGAACAATCGAAAGTGCATATTTTTTTGCGAATTGCTCAGCAGGCTTTTCAAAAACACCTTTCATGCAGGTGTTGAAAAAAATATAGTGCGTGACAAGGGAGAGACGCGATTTCGCCTCGCGTGAAATGCTGCCCGAGCGCAGCGAGGGCAACAAACTTCACCCTCGTCGGAATCGCTTACTTCTCTCCCTTGTCACGCAATGTACTATTGTGCTACGCATTTTTCCTCGGTCTTTTCGGTTGTTTAATGCCAAGATATCTTTTTTTGTTGGTATTCCGGAAACTGTTGAATGTTGGATTATATATATATATATATATATATTCCTATATATGTTGCAGCCAACATTCAAAAGTTTCCGAAATATTGATAAAAGAAGGATATTTTGGCATTGAACAACCGAAGGGATTGTGGAGGGATCCGTAGCACAAATATTGCTGCTTCCCCTTGTCAGTTCGGGGATCACTCTCCCGCCACACACGTGCTTGAAACACTCTTAATCCGCCTCGTCCACAGCGGTTCTGTCCTGGTCCTTATTAATCCTAATTTCTGCCCGCGTGATCCGCCTTTTCGTTTGGGCCAACCATTTTCCGGACGCGTTCATTATTTCTACATCTGTTGTTAACAATCCCCTCTCGCTGCATGCAGCGTGTACTGAAGCTGGAATAATACATGCATTTATTTTACAATTTTAATTGCTGAAATGAGATAAATAATAAATTTACTTACCCAATATTAATTTTACTAAATTTTTATACGTTTTGAATGCTTTCTTTTTGTTTCTCCCACACCAACTATATTTCTCAGCTACAGAAACATTTATTATTTTTTCCAACACCATCGCCGTCGTTATCGCCAGGTTGGTCCCACCTATTCTCTTCAATACATCAACCTATAAAAAGTCATCAACAAATTATTTCTGTCATGAAATGTCAGCTTCAATAAAAACAGCATTCGTGTAACGCCAATCACAGGGTGCATTGAAGCAATGAAAAATAACAATCACCATTAGTTTAAATAATAGTTATAAAAAAGTTAATGGATGTTTACAAGGAAACTGTATGAAATGTAAAAGCTTGTCGCGCAGCCAGCAACGAAATACAAGGTATCCCATAAAATTGCGGGACTTCTCGGAAACATGCAATATCCTGTCTTTTTGCATCGGGACGGCACATGTTCCAAAAAGTCCACAATATTCATGTTCCGCAATTTTATGGGACACCCTGTACATGCAAGAAAATCCCATCATTGTGCAATAGTATAAGAAATGCAGTGCATTTTACAAATTGCATGTATGTTGCTACTATTTATAAATTATAATAAATAACAATACTCAAGTAATTATCCTTTGTATGATTGCAATGCAGCAAGATAAAGTAGCTGTTGAATATAAAAGTAATTATAATATAAAGTTAATTTATATTTTTTACTCTTTATTACTCTTACGCCACTTACCATATTATTGAATACAACCGTGTCCCGTAATTTATTATTTAAATTACGCAACTCCTCTTCATTGTTGATGGGCAGATTGTGCGTTATCGAAAATTCTGCGTCAATATTGTTTACTGCATTTCTGTTGTCAGAATTCATTATCCCTCTTCTTTCAATTCTGTTTAATTGTTTTTGCATATCATCTAACCTCAGGTTAATAGCTGCAACGCTCTTCCTCATAAATGTTTCGAACTCTGAATAAAGATAAGAGAAGTTAATTTAACATATGTAATTTTTTTTAACAAAAATCACAGTTAGGATTATAATCAATGGGTGGAAACCCCTTGGATTTGATATGAGTTTGTAGCTGCGGAAACATACGTGATGATAATGATAATGATGATGATGATGATGATGATGATTTTGCTCGTGGTAGTGGTCGTGTTAACGCTACTATTGATGATAGTCTTGGTGATGCTGCTATTGGTGATGGTCCTGGTGCTGCTGCTGTTGGTGCTGGTCCTGGTGATGCCGCTGTTAGTGTTGGTATTTGAATTGCATCGGGAGACGCGGGTAGTGTGTGTGTGTGTCATATCCACAGTACTGGGCATTCCTTCAAAATAGTCGTCCGTTGTTGGCGTGTTTGTAAAATCTGCATTGAAACCCGCAATTCATCATGTAACACAGTCCAAGAAAATGAAACTTTTTTTCTGTTCCGCAATATCCTCCGGGTAATTCTTGTAGAGTTTTTCGCCCTGAACACGAATCCGGAAGCAAAATTACTGTATCACCCTCAGTTTTTGAAAAACATGAGTTTTTGTAAAAACACACGATTTTGGACAAAAGTGAGGTATTACGTGAAAACTAAGAATGCTAGAAAGTTCGACTTACTCTCAGAAGATAGAGGAGAGTTGTCCGAATATATCGGTGTATATAGTTATTAAATTTGAATGTTTTGAATGGTTGTAAATGACCATCAAAGTTTAAAAAAGTGCCGTTCGCATGGTTTCCACGCAATATTTTTGCCTTTTTACGAAAAATTTTTTACCTAGCCCGAAAACGCTACCTAGAATCTGATTCTGTAGATATTTCTGAAGAGGAAACCATCCAGGAAAAATATCGGAACGGTTTTTAACTCGAACTGATAGAGAAAATATCCATCGGCAACACGTTCACGGTGTTTTGCCGCTTGGCGGCCATTGCTCGCCTGGCGTGACTCGTCAGGGCCGTCGCTACGCGTAATCGACGCCGATGGTACCGTTCAGTGGACATCGACTTTCTATATGTATCATCCTTATTTTTTTTTCATGTATTCATGGATACACTGTAATTCTCAGCTTGTCGCAGCACAAGTTTTATTCGATGCAAAGAAAGACTTTCTGGACTACTTAGCACGACTGGCTCGAATGATTTTGAAGACAAAACTGAGTTCTGACTAAGACGATGTATAGGAAAGCAGAGCATTTCAAGATATTTATTATTTCTCTGATTGTATCGCGCGTTAGGGAGAGATGCCAAGCAATGTTTATATGTATATCGAAAAAGTTCCTGCGATACCTACGAACTCTTACTTCTCCGTCTTCACTAAACCTCAGAAATCGCATACTGTGTTTCAGAAATATTGAATAATGAATTTATTCAAAAAAGATGCCTAAATGACATTTAAATAGGCTTCGCGTTGACTTCAAATACTGTTTAATGAGTTTCAACTATTACCATATTTGGAAAAGTGTTCTAAATCTGATCAAACCATAATAATAAAAATGTTGTAAATTCATAAAGAATTGTGTTTGTTTCTATACGATTCCATATTAACAAGTCATACGTAAGTATTCATGCATTGAAGAAGATCGAAATTGTTGAAAACAGAGACTGATCGGGAAAAGTTTGTTTAAATCCGAGATTAGTATCTACGAATACATGAAAAAAACTAAGGATGATCCATATAGAATGTCCGTGCCCACTGAACGGTACCATCGGCGTCGATTACGCGTGGCGACAGCCCTGACGAGTCGCGTCAGGCGAGCAATGGCCGCCAGCCGGTAAAACACCGTGAACACGTTGCAGATGGATATTTTCTCTCTCAGTTCGAGTTAGAAATCGTTTCGACACTTTTCCTGGATGGTTTCTTCTTCAGAAATGTCTACAGAATCCGATGCTGGGTAGCGTTTTCGGGATAGGTAAAAAATTTTTCGTAAAAAGGCAAAAATATTGCGTAGAAACCATGCGCATCGACACTTTTTCAAACTTTGATGGTCATTTACAACCATTCAGAACATTCAAATTTAATAACTATGTACACTGATATATTCGGGAAACTCTCCTCTATCTTTTCAGAGTAAGTCGAAGTTTCTAGCGTTCTTGGTTTTCACGTAATACCTCACTTTTGCCCAAAATCGTGTGTTTTTACAAAAACTCGTGTTTTTCAAAAACTGAGGGTGATACAGCAATTCTGCTTACGGATTCGTGTTCAAGGCGAAAAACTCTACAAGAATCACCTAGCGGATATTGCGCACCAAAAATCGTGTTGTACAGTGATAATTGTCAACATCCTCCGATCAATGTTCATGCGGGAGTCACAAAATGGCGAGACTTCTCGGATGAACGCGCAGCAGCGTATGGTAAAGGACTTTTCGATGTGTTTTTACATCGGGATATTACATGTTCCGCGACGTCACGCAATTTTGAGACGCACTGTATATTACTTTACATTTATTTTCATAATAAGTAATGAATAATTAATATAAAAATACCTTGCTGCAATAATTTCCGCAGAGGTGGGACAGGTAATCCAGTTTTGGTTTTTTTATTAGGGTTCCTTTTGGGAGGTTCATAGTGACTGCCCTCTTCTTCGCTCGACAGTGCAAAAAGGGGCTTGCTTCTTTTGCGCTCTTGTGATGATCTTCTATTATATTTTCCCTCGTACATCCCATCTGACTCTTCTACGTTCGAAGTGTCCATGGCATCGCCCCTCAACTCAAGGGCTCGATTATAATTATCTGACACAGATAATTCATTAATACGTAACACATTAAGTTATATGCGTATTCAAGAAGAATTTATATAAATACGGATTTCATTGAAAAAACATACCAGTTGAGCAAAACCACTTAATAATACTGCAGCTATCCCAATTATCATCTTCCCGTGGAGGCTCTCCCTTCATAATTACTCTGTTGAGCGTATAATCATTTCTAATGTGGCTCGGCCATACACTGTCACTTTTCTCCGCATTCATCCAGCACGATGGAATTATTTGAACGCCATCGGAAAATTCAACAATGCTATACTTCTTCAACATTGTTGAGGGTTGTACTAAAAAATAATTATGAGAATTTATTACAAAATTGACACTGCATTATATTAGAATACTTATGAAATATTGCCGTATTATAGCTTTGTGTTAATCGTGATTTTATTTGTACTTACCGATGATGACTTAAGCCTTTCCAAAAGTTATTTGAAGCTTAACTTCGAAAAAAAACAACGAAAAAATTACAAAAAAACACGCACGCGGACTATAAAACGAATAAACTGAAATATATTTAAAAAAAATAACTAAACACAAAAATGAAAAAAAACTAACACGCACGCGAACTATAAAACGAATAAACTAACTGAAATATATTTTAAAAAACAAACTAAACACACTATAAGTATAAAAAGAATAAGAAAAATGTAATGATATATAATAAAATATTAAAAAACACACTTAACACACTATATACGTATATAAAAGGAAAAAGGAATAAGATAAATTGAATATATATTTTGAAAAACACACTAACACAATATATAAGTATAATATAAAAAGAATAAGAAAAATTGAAAATATAATTTTAAAAAACACACAGTAACTACAAAAAGAAGAAAAGCAGGAATATATATTAAAAGAAAATAACACGAAATATAAAATGTTGTGAAAACGAGAGCTGCTTGTTCTTTCGAGAGTTAACTTCGAACTGGCCAGGTCTTGTATCAGTGTTGGCGAGCGCGGTTCAGCCAGGCGACAAAGAAGTTCATTGTTGGCGCTCGAGCCGAACCGAACCGAGCCGAGCCGAAACGAACCGAGCCGAACCGAACCGAGCCGAACCGAACCGAGCCGAGTGTCTGATATTGAAATGAAATTGATTACTATCTGTATTAGTGTACCACGTGTACCCGTGTATTTCAATACCCGTGTACAGATTTATTACGAAACTGTAGCGATATATATTTGCTGACTTATAACAGGACTGTAACGCTATATATATTGAAAGGCTCTCTCACAGACTAAATCATCCGACTCGTTAGACGATCGTCGACCGAATATCCTTTTTGATTCCTCCTCGCCCCGGGAAGTCACGTCGCGCCGTGAACCCATCGTTTTCGTTGCATCTCCAGGCGCAACAATGTAATTATTCCCCAACGTGCACCGTCTTTTAATCCAATCGAGGGCAAGCGACGTTAAAATTCGCTCTCACTCCTAGCGGCCACTGAGTAGGCCATGCGAGCGGGAGAGTCGGACCGTCGGCGTTCTTTCAATTCGATCAGAAAAACATAATATCGCACACGGACGAGTATCATACAAAGCAACAGGCGATCGTATGGTTTTTGAGATTTAATCGAATTAAAATAACGCTGACGGTCGGACTCTCTCGCACGTACGGCCCAGAGTTGGGCAAAATGTAATTTAATTACAAATTACGTTTAAAGTGTAATTGTGTAATTGATTACACGTTACTTTCTGTAATCGTAAATTTAGGTAGTTGACGACAATTTTGTCAACTACCTAAATTTACGATTACAAAAAATAATGTATAATCAATTATTACACAATTACATTTTGAAATTACGTGAAATTTGCATCTCTACTCCTGACGTCCGTTCGTTTGGAAAACTCTGCAGAGACCGACCGCGTGCCGAAGTCACGGGCCCAGTTGGGTTTTCCACACCCCTCGACCTTTGAAACACTTTATGATCGGCAAAGGCGTCCTTGCATCGGGGTCATCGCAAAGTTGCCATTCCAATGCGCGGCCGGCGACAACGGCTGGCGACGGTCCCACTAGTGCAAGCGAGAAGTATGCATCTGTTTCTCCCTTGCACTGGTGGGACCGTCGCCGGCCGCACATTGGAACGGCCGCTTGCACTCATCGCCGTAGCCGTTCCACCGTAAATAAACAGTAAACAGACCCACGATGCAACGACCAGCCTTCTCCGCACAGCGTCGAATTGTCTTACACAAGGCAAGATATCGAAAATTAAAGAAGTTATAAAACTTTGGGCATACGTATTAATACATACCTATACAGGTTATTACTTTACTGATAATCAAGGATATTCTGGGGGGTGATTTTACAGGCGAAAATAAGACAAAAATGAAGAGTGGCGAAATAAAGAATAAGTTTGTTTCCGGTTAAAAAATCGTTTTTACAATAATGACAATTATAAAGAAAGATTTATTTTACAAATTTAGGCTGAAGGTCGCGATTTTAAAAATCCGAAAGAATAGTACCACATTCGCTGAAGAATAAAATAAGTATAAAATAATATCTTGTATAAAATAAGCCTATCTCTTGTTGGTAATTTGCATATTCAACGTCGTAGGAAGCTGAGACAGCGGCGCGCCCCGTTACAGGTAAGCGTACCGTGCGCTCCACTATTACGGTCGGTTTACCGTACCACTCGCACCCTCCATTACATCAATGAGGTCTAACAACGTTAGAAACAATAACGACAGCTCACGTACCCATCACAAGGGTGTTAGTTATACCTGCAGAAGAATTTTACTAACCCACTCTTGGCGACCTTCAGCCTAAATTTGCAAAATAAAATTTTGTTTATAATTTTCATTATTGTAGAAACCATTTTTCAACCGGAAACAAAATTATTCCGGAAGGCCGATCCTGCTTGATTAAGATAATGCAAGAATCAACTAAATCCCACAAAATAAACTGTAAATGGAAAAAAATACACTGCTGGTAAAAATTAAGGGAACACTATAATTTCCCGAAAAATTTCGTCATTTTCAAATGGCTGTTTTATCAAGATGAAGCGCAGGAAACAAAATTTCAACATTTTGTGCCTAGTTTGATCGTACGCACGGGCTTGGTATTTCCATTAGTACATGACTCACGCCAATCTCGCATTTTCCCTTTTATAATTGGGTTGTCCTCATCTTGTCCACGCGGATTTAACGGCAGGTTAAAGGCTCCCCCAGACCAACGCGGAACGTTTCCGCTGCGGTTGCGGATACATCGCGTTGGTCTGTGGGACCCTTTAATCGTCTTTCGCCCCTGTGGCGTAGGGCCTATGCGGATATACCTGTGCTATTACCAATAAAGTAATAAAACGTTTTGAACCGATCGTAGCAAAGTTAAATGACTTGCCAGGATTATTTCTTAAGGACCTCCGCTGAATTGTATGTGTCTTGTATTTTTTTCGCCGAAGCTATTAAACACGGCCTTTCGTTGGAAAAAGAATTTGAACCAACGAGACGCGTACTTTCGTCGTAATATTTCTGTCAATTCCCTTCTCCCAATACTCGAAATGCGTTTCTTTTAACAGGCTAAAGATTTTACGGTCCCGCTGGTAGCAAGATGCATTCAAGATACCTCGCGGAGGTACACAGGATCGAAACGGGAAGTCCGCTGACTGCGCGTGGAAATTTGGTTTCCTGCGCTTCATCTTCATAAAACATGAATATTCTTTAAACTGTAGCGGCCAACGGCACGACCAAATACGAACATTTGGCGTGCAAATGGTCAGCACAATTTATGACACGCGCGCCAGAGAAGCTATTTTTTTAGAAAGGCGCTTTCCGGTTGCTTCCTACTTGAATTTTGAACAAAGCATGTTTTTACCCTTCGAAACTTTCGTTTACGGCCTCACTGGCAATTGCGGGTATCATAAAAACTGAGTTTCCGAAGGGCCCACGCTGGGATGCCTGGCGGCCTGCGACCACCCTCGTCACACGCTTCAAGCGTGGAAGAAATTCCGCTGCGTTGCCAAATTTTCACTAGGAGTGTCTCTAAGTGAGTGGAGATACGCTTTCGAGTGTATAGAGTGTATATGTACATACTTAGGTCTATGTGACATCATGTTATCTCAACGCGAAGAGATCGTGTCAACCCTGTCGTCCCTGCCTTCGGCCAACCCTGCGTGCGATCGCTCGTTAAATCGAAGTAAACTCTGAAGAAACAAGCATCTCTGATTTTTAACACCGCTTGTAGTCCGAGTTAGTTTCTTTTTACATTATATTATACTTACTGTTTTTTATCCATTTTATACTTCGTATTAGTATTTTGTTATATATATTTGAAAATCGTGGTATCACTGCGCGAACCACGTTTCAATTCTGGACGTGCATTGTCCACAATTGCTAATTACATTGTCTCGCAGAAAATATAACTAATTTGCGTTTCAACATCTGGTAAGTACCACTGCTGGTAGATCATCTCAAGTATATAGTTTTTAACAAATTGTTCAAATTAATTTCTCATTTGTGTATGAAATATGTTCAGGTTATTATGGCGGACAAAAAACGTATCAGAAAAGACTATAGTCTATGTTCTAATAGACATCAAAGGAGGAGAGTCCAGCAATATTTGAAGGATATTGAAAGCCAAAGAAATCAATCTAATGAGGAATTGGCAACTGATGAGGTTCCTACCTGTTCACATTACTTAGAATGTAAAAATTCTGAACTAAATAGTTCGCAGGAAGTGTACGAGTCTTGCGATGAAGTACCTTGCACTGACAATGCCAATTTCATGAATATGCACAACAACGATATTTGTGAAAATGATGAAGAAGAAGAAACTCATTCATTATTTGATGATGATAATGAATACTACCACTGCATACTGGATTATGACTCATCCGATGATGAGTCAGCGAATGTTATTGTTGATTGCAATGAACCGGAGAGCCCTGCGACATTAAGACAGGATTTGTCCAACTGGACACTACGAAATAATATTACTCATAAAGCCATCAACGAACTGTTGAGCATTTTTTTATCGTACATGCCCAAATGCTTACTACCGAAAGATGCCAGGACATTGTTACACACTCCCCGTGCAAGTAATTGTACCAAAATACAAGGGGGAGATTATTTACATCTTGGTGTAGAACAGATGCTAAAATCTTATGCTGAAATGTACGTTGAGGCAAATATTAGCGTACAATATATAGATCTGTCTTTAAATATTGATGGCTTACCGTTGTCAAGGGCCTCCTCCAACAGTTTCTGGCCCATATTAGTATCGGATACAATTTTGAAACGAATACAGATTGCTGGAATCTATTATGGGTATAAGAAACCAGAGTCATCCAACGAGCTGTTGGAAAAATTCATTTTACAGGTTTATGTATGATAATAATAAACTATCTATTAGGTTAACAAAAATTATCTGTGCTGCTCCAGCGAAATCGTTTGTATTATATACAAAAGGCCATACAGGCTTTTCGAGCTGCTCGAAATGTACAATTGTTGGGAAATCAGTTAACAGAACTACGTGTTTTCCCTTACAGCGAAGTGCCTGATACACTGAAAACAGACGAAGATTTTCTACGGCAAACCGACGAAGATTACCATAAAGGTACAAGTGGTTTGTTAAAAGTGCCAAATATTGGGTTAGTATCAAATGTGCCCCTAGACTATATGCACTTAATTTGTCTGGGAGTTATGAAGAAGCTCTTGCTATTGTGGATTAAGGGACCGTTAAATGTAAGGATTGGTGGACAAGCTAAGAACTTGATATCGGAACATCTAATATTGGTTGGAATTTCTATACCGCGTGAGTTTTCGCGAAAACCGAGAAGTTTGACGGACCTCAATTACTGGAAAGCTACGGAATTTCGGCAATTTCTACTGTACACAGGTCCTATTGTACTCAAGCGTGTACTAGCGAAAAATATTTACGAACATTTTTTAACACTGCACGTGGCTATCAGTGTGTTAGTTAGCCCTATGTTAATTAATAGTGAAGAGAATATTAAATATGCTGAGGAATTATTAGAATACTTTGTTGAACATTTCGAGGTATTGTATGGGAAACAATATATTTCTCACAATGTCCACAACTTACTCCATTTGTGTAATGACGTTCGAAAATTTGGAGTGTTGGACAATTTTAGCGCATTTCCGGTAGTTTGAAGAAATTAATAAGAAAATCGGATAAACCATTGCAGCAATTGGCAAGACGTTATGGAGAACTGCAGCGGGGATCGGTTCTAAAATCATCACCAATACTGGGAAAATATATTTGTAAAGGTTCCCATCACAATGGACCCCTATTGCCCATTTTCTCAACCAAAACTGTGACACAGTACAAAAAATTGGAAAGTAATGGATATTATATACATTGCGATGACAATAGAAATAATTGTTTCATGCTGAAGGATGGAACGATCATTCGCATTGTAAATATAGTGCAAATACGGAGGGAAGAGGTGTACAATGTAATAGGTCACAAGCGGAAAGTAGCTGCCGATAATCTGTTTGAGAAACCCTGCCCATCTTCAGTTTTAAAAGTTTTTATTGTTTCCGAAGGGACGCGATTATATTATTGGCCGGTTTCACAAATAAAATGTAAAATGTGGACTATAAAAAGAAACGAAACCCAGAATTACGTTATGTCCTTGCGACATAAGCATGACTATCTATCATAATAGATTTTATCGGTCATGTGTCGCTCCGCATTGTAAAGTACGGTACCACTGATTCTGTCAGTGGTCACATGTGCCTGCAATGGCACTTGTACTCGCGGAACGTAGAATCACGCGAGTCGATCCACGCAAGCATAAGTATACCAAAAAGGTGACAAAGGAAATGATAGATTTTATCGGTCATGTGTCGCTCCGCATTGTAAAGTGCGGTACCACTGATTCTGTCAGTGGTCACATGTGCCTGCATTGACACTTGTACTCGCGGAACGTAGAATCACGTGAGTCGATCCACACCGGCGCAAGTTTAACAAGATGAAAAAGGAAGTTTGTATATTTCATAATTGCGAAGACAAAAATTGTTTGTAAAGGTACTTTTCGAACAACTGCAATAAATAAAACTCATGATATACATTTATAAACACCACTTTTTTTATTTTTCTACTTTGTCATGAAATTCTGATACAGATAAAAATTCCCCCCTCGGCCGCTTCCTCCTTGCACCCCCCCCCCCCCCCCCGGCCTCTTCCACCTTGTCCCCATCCACCCCGGCCTCTTCCACCTTGTCGCCATCCACCCCGGCCTCTTCTCCCTGCGCCCCATCCTCCCCGGCCTCTTCTTCCTTGTTCCCATCCACCCCGGCCTCTTCCTCCTTGTCCCCATCCATCCCGGCCGCTTTCTCCTTGGCCCCATCCGCCTTGGCCTCTGCCGCCTCCGCGCCTGGCACCTCCACTGTCTCTGCCGGTTTGCGTATCGCGCCGGTACGCGAGGCATTTCATGGCCTTATACATCTGAAACAGTACCATAAAAATTACATTTTCTACTTCTACCCGTACACATAGTGAATCCCAAAAATATTCGGACAGAACCGAAATAACAGACGGCCAAGTCAATTTCATTAAATGCAATGCTATATTATTTTATTCATAATATTGAAGCTCTTTGTGAGACAAATTGATACAATATACGATATTTCGTTTCATTGAAAATCGTGAAATATTGATAAACCGTAGATCTCACATGAAATTAAATATTATCGTATAGCACATTGTTCAATTCGTCTCCGACAGAGGTACTTTATTACGAACAAAAGAATATAGTATTTAGTATTGCGCATAATTACCTTCTTCATTTCTTTCCGGAGTTTCTGCGTCCCACTTTCTCCTTCCACCCTAATTTCCTCTTGCCCTCTTGCCTGGTTTTTGGCCTCCTCCTTCTTCTTCGTCTCCTCTCGCTCACTCTTCTCCTCCACATTCACCAGTGCAACCTGCATCTGAAAATTAAGTAATGAATGTATTATTTTATGGAAAAAAAGTAAGATTGTATGAACATACAGGATGATTCTCTCGCTGGAGTCCTCAAACGCGATGCTGTCGATAAGCCGCACCTCGCTAACAAGGGACGTTCGGCAACCCGGCAATTCAAAAAGTTATGAAACTTGGTGTGCGAATAGAGATAGTTCATCCGTAACGTAACCCTATTTTTAGCTGACTTCAAAAAGAAAGAGGCTCTACGTTCGATGTATATGTATGTATGTATGCATGTAACATTATTTAAATGGGTTGGCATTTTGTTAGTTAATCTTTATTTACTTATCTGAACCTACTGACCTAATTTTGACCATGTATATATTATATTTGTCCACGAATTTATCTGTAACTACCGAACCGATTTTCGTGAAATTGGTTGCATTTAGTTTAGCTTCAATCAAATTAGGCCATGGAGAAAAAATTACACAGTACAACAAATTTTGACTTTTTTTCGGACTTGTAACATTCAATAGCCGTTTCTTATAGGTTTTCGTGCCCTAAAAACGAATCCGCAAACCGTTTGTCGCCATCACCCTCAGTTTTTGAGAAAACCGATTTTGAAAAAAACTGCAAATTTTCAGATTTAAACATCTTTTGTGTCGAAACGGTAATAGTTATTCGATTGTTCGTTGCGTCAAATTATTCTATGAACCCTTCCGAATACAACGATATAAGTTATTATTGCATTATGAACATTTAAATATGTTTAAACAACGATCAAAGGGAAAAGGACACCCGAAATGCACCAATTTTTGCAGATATCTTTCAATTTATTTCCAAAACTAAGTTCTGTGAGAAAATCTGACCATTCCACGCGATGCAGCAGACAGTTTTCCTTGGGAAAGCGTCAACAGAAATGGTAAATCTCGTTTTGTTTTCAATACAGAAGCGAAATAGTTTGGCAAAACGTAGTCAACGGCGGCGCGCGATCCACTGCCGCTCAGCGTAACACTATCACTTAACGCGCATGACTACCACTGTCGGCTCCGCGCGTTTTGCCAAACTATTTCGCTTCTGTATTGAAAAAAAAAACGAGATTTACCACTTCTGTTGACAGTACCGTTCGGGTGGAGCGAAAATATATATTTTTTTAAACATAATATTTACGTAGGTGTCAAAAGTTGCCCGAGGTGGTCCATAAGCTTGGTTTGAAAGGATTTTTTTCTCGCACTTTATCTTCAGGTTGCGAAGTGGCAACAAAGTATACAGTTTCTATGAAATATTCCATTTTTTATGAAAATTTTATTTGTTCCCGCTTTTCTTCTAACCGCTTATAATGAGTATAATGATGATTATTTATGCTAAAAATATGTGCGTACAATATTCGATCTTTCAAATGTCTATAATTGCAGAGAAAATAATATTTGAAAAGTATCACGTATTGCTTTTAAGCGAATAATGTACGCAAACATATTTTTGTGCGTTGAAATCAACGAAACTCAGCGAGCCGGGAGAATCACCCTGTTTAATAGTATACAATTTTAATACTTACATTTGACATATCGTACATTTATCACTTTGAGATATACACTTCCGCGTAGCGAATTCCGCAACGAGTCGAGGTAATTCGAAGACTGACTTTCCGCGGTCAGGAAAGTCCCTTCATCGTCGTTTGCGAAAAGTCCGTAAGGACCCTAGACTAATTTGTGATCAGGGCCGACGGGACCCATTATGCAAGTTATGTGCCGCGTAAGGGCACCATCCGAAGGGAACGCCAAGAAACTATAGCGCACGCTTAATAATAAAGGCTCCCACATAAACAAAATGTTAATGTAATTTTTCTTTTGTACTCCGTAAAGGCAAAACATATTAAATAGAAAGCAGGGGCAAAAATTTTGGGACGCCAAACATTTTCTTGTATGAAGGCGCCTACCATCCTCGCACCGGCCCTGTTTATGACCGAGCCTGGTGTCCGTGCCAGTCATCGCCGCACAGTGGGGCAAATCGGGTCGAAACGCGGCACAAAACATTTTCTGACTGAAATCATATATTTGTTTCTTATTTTTTCATTTCATTCAGTTAGGACGTATATATGTGATGTTGTTTTTACTGAATAATTAATGAAACTTGTTTTCTAACTGTATTTGTAAATAAATTTGAAATCCTATAAAATTTAATAGTTATAAAATCTTTATTTATGTTAGTTCGAAACTATTTCACAAACATATTTTAATTAATTTTAACAAATATTACAAGCCGCCTTGAATTCATTTTTATTTGTTGTTTCTTCTTTGTTGTTTTTATGAAAATGAAATTTGGTACACTTCCAATACACACCTCAACACATAATCCCAACAAAAATTAGTTGAATAACAAGAAAGCTTTAAATAACAATCCTAATTGTGAAGAATTTCGAGGTTGCCCTCTTCAAGATATCGCAATTTATGTTTAAAGAAATAATGATTTCGGACGATGAAAAATTTTTTGTTTATAATTTTTAGCACGAAGAGTAATGATTGGATATACAAACTGTAAATAGAAAAAATGTGTGTCGTGACGAGCTTTACAACACTATATTTTTGAAAATACAGTTCAACAACATTTAATTATCCAATATTTCTTAGCGTTTGGACAATAATTTTTCCCATTTTCGAGCGCTAGTCTCCTTATTGCATCCGAACCCTCCATTGACATTACATCGTCTACACAAAGCGTAACCTAATATACAGGAGAAACTTTGAACTTCCTACTCTGAATAATATAGTGTGTGTAAGTGTAAAAAATGTGTAGCTGATTTATTTAACAAATCAATGGTGTGTATTAATGTTTCTCCTTTTTCCATAAGGATTTTGTAAAAATATGTACATATACAGTAATCTGCACCTACAATAATTATTATTGATATCAATTAGGGAAAAGTCGATACAAGAATCGATTTTGGAGCCTTTGTTGTAAAATGTCCGAAACGTTGTGTGACCATTGCTAGAGAATGGCCAAAACGCTCCGTGACCATTGCCAGAGAATGTCCGGAACGTTCCGTGACCATTGCCAGAGAATGTCCTGAACGCTCCGTGACCATTGCCAGAGAATGTCCTGAACGCTCCGTGACCATTGCCAGAGAATGTCCTGAACGCTCCGTGACCATTGCCAGAGAATGTCCGGAACGTTCCGTGACCATTGCCAGAAAATGTCCTGAACGCTCCGTGACCATTGCCAGAGAATGTCCGGAACTGCTTAATTTTTTGCCATATTTTTTTACGGATACACTGTATATTTAACTAATTTGGTCGGACTGTCCCGCATTTATTATTATTGTTGCTGTTGCTGTTGTCGACTTGTACAAAAAAATATATGAATATTGCCAATATTTATTTTAATTTAATCAATTTCCCTTACATTTTCTATCCTTTCTGTAATGTCACACAAATTTTGCCGAAACAACATCGCTGTAAAATCTGCAAGCAGTTCCGTGACCATTGCCAGAGAATGTCCTGAACGCTCCGTGACCATTGCCAGAGAATGTCCTGAACGCTCCGTGATCATTGCCAGAGAATGTCCTGAACGCTTCGTGACCATTACCAGAGAATGTCCTGAACGCTCCGTGACCATTGCCAGAGAATATCCTGAACGCTCCGTGACCATTGCCAGAGAATGTCCTGAACGCTCCGAGACCATTGCCAGAGAATGTCCGGAACGTTCCGTGGGATGTTCCACAAGGGCGGACATAGGATCCTTCATGGAATATTCCATCAATGGAGTTTGCTGTATGGGAAGTGCCATCAGATCGGTCATCTGAGTCGTCAATGCCCATCTTTCGGAAAAGAATCGAGTAGGTTTTAGAGACTGCGAGCAAATTAGATGCGGGTTTTGTAAGATAAGCGGACATACAGAAACTAATTGTTTTAAAAAGCGGAACTTGGATACCTTTCGATCTTTCGGCGAAAGCTCTCGCTCGGGTGATTTAAACTCGAAGGCGACTCCGCGGAAAGGCGCGACACGGAGCGAGGCCTTGATTGCCAGCGCCAAACCCAGCGAGCTTGCTTCCAAATCCAAGTGAAAGGATCCAGTCATCTACCAGTAATTAAATTAATTCATGGGTGTTTTCAAAACAATTACGCTAATTTTCTCATTGATACTGGCTCACAACTTAAGTTAATAAAGCGAAATAGTCTAAATTCTAGTGAGGTAGTGAGCACTGATACCACCTATGATCTTACTGGAATCGAGTCGGGAAGCTTACGCACTCTTGGTGAAGTCATTCTCCCAGTACATAATGTTGATGTTAAATTTCAAGTGGTTCACTTTCCAAATGGTAGATTTTCCAATCGGTGAAGCAAGCATACTGGGCATGCCGTTCCTAGAGAACAGAAATGCTATATTGAAATTCGGTAATAACGAATCTAATACTCTCCAAATTGATAATGAACATTTCCTCCTTTCATCATCTTCTTTTAAATTACCTCCCCGTTCGAAATGCCTGATAACCCTGCCCGTCAAAAATCCGGAGGCTAAAGAGGGTTATGTAAGAAAACTCATAACAGACCCAGATGTTTATATTGGGGAAGTATTAGTCACTCAACAACAAGGGTTTGCCAAAATTTTTGCGATTAATACTACCCCCAACCATGTTAATGTCACTGTTCCCCCAATCGGATTAGAAGAGTTCACGGAGGGTCAATCAATGCCGCGTTTTCCTCGAAAAGAAAAAACTAATTTGGACCAGTCGAAGTCTAACGCTTCTAGATTAGCTGAAATAGTGAAGATTTTGGATTTAGATAACCTTAGTGAAATTGAGCGAGCTAGTATACTTAAATTAGTGAATCGCTTTCCCCATCAATTCTACCTCCCGGCTGACAAGTTAAATTCCACCTGTGCTCTGAAACACGCAATAATAACAACTGATGAAATCCCAATCAATACAAGACAGTACCGTTTTCCCATTATTCATAAAGAGGAAATTAAGAAACAAGTAGATAGCTTACTCAAAAACGATGTCATTAGTCCATCGGCTTCACCTTATAACTCGCCCATTTGGGTGGTCCTTAAAAAGGCCGATTCAAAGGGTAACCGGCGTTGGCGGATGGTAATAAATTACCGTATGTTAAATGAAAAAAACATTAATGACGCTTACCCGCTACCCAACATCACTGAAATCCTGGACCAACTTGGAGCAGCGAAATATTTCACAGTTCTCGATTTGGCTTCTGGGTTCCACCAGATCCCCATGGACGCTCTATCTAAGTCTAAAACTGCGTTCTCTGTTCCTGGTGGCCACTTCGAATTTAATAGGATGCCCTTCGGCTTAAAAAATGCCACGGCCACTTTCCAAAGATGCATGGACCTGGTCCTGTCCGGTCTGCAGGGAGTGGAGCTCTTCGTATATATGGATGATGTCGTCATTTACGCTAGTTCTTCAGCCGAGCATTCGCGAAAGTTGCGAAACCTCTTGGCTCGGTTACAAAACTCCAATTTAACGTTGCAACCCGAAAAGTGTCGTTTTTTGAGGCGTGAAGTAACTTATTTAGGCCATATTATTTCAGTAGAAGGGGTAAAACCTGACCCTGCTAAAATCGAGGCTGTGAAACTTTTCCCTGTCCCCACAACTAAAAAGAATATAAAGCAATTTTTGGGGCTCATTGGATATTATCGCCGATTTATTCCTCAAATGGCTAGAATTGCTAAGACGCTGACCCAGCTTCTGAAAGCAGACGTTACTTTTGCCTGGGATCGCGATGCACAAGTTGCCTTTGAAAACTTACGGGATACCATTTGTTCTAAACCTATCTTACAGTTCCCTAACTTTCAACTGCCCTTTATCGTCACGACGGACGCTTCTAACTTCGCTGTTGGGGCCGTGCTAAGCCAAGGTCCAATTGGTAAGGATCTCCCAATAGCGTTCGCTTCAAGAACACTCTGTGGAGCTGAAATCAATTATTCCACAATAGAGAAGGAGTTATTGGCTGTTGTTTTCGCCGTTAAGCATTTTCAATCATATCTATATGGAAACCAATTTACTTTAGTTACCGATTATCAACCATTAGTTTGGCTTCATAATGTAAAGGATCCTACCTCTCGCCTTATGAGGTGGCGAATTAAGCTAAATGAGTATGACTATACCATCGTTTACAAACCTGGGAAAGCTAATTCCAATGCCGATGCTCTATCTCGCAACCCTTCCAACTCTGTGGAGTCCGATCAAATCCTGCCCTTTCAAAACATCCCTATGAATCACCGCATCTACATCCAGACTGACAAAACTGACACCTTCTCTTCTGAGGATCTGCGGGAGACCGTCATAGCGCCCAACGATTTGCCATCCGTAGATGCCGAGGGAGTCAAGGACGAGGACGGAAATTACCCTGTAACAGAAAAGAATGAGCAAACTATTGCCAAGGTTTTCTTAACATGTGGAAAGTTATGCAACGTCGTTAATGAAGTCGAAATTGATTCTATGAACACTGACCCTGACTCTACTGACAGTGACGAATACCTCACAGCAGACGAAGGGGAAGCAGAAGATGTAGTGAGAGGAGGATTGCTCTCAGGAGGCATTGGGGAAGTAATGCTTGGTGGGCTGACGGACTGCGGTGAAAGGCACCAAGTAACCCCGTTCCTTGGGAATGGGGATGGGCATATCCTCGGCAATTCGGGCGCTAGGGCTCTGCCTGGCTTGTTGGCTAACGGGAAGGTCCTCTTTCAGAGCACTCCGCTCAGGTTGGCAACCCCTGGGCCTATGTTAAGTATCAGTTCTCCGGTTGAATGTTCGGTTTCCCAGCGTAAGCTCGTGGAGCCGGCTCAACCGTCTGTGGAAAGGTCGTTACATGCCTTGGGCGTAGTCGCACTGGTGGGTGAGTGTGCGGTTTCCCGACATAAGCTTGTGGGGCCGACCTCTAGACCGCCCGCGACGTTGGTAACGGAAGAAGGAACACAATCCTCCGAGAAAGCGACATCAGAACAAATTGATCCACGGGTTAAAATTTTAGTGTCAACAATTACAGATTCATCTTCACCTCATCCCCTCAAAATTCCCAGTTTTAATTTCTGTAAGGATTATCTCTACATGCGCAGAGATAATCTCGTAAACTTTCTTTCAAGCGATTTTCGTGTTACTTCCCAGACAAGCAGGGACCTATTAAATCGTAACAAATTCTCTATTTCCCATATGGAACCGTATCAAATCAATACAGGAAACGCAATGGTTTTCCCTGGCCGTACTTATCTAATTTTTCATTTATTCCATAAAACCAACCCAATGGAAACGCAGAACCCTGATCACCTGTCTTCTTGTTTCACATCGCTTAAACACCTCATGCGATCGCAGAACGTCTGAACCTTTAGTATTTCAAAATTTAACAATGATTTAGAGCCTGTCAGTTGTGACACTGTGGAAAATCTTTTGAAACAAATCTTTAATGATTCTCAATACGTTATTACAGTATGCACCGGAGAAATTACAATTCCTCATTCTTCCGAGACTCTATCCATTGTACGGGAGCATCACGAATCTGCGGCGGGAGGTCATCAAGGCATAACTAAAGTGTTAAAACGTATTAGGGAAAACTTCTACTGGCCACAAATGGAGAAAGAAATTATAAATTTTATACGTACTTGCTCTAGCTGTCAAAAAAATAAGGTACTCGTTCCAAAGATTAAGCAACCCATGAGAATCACGGACACACCTAAGAGAGCGTTTAAAAAGGTTCAAATGGATATAGTTGGCCCACTTCCAGTTACTCAAAAAGGAAATCGTTATTTACTTACACTCCAGGACAATCTAACCACATATTCTGATGCGATTCTTCTCTCGAATATTGATTCCATCTCAATAGTAGTTGTTCTTGCTGAACAGTTCATCAGTAGGTTTGGTTGTCCTCGGACCATTCACACTGATCAAGGTAGTAACTTTATAAGTAAGATAATAACGTAAGATAACCACGTATGTAAAATCTTCAAAATTCAGAAAATAACATCCACGGCTTTCCACCCACAATCTCTAGGATTACTCGAGAGAGCGCACCGTGTTTTTTTGTAGATTACCTTAAACATTATTGTACGCAAAATAACTAGGATGATTGGCCTCTTTTCATATAATACCTCGATCCATGAAGCCACTGGGTTCACTCCGCATGAACTCGTATTCGGGTTCAAAGCCTTGATACCTTCAGAATTTGCTAATCAGGAAGTTCCGAGAACATTCATTAAATATCTGGACGATTTGTTTTTGAAAATTACCACCACTCAGGCTAGGGCAGCAGAGAATCTGGAAAAAGCAAAACAAAAAAGCAAATTGAATTTCGACAAAAATAAAAACCCTCATAAATTCAATGTTGGGGATCATGTTTACATTATGAAAGAACCAAGGGTATCCAAGTTCGATCCCGCATGGATAGGCCCTTACGAAATTACAAGGGTATTTAATGACCTCACTGTTGAAATAAAAATTGGCAATAAAGTAAAAGTGGTTCATACGAATAAACTCAAGTTAGGGTTCATAAGACTGGATTCTTCATAATGTTGTCACTGAATAAATAAAATCTAATGTAAGATCTAAATGTAAAAAAAAAAATGTAAATTGCTTGTGACGTGCCAAGTAGTCTGCTGAGCCCTTTTACTTACTTTTCTATGGGAACCCGGGTGGACCGAGTAGCTCGGCTACTGTGGGAAGGTGGGAAGAAGGAAACTCAGAAAATAACGCTTGGAATGATACGATAATCCATGTTATCGATAATCCACGATAATCTCATAGAGAACAACTTTTGTATAAGGGGGGAGGTGTTGCGAGTTGCGATCCTCGCTCTAGTGACGTTCGGCACAAGCTCCTAAAGCGCGAAGTTTAAACAGGATAGAGTTAAGGATGAACTCTATCACATTAGAAATCTATCTTCGCCTCCTTCCTTATCGCTCGAAAAACAATGTATTGATAAAGAAAAGAGGAACGAACGTAAGAAGAAGCCTGTTTCTTCTCTTCGCATTTTGATTTCCGACGTTGTTACGATATAGACGTGTCGCAATAAATCTTATCCCAATCATTCTCCAAATATCCTTGCCGTCTTGTTTCTCGTTTATATTACTTCTAAATCATTCTATAATCTAATTAATTCATTTCAGTTCAGTTCTATAAGTTTTATTGAGTTCTAAGTGTATACTACAAAACATTTCGTTCGTTTTAACTTCACGCGTTCGCGAGCAGAGCTCTTCAGGGCTCACAGAAACTCCCTTAAACCAGAAGAATTCCCAGTTGGCCTCACAACACGGCCTAAGTCACGACGTCTCTCGCGACGGCCAGGGGAACTAAACAGAAATCGGCACACAAAATCGCTGGGGTAAAAGGTACAGAGTTGGAACACTTGTCTATTACACCGTGGCATGAACCGCAGTAACGAAACGCCAGTGGTGGGTAGACACGAATTTTTCATTTTATACGCGACATGTGTCTCAAATGTCGTAAATGTGTCATAAATGTCGTATATCTGGAATGAAAATATTAAACCTATAAAACATTTTTCGTATAGGTTATGAAGAAGTGTCAATTTCTTAATAATTATAATTCTGAATTAAAAAAAATAGAAAAATTAAATTAAGTTACACTGACGAAAAATGGATATTGAAAGGTTAGTAAAAGAAATGCATATTGGGAAACCAAGAATTTCGATACGCCAACTAGTGACAGAAAATTGAACTACTGAGAGTAGGTCGATATCCGTCGAAATCCATATGATTATCAGTGTTTAAATTAGACATGTTGTGAAAAACGAGTGTTTTTAAATTTCCTTTAACTAAACTTTTACTTATTCGATTAATAAATTCTTATTCGCAATGTTTGGTGGGATCCGGACCTACTTTCAATAGTTTGCCAACTTACCACCAGAGCGCTGAAATCTAAGCCACGCTTCCACTAAGTTTCCCAATAGAATAATAAATATAATTTGCTTAAATTAAAAATTATATTAATAAAAAGACTATTCTTATTTTAGAAAAAGAAGCCATCAATTAAAAGTACAGCACCTTGCTATTCATTTTGTCCAATAGAATTGTATAATTGTGCATATTGTACATTTAAAAGTGTTGTACCTAATGTTTTTCTCGATGGAACTATATAGTTCTTATTTAGTGCATGCACAGAAGCTTTAAAGTGGCTTGATTCCACCACACTGAAAGGGATATTGCACCAAAAAAAGAAATTTGATAATAATTTGTATTCTTATTTATATAATTTTCAATTCAAATAAATTTGATTTATTATCGTACATTTATTTCTAATTACTTTTTCGATTCGACCTTTCACGATTCATTTTTTATTAGTTATTATCTACCCAATTACAAAAAAATAATTAACACCACGCATTCGAATACTTTTTTGGGGTTAGGAAAGTGGCGATTATATGTAATTTTCAGCCTACGGCTGTGTTTCAATTCACGCATTATGCACATAGACTGCAGCGCAGTCGCTGCGCGCATTCATAGCGTTCAGTTTCCAGCAGCGCATGAACCGCAGTAACGAAACGGAACGGTTTTCGATGCGTTTGATGCTCGTGAGGTTGCGCGGGAATGTTCAAACTTACTTACAATTAGCTATGCAGTTGGATGGGTTACGGTTAATTTAATTCAAGACTTTTGGACGGTGGTCGAAGCACGCTTCCTAACTACATCGGTTACTTCGTCCTAAGCATCGAGGACCGACTCCTAACGAAATTTGATGGCTTTATTGGTTTCTGGATTTCCTCAACCCGAGTTTTTCTATTCTTCTTGAACAGCGACAATTATTGAAAGCGAAGACCACATTTCATGAGTTTTACAGGACGAACTGCTGCTTACCCAGCGTAATTTGATAAGCTAAGCAGATGTGTAAAGGAAAAATGAAGTTATTTATTATCCGCGCTCGGGGTAAATTGAAGGTTTTGAAGGCTATTTAATACATTCGCAGGCTCTCGTACGTCTTCTGGATTAGAGTATAGCTGTAAAGTTAGCATTATAAGAACACGTTCGAAAAACTTAGCAGTAAAAGCCATGAAGAAATAACAATGCGCGCCACGTATTTGCTTCCTTCCTCATCTTCCGCTTCGACCCTGCCTAAAACCTTCTAGGGATGTGCTGTTCGCTTCGAAATTTAGTCCGTTGCGTTGGTTGCGATTCATGCAGCGAGTGCAAAGACGGCATAACCTGATTCGTAGAATTCCCTAGAATCCTCCAACTTCTAGCTCATAATGCATGCAGCAAGTGCAGAAAATAAAGCATGGGCAGTCAATGCGCATATTACGCGCATGCGTATTTGTCGCTTTACGTGTGCTTCTGTATTTCGGATTCGAATACTGCAAACAGGGGAAAGCAGGATAATTCCGGCTATATAAGCAAGAAACGCTATAAAATTTGAGCAACTTACACATTTGCTAGTTTTTTTATATGAATTGTTGCGAGTTGCGATACTCTAAAGCGTGAAGTTTAAACAAGATAGAGTTAAGGATGAACTCTATCACATTAGAAATCTATCTTCGCCTCCTTCCTTCTCGCTCGAAAAACAATGTATTGATAAAGAAAAGAGGAACGAACGTAAGAAGAAGCCTGTTTCTTCTCCTCGCATTTGATCTTCGGCGTTATAACAGTCCAGACGTGTCATAATAAATTCAGCCTTGTTCAATCCTGAAATATTCTCGTTTTGTTCTTAATCGTTCCGAATAATTTAATTGATTCAATTTAGTTCAGTTCAATAAGTTTTATTCAGTTCTAAAGTATTTGTTACAAAACACTTCGATATTTCGTTTATTTAAATTCACGCGTTCGCGAGCAGAGCTCTTCAGGGCTCCACGGACGCCGGACCTTACAGAAAGTCCCTTAAGCCAGAAGAATTCCCAACCGGCCTCGCAACAGAATAGATAGTTTGAAGTGTCTAGTTTTTATTAGTATTGTTGCGTGGCTCTTCAGGAAACGTCGTCCACTTCTCGGGAATGGGATCGAGGCCCATGGAATGCTGAAGCACTCTGCTCCGTGAATGCGCTCTTATTTCGGACTCGTAAATTGGGAGAATTTAAAAGAGACTTTATATTTCAGATTGAATAAATTAATATATTTTGTACAACTCTTTAGTATGTCTTTACAAGGTCGACTCTCGCAATTGAATGAATGTGAATTAGATCTTCTGTTTAGGTTGTTAACATAAATAATTAATATTTTGTTTTCTAACGAGCGTTTACATACTTTCAGTGATGATGAATAAAGATTAAAAAACCCAACAACTTCGTGTAGTTCCGCCCCGTTTCTTTTAGTTTGAATTTCCCTCCGAAGCTTTGTTCACATCGTAGCAAGGTAACGGCAATGCAACAGTATGACCGAGAAAGCATAAATTTACGTTGTAACAAAGTTGGAAGCAATAACACAAAAATGCCCATTTGACTGGAATTATGGAATTAACGTGGGGCAATTCCGGCCATGATTTTTCTTTATAAAAGAAGTGGGAAAACTGTTAAATTAATAAAAAAATATTATTTTTTTGTTTTAAATATAATTACTACACGAATCACAAATGTATTCTTCAGGGGTATTCCATCCTGAACATTCTTTATATGCCTATGGACCACATGCTCGATTCAAAATTTACTTTTTTCTTCCTCAGTTTCCTTTTACCTCCATTTTGGGTTTTTATGTGGAAGCGTGTAAAGAAATATTCCTGGCTTCATTCTGCCTTATTCGTAATTCTTTTATGTCAGTTGCATTTAAGCCAAAAAAAAGTAATATTAAAAGCTGGCTACGGTTATCCCTCAATTTTGGCCGGTCTTACCACACAACACATGTTGAAATAGTTGAAGTAATACTGCATTGAATTTTCATATCACCAAAAGCCAAATGTGAGTTTGAAAGTATGTATAAACATTTCTCCATTTAATGAGAATAATATAAATAATTTATATTTATTCCAAATATTAATTTGCCTTACTTAACCCTTTAGTGCCCAGTGTAAACGTTTACAGTAGGGTACACCGGAGGCGGTAGTAACACTTTGACTTTGGAATACAATTACGCAAGAACTATCACTATCGGTTTTCTCTGCAGTCTATGCGCATAATGCGTGAATTGAAACTGTTACGTTATCACTTGAACGTAGCCACGGAAATATATATAATTGATAGTTAAATCAGGAGCGAAATTTGAAAACAGATGTATGCGCGTGATTGAGAAAGTATTATTAAGGATGTGCGATGCGGGTGGCGTACGTGGGAAAGATCTTGGGCAGAGCTCGAAAACAGGAAGAAGACACCAATTAACAGACCCCGAAACGAATCGCGAGTTTCTTCTAAGTCACGTAATCTTTTGAGAAGGTCTTGTCCTTTGTTAGTCTATAGGAGTGTCGATTGACTCCAGAAGTGTTGGCGATGCTGAGGACGTCATAAATTTCCTTCAAGGGTTGTTTTCTCGATCCTCGGAGTAGAGCCTACTTTCTCTTCCCACGTGGGCACCCCGCTGTGTAACGGAAAAGCGCGCTTTCACCGAGTTTCCACCACCCCGAAGACGGAGGGAAAGATGGACGCCGATTCGCGGGGGCGTACGGACATCCGAAGGACGGCCTACCGCTTGGAGCTGATGCATCCTCCATCCTGATTGGACTACGAGGATCTATGGGAGGACTAGGAGGATTTGGCCAACGACTTCAGCGAGGACCTCGGAAGATACTTTGAAACGTTACATTCATTCTGTCTTTAACCAGCTTCCCGAACAGTTGAATAAAACTCCAAAATTTAACTTATAAATAGTTTCTTGTATAATGTTTTATTTGAAACTCCCGCACTCCGACGAGCAGAGCGGTTCAGCGCTCCACGGGCACCAACCCGCGTTCTCATCGCAATTTTCCCATAAAAATACGTAACAAATTTGGTGACAGCGGTGGGATGTTTCAAATAATTTGTGGGAAATTTAAAAGACATCTCAGTGCTAAAGTTTGGCTTTATAAACTCTTGAACACTTGCGTGAGTGATTTCGCCGGCTCGTGAGTGCGTATTGAAGTGATTCGCCGGGAACTATTATAAACTTTTATGGAAATAATTTTTAATCGTGCAAATGGACACAAACATCATAAATTGTTAAGTGCAGCCTCTCTCTCTTAGGTTTTGCGCGGTTTTCCTGAGAGCAAGGGTGAATACCGGAGACGGGTGATTTCAGTGGCCGTGCGAATAATCCCCTGGAATCACATGCACTCGGTCATTATCCGCATCATTTGCTGAGCTACTTCGGAAACTTCCCGGACGATTAAGAAAAGGATTCGAAAGACTTGGACGCTCGGACGATTCTTCACGGGGTTGAAGTCAACTGCATCGTCGAGGTATACCGGATCAACAAAGTCAGCGTTGGACATAGCTGGGACATCCATATAAGGGCTGGAGTACTGGACGGAACAACAATCCATAAGTCACTTTATTTGTGAACTGTTCGTTATTCATCATATTAATTGTAAGTCTCGTTCGTAAGCACCTAATTTTTAATATAAAGGGTCGTATTATTCATTAGAGGTACTCGCTTATTAGCTGTAAAAATGCCGCCGTTTGCAAGAAGATACCAGCGATTTAAGAAAAGGCATGACTCTAGTCTGAGTGGTGGTAGCATCTTTGAGATAGAGGAGTTAATAGTAGGGGCAAGTAGTGCGTCAACGCCCACCTCTGAATTTCAACCTGATGAGTTACATTTGGTGCCGGCACAATCTACTCCTCTTCTAAGATTTAGTATGGCTCTTCCGGATAATGGATTCATTCCATCCAGTAGCACGGTGGTAGCAGATGCGTCGGGGTTATCTTCCAGGGCTCCTACAGCTGCATTGCGCATGTCCTTTGATTCAATTGCGAATTTCATTCCACATTTTGACGGGAAACAAAGTTCTGTAATTAATTTTGTTAGCCAGTGTAGACTCGCTGATTCTTTGATTAGATCTGAAGATAAATTTTACTTGTTGGCCTTAATACGCAATAAGATACAGAAACGCGATTATAGCAGAATAATCGATGGGAATGAACCCGAGACCGTAGAGGAGTTGATTAATTTAATAAAAGCGGCATATGAGCAAAGTTTTAATATAAAAATTGCACGAGATAAGTTAAACGTTATATTGCGTAAAGAACAGGAAACCATTGAGGAGTTCGGAACTCGGGTACATGAAATTCTAGATCAGGCAATGGAAGCTGCGCATGAAAAATATAACGCTGAACAACTTGTAGGAATTAAAGTTTCACTTATAGAAGAAGCCATAGCTGGGTTTTTAAACGGACTACGCAATGATACTGTTATGTTATTAACTTCCAATGGTAACCCAAGTAGTTTAACAGCTGTTATTAAACTAGCCTCTAAAATGGAGCATCAATTGCAACATAGAAAATGAGCTTATAGATTCAAAAATTTCCGCGAGTATAATGATTCCCATTCACAACCTATATCGATAGACGCGGATTCCAATCCTGATTCGAGGGACCTGGAAAGGGTGCTTATCTGCGCAGATAAGACATCAATTGTAGGTTCCGAAGTGGACAGGATGGATGATGAAGTCTTATGTTTTGAAATGAGAGAATTGTGGCATCTGTTTTCCTAGCGCGCAGGAAAGCAGCAGCCGAGTGCAATGAGGTCACAAATAATTTAAAAGTTCAGAATTATTAGTATCACCTTTGTCTGTGGGAAATGGAAATTTTGGAGGATCGCCTCAGTCGGGCACAATGCATCGACTCGGTCGCCTGTTGACATACGGTAATTCTCAGCCCCGGGAACCCGCTTCAGGAGCCGTGAGAAGCAATCTGTGCTCGGCAAGGGTGCCTGCGCTCTGTTTGGCCTTTAAGGGAACATCGCAGGGCTTGCAGTATCTTGGTTCGTGGCAGAGGTGTGGGGAACCTATTTTATTTGCGACTGATGTCGTGGCAGAGGCTGACGAGCCTGATGTTGTTGCGCCTGGTTTTGTGGCGGAGGCTGTGGAGCCTGATTGTTTTGCGACCAGGACTGCACGAGGGATCCTCAATAAAATTATTTTAATAGAATCTGTGAACCATTAATAACTTCAATAGAGTCTCAGTGTTTGTTGCGATCAGGTGAGAATCATGAAGTGTACTTCCCATGAATAGAGAGAGGTGAATGATCATGTGGACTCGCGTGGGTGTTTTCATGGCGCCGTGCGTCGTTTATTACGACCGCCTGTGTGCACCGCTCCTTTGATTACACAGCCTCTTCGCATTAGTGGCTGTGCCTTTACGTTCCACACCAGATATGTGTGTGTGCGTGCATATGTGTGCCCATCTATCGTCGTTTACATAGCCCCAGGGATTCTAAGAGAGTCGTCGTTAACGGTGATGTCATTGGCACATCGAGGCACTACGTTCTTTGAAACGCTGAAGATCCAAGGGTACGTTGCGCTGTGCGGGATGATAAATATTACGCATACAGGATCGGGTTGATATATTCCCCGTCGTTGCGAGTCCTCGCTAGCCATCCTCCTATGGCCACGTTCCGTCGAATTTAAATGTGCAAACATCCGATGAGATGCTCATGCTTTTAACGTTCCTGTACTCAAGTCCTCGTTGGCGTGGCTGTTTCGAAATTGTCGAATTGAAAGGCACTGATGTAACGAAAGGAGACTCTTTGGAGATGTAGGAAGGTGTTTGATCGTCTCATCTTTGTAAAAAAAAATCAAGTTTAGAAGTTTGTAAAACCTAATGAAAGTAGTTTTTGATTATTAATGTAAACGCTGACAGATGGATAACTTATCATTTTCCATTTCCTACTATGGTTTGTATAAAAGACAATTTTGTATATGTAGGAATAATTTTGCCCATGTTATGCCACACAGTTGTGATGCTGGGGCATTCCTTGATGACAAGTGTTTCATATTTCTTTTACTTTTTCTTGTTTAAGATGCTTCTTGGCAAGATTTAGATTTTGGTCACGTGGAATCTTTGTTAGTTTCTTGACTGCTAAGACTGTTAGCATTTCAAAGGATTTAGATAGTTTTGAAATTTTGAAATGAATTTTATAGGGAATTTGCACAGGGATTGATTGGGATGATTGCATTAGATTTGGCATGTTCTCGTATAACACCTCTGTGCATGAGGCTACGGGATTTACGCCATATGAATTGGTTTTTGGAGTTTGAGATCTCATACCTTTTGAATTTGCTAAAGAGCAGGTATCGTAAATTTTTGTGCATTATTTGGATAAGTTGTTTACTAAGATTACCACCACACAGGCTAAGGTGGCAGAACATCTTGATAAGGCTAAGGAGAGAAGTAAAATGTATTATGATAGAAATCGTAATCCTCGTGGATTTAAGGTAGATGACGATGTTTACTTACTTAAGGAACCGAAAACTTCCAAGTTTGACTGTAACTGGTTAGGCCCTTATAAGATTAGTCGAGTGTTTGATGATTTAAACGTAGAATTAATAATGGGAATTAATAAGTATAAAATAGTACATACCAATAAGTTGAAATCAGCGTGTATAAGACCAGATATTTCTGTTTCAGAGAGTTAATATAAATAGTTTTTATACAATATTGTATTCATCTTATGTTGGTTTGTTTTATGTGTATGTAATTTAAAATTTTCATTTTATAAGTGTGATTATTGGGTTATGAGTTATGATTATTTTATATTGAATAAGGAATTATAGCGTTTTTGGAATGAAATATTTAGATAAGTTTAGTTAGGGTGTTCAATGACTACTAATTATTTTCTATGTGTTGCATTATAATCGAATTAATACTACTTAGTAATAGAATAATGATATCTTACTACTATAAAATGTAATATAATTATCATTCTTCAACTCGTGCTTTCTGCGGGACAATGGGTGGACCGAGTAGCTCATTTACCGCGGGGCTGGCGCGGGAAGAAGGAGCGTAGTTATAATCACTATTAGTAACTATGTATTGAAAAGATGTTTCATGGAAACATCTTTTGTATAAGGGGGAAGGTGTTACGTTATCACTTGAACGTAGCCACGGAAATATATATAATTGATAGTTAAATCAGGAGCGAAATTTGAAAACAGATGTATGCGCGTGATTGAGAAAGTATTATTAAGGATGTGCGATGCGGGTGGCGTACGTGGGAAAGATCTTGGGCAGAGCTCGAAAACAGGAAGAAGACACCAATTAACAGACCCCGAAACGAATCGCGAGTTTCTTCTAAGTCACGTAATCTTTTGAGAAGGTCTTGTCCTTTGTTAGTCTATAGGAGTGTCGATTGACTCCAGAAGTGTTGGCGATGCTGAGGACGTCATAAATTTCCTTCAAGGGTTGTTTTCTCGATCCTCGGAGTAGAGCCTACTTTCTCTTCCCACGTGGGCACCCCGCTGTGTAACGGAAAAGCGCGCTTTCACCGAGTTTCCACCACCCCGAAGACGGAGGGAAAGATGGACGCCGATTCGCGGGGGCGTACGGACATCCGAAGGACGGCCTACCGCTTGGAGCTGATGCATCCTCCATCCTGATTGGACTACGAGGATCTATGGGAGGACTAGGAGGATTTGGCCAACGACTTCAGCGAGGACCTCGGAAGATACTTTGAAACGTTACATTCATTCTGTCTTTAACCAGCTTCCCGAACAGTTGAATAAAACTCCAAAATTTAACTTATAAATAGTTTCTTGTATAATGTTTTATTTGAAACTCCCGCACTCCGACGAGCAGAGCGGTTCAGCGCTCCACGGGCACCAACCCGCGTTCTCATCGCAATTTTCCCATAAAAATACGTAACAAATTTGGTGACAGCGGTGGGATGTTTCAAATAATTTGTGGGAAATTTAAAAGACATCTCAGTGCTAAAGTTTGGCTTTATAAACTCTTGAACACTTGCGTGAGTGATTTCGCCGGCTCGTGAGTGCGTATTGAAGTGATTCGCCGGGAACTATTATAAACTTTTATGGAAATAATTTTTAATCGTGCAAATGGACACAAACATCATAAATTGTTAAGTGCAGCCTCTCTCTCTTAGGTTTTGCGCGGTTTTCCTGAGAGCAAGGGTGAATACCGGAGACGGGTGATTTCAGTGGCCGTGCGAATAATCCCCTGGAATCACATGCACTCGGTCATTATCCGCATCATTTGCTGAGCTACTTCGGAAACTTCCCGGACGATTAAGAAAAGGATTCGAAAGACTTGGACGCTCGGACGATTCTTCACGGGGTTGAAGTCAACTGCATCGTCGAGGTATACCGGATCAACAAAGTCAGCGTTGGACATAGCTGGGACATCCATATAAGGGCTGGAGTACTGGACGGAACAACAATCCATAAGTCACTTTATTTGTGAACTGTTCGTTATTCATCATATTAATTGTAAGTCTCGTTCGTAAGCACCTAATTTTTAATATAAAGGGTCGTATTATTCATTAGAGGTACTCGCTTATTAGCTGTAAAAATGCCGCCGTTTGCAAGAAGATACCAGCGATTTAAGAAAAGGCATGACTCTAGTCTGAGTGGTGGTAGCATCTTTGAGATAGAGGAGTTAATAGTAGGGGCAAGTAGTGCGTCAACGCCCACCTCTGAATTTCAACCTGATGAGTTACATTTGGTGCCGGCACAATCTACTCCTCTTCTAAGATTTAGTATGGCTCTTCCGGATAATGGATTCATTCCATCCAGTAGCACGGTGGTAGCAGATGCGTCGGGGTTATCTTCCAGGGCTCCTACAGCTGCATTGCGCATGTCCTTTGATTCAATTGCGAATTTCATTCCACATTTTGACGGGAAACAAAGTTCTGTAATTAATTTTGTTAGCCAGTGTAGACTCGCTGATTCTTTGATTAGATCTGAAGATAAATTTTACTTGTTGGCCTTAATACGCAATAAGATACAGAAACGCGATTATAGCAGAATAATCGATGGGAATGAACCCGAGACCGTAGAGGAGTTGATTAATTTAATAAAAGCGGCATATGAGCAAAGTTTTAATATAAAAATTGCACGAGATAAGTTAAACGTTATATTGCGTAAAGAACAGGAAACCATTGAGGAGTTCGGAACTCGGGTACATGAAATTCTAGATCAGGCAATGGAAGCTGCGCATGAAAAATATAACGCTGAACAACTTGTAGGAATTAAAGTTTCACTTATAGAAGAAGCCATAGCTGGGTTTTTAAACGGACTACGCAATGATACTGTTATGTTATTAACTTCCAATGGTAACCCAAGTAGTTTAACAGCTGTTATTAAACTAGCCTCTAAAATGGAGCATCAATTGCAACATAGAAAATGAGCTTATAGATTCAAAAATTTCCGCGAGTATAATGATTCCCATTCACAACCTATATCGATAGACGCGGATTCCAATCCTGATTCGAGGGACCTGGAAAGGGTGCTTATCTGCGCAGATAAGACATCAATTGTAGGTTCCGAAGTGGACAGGATGGATGATGAAGTCTTATGTTTTGAAATGAGAGAATTGTGGCATCTGTTTTCCTAGCGCGCAGGAAAGCAGCAGCCGAGTGCAATGAGGTCACAAATAATTTAAAAGTTCAGAATTATTAGTATCACCTTTGTCTGTGGGAAATGGAAATTTTGGAGGATCGCCTCAGTCGGGCACAATGCATCGACTCGGTCGCGTGTTGACATACGGTAATTCTCAGCCCCGGGAACCCGCTTCAGGAGCCGTGAGAAGCAATCTGTGCTCGGCAAGGGTGCCTGCGCTCTGTTTGGCCTTTAAGGGAACATCGCAGGGCTTGCAGTATCTTGGTTCGTGGCAGAGGTGTGGGGAACCTATTTTATTTGCGACTGATGTCGTGGCAGAGGCTGACGAGCCTGATGTTGTTGCGCCTGGTTTTGTGGCGGAGGCTGTGGAGCCTGATTGTTTTGCGACCAGGACTGCACGAGGGATCCTCAATAAAATTATTTTAATAGAATCTGTGAACCATTAATAACTTCAATAGAGTCTCAGTGTTTGTTGCGATCAGGTGAGAATCATGAAGTGTACTTCCCATGAATAGAGAGAGGTGAATGATCATGTGGACTCGCGTGGGTGTTTTCATGGCGCCGTGCGTCGTTTATTACGACCGCCTGTGTGCACCGCTCCTTTGATTACACAGCCTCTTCGCATTAGTGGCTGTGCCTTTACGTTCCACACCAGATATGTGTGTGTGCGTGCATATGTGTGCCCATCTATCGTCGTTTACATAGCCCCAGGGATTCTAAGAGAGTCGTCGTTAACGGTGATGTCATTGGCACATCGAGGCACTACGTTCTTTGAAACGCTGAAGATCCAAGGGTACGTTGCGCTGTGCGGGATGATAAATATTACGCATACAGGATCGGGTTGATATATTCCCCGTCGTTGCGAGTCCTCGCTAGCCATCCTCCTATGGCCACGTTCCGTCGAATTTAAATGTGCAAACATCCGATGAGATGCTCATGCTTTTAACGTTCCTGTACTCAAGTCCTCGTTGGCGTGGCTGTTTCGAAATTGTCGAATTGAAAGGCACTGATGTAACGAAAGGAGACTCTTTGGAGATGTAGGAAGGTGTTTGATCGTCTCATCTTTGTAAAAAAAAATCAAGTTTAGAAGTTTGTAAAACCTAATGAAAGTAGTTTTTGATTATTAATGTAAACGCTGACAGATGGATAACTTATCATTTTCCATTTCCTACTATGGTTTGTATAAAAGACAATTTTGTATATGTAGGAATAATTTTGCCCATGTTATGCCACACAGTTGTGATGCTGGGGCATTCCTTGATGACAAGTGTTTCATATTTCTTTTACTTTTTCTTGTTTAAGATGCTTCTTGGCAAGATTTAGATTTTGGTCACGTGGAATCTTTGTTAGTTTCTTGACTGCTAAGACTGTTAGCATTTCAAAGGATTTAGATAGTTTTGAAATTTTGAAATGAATTTTATAGGGAATTTGCACAGGGATTGATTGGGATGATTGCATTAGATTTGGCATGTTCTCGTATAACACCTCTGTGCATGAGGCTACGGGATTTACGCCATATGAATTGGTTTTTGGAGTTTGAGATCTCATACCTTTTGAATTTGCTAAAGAGCAGGTATCGTAAATTTTTGTGCATTATTTGGATAAGTTGTTTACTAAGATTACCACCACACAGGCTAAGGTGGCAGAACATCTTGATAAGGCTAAGGAGAGAAGTAAAATGTATTATGATAGAAATCGTAATCCTCGTGGATTTAAGGTAGATGACGATGTTTACTTACTTAAGGAACCGAAAACTTCCAAGTTTGACTGTAACTGGTTAGGCCCTTATAAGATTAGTCGAGTGTTTGATGATTTAAACGTAGAATTAATAATGGGAATTAATAAGTATAAAATAGTACATACCAATAAGTTGAAATCAGCGTGTATAAGACCAGATATTTCTGTTTCAGAGAGTTAATATAAATAGTTTTTATACAATATTGTATTCATCTTATGTTGGTTTGTTTTATGTGTATGTAATTTAAAATTTTCATTTTATAAGTGTGATTATTGGGTTATGAGTTATGATTATTTTATATTGAATAAGGAATTATAGCGTTTTTGGAATGAAATATTTAGATAAGTTTAGTTAGGGTGTTCAATGACTACTAATTATTTTCTATGTGTTGCATTATAATCGAATTAATACTACTTAGTAATAGAATAATGATATCTTACTACTATAAAATGTAATATAATTATCATTCTTTAACTCGTGCTTTCTGCGGGACAATGGGTGGACCGAGTAGCTCATTTACCGCGGGGCTGGCGCGGGAAGAAGGAGCGTAGTTATAATCACTATTAGTAACTATGTATTGAAAAGATGTTTCATGGAAACATCTTTTGTATAAGGGGGAAGGTGTTACGTTATCACTTGAACGTAGCCACGGAAATATATATAATTGATAGTTAAATCAGGAGCGAAATTTGAAAACAGATGTATGCGCGTGATTGAGAAAGTATTATTAAGGATGTGCGATGCGGGTGGCGTACGTGGGAAAGATCTTGGGCAGAGCTCGAAAACAGGAAGAAGACACCAATTAACAGACCCCGAAACGAATCGCGAGTTTCTTCTAAGTCACGTAATCTTTTGAGAAGGTCTTGTCCTTTGTTAGTCTATAGGAGTGTCGATTGACTCCAGAAGTGTTGGCGATGCTGAGGACGTCATAAATTTCCTTCAAGGGTTGTTTTCTCGATCCTCGGAGTAGAGCCTACTTTCTCTTCCCACGTGGGCACCCCGCTGTGTAACGGAAAAGCGCGCTTTCACCGAGTTTCCACCACCCCGAAGACGGAGGGAAAGATGGACGCCGATTCGCGGGGGCGTACGGACATCCGAAGGACGGCCTACCGCTTGGAGCTGATGCATCCTCCATCCTGATTGGACTACGAGGATCTATGGGAGGACTAGGAGGATTTGGCCAACGACTTCAGCGAGGACCTCGGAAGATACTTTGAAACGTTACATTCATTCTGTCTTTAACCAGCTTCCCGAACAGTTGAATAAAACTCCAAAATTTAACTTATAAATAGTTTCTTGTATAATGTTTTATTTGAAACTCCCGCACTCCGACGAGCAGAGCGGTTCAGCGCTCCACGGGCACCAACCCGCGTTCTCATCGCAATTTTCCCATAAAAATACGTAACAAATTTGGTGACAGCGGTGGGATGTTTCAAATAATTTGTGGGAAATTTAAAAGACATCTCAGTGCTAAAGTTTGGCTTTATAAACTCTTGAACACTTGCGTGAGTGATTTCGCCGGCTCGTGAGTGCGTATTGAAGTGATTCGCCGGGAACTATTATAAACTTTTATGGAAATAATTTTTAATCGTGCAAATGGACACAAACATCATAAATTGTTAAGTGCAGCCTCTCTCTCTTAGGTTTTGCGCGGTTTTCCTGAGAGCAAGGGTGAATACCGGAGACGGGTGATTTCAGTGGCCGTGCGAATAATCCCCTGGAATCACATGCACTCGGTCATTATCCGCATCATTTGCTGAGCTACTTCGGAAACTTCCCGGACGATTAAGAAAAGGATTCGAAAGACTTGGACGCTCGGACGATTCTTCACGGGGTTGAAGTCAACTGCATCGTCGAGGTATACCGGATCAACAAAGTCAGCGTTGGACATAGCTGGGACATCCATATAAGGGCTGGAGTACTGGACGGAACAACAATCCATAAGTCACTTTATTTGTGAACTGTTCGTTATTCATCATATTAATTGTAAGTCTCGTTCGTAAGCACCTAATTTTTAATATAAAGGGTCGTATTATTCATTAGAGGTACTCGCTTATTAGCTGTAAAAATGCCGCCGTTTGCAAGAAGATACCAGCGATTTAAGAAAAGGCATGACTCTAGTCTGAGTGGTGGTAGCATCTTTGAGATAGAGGAGTTAATAGTAGGGGCAAGTAGTGCGTCAACGCCCACCTCTGAATTTCAACCTGATGAGTTACATTTGGTGCCGGCACAATCTACTCCTCTTCTAAGATTTAGTATGGCTCTTCCGGATAATGGATTCATTCCATCCAGTAGCACGGTGGTAGCAGATGCGTCGGGGTTATCTTCCAGGGCTCCTACAGCTGCATTGCGCATGTCCTTTGATTCAATTGCGAATTTCATTCCACATTTTGACGGGAAACAAAGTTCTGTAATTAATTTTGTTAGCCAGTGTAGACTCGCTGATTCTTTGATTAGATCTGAAGATAAATTTTACTTGTTGGCCTTAATACGCAATAAGATACAGAAACGCGATTATAGCAGAATAATCGATGGGAATGAACCCGAGACCGTAGAGGAGTTGATTAATTTAATAAAAGCGGCATATGAGCAAAGTTTTAATATAAAAATTGCACGAGATAAGTTAAACGTTATATTGCGTAAAGAACAGGAAACCATTGAGGAGTTCGGAACTCGGGTACATGAAATTCTAGATCAGGCAATGGAAGCTGCGCATGAAAAATATAACGCTGAACAACTTGTAGGAATTAAAGTTTCACTTATAGAAGAAGCCATAGCTGGGTTTTTAAACGGACTACGCAATGATACTGTTATGTTATTAACTTCCAATGGTAACCCAAGTAGTTTAACAGCTGTTATTAAACTAGCCTCTAAAATGGAGCATCAATTGCAACATAGAAAATGAGCTTATAGATTCAAAAATTTCCGCGAGTATAATGATTCCCATTCACAACCTATATCGATAGACGCGGATTCCAATCCTGATTCGAGGGACCTGGAAAGGGTGCTTATCTGCGCAGATAAGACATCAATTGTAGGTTCCGAAGTGGACAGGATGGATGATGAAGTCTTATGTTTTGAAATGAGAGAATTGTGGCATCTGTTTTCCTAGCGCGCAGGAAAGCAGCAGCCGAGTGCAATGAGGTCACAAATAATTTAAAAGTTCAGAATTATTAGTATCACCTTTGTCTGTGGGAAATGGAAATTTTGGAGGATCGCCTCAGTCGGGCACAATGCATCGACTCGGTCGCCTGTTGACATACGGTAATTCTCAGCCCCGGGAACCCGCTTCAGGAGCCGTGAGAAGCAATCTGTGCTCGGCAAGGGTGCCTGCGCTCTGTTTGGCCTTTAAGGGAACATCGCAGGGCTTGCAGTATCTTGGTTCGTGGCAGAGGTGTGGGGAACCTATTTTATTTGCGACTGATGTCGTGGCAGAGGCTGACGAGCCTGATGTTGTTGCGCCTGGTTTTGTGGCGGAGGCTGTGGAGCCTGATTGTTTTGCGACCAGGACTGCACGAGGGATCCTCAATAAAATTATTTTAATAGAATCTGTGAACCATTAATAACTTCAATAGAGTCTCAGTGTTTGTTGCGATCAGGTGAGAATCATGAAGTGTACTTCCCATGAATAGAGAGAGGTGAATGATCATGTGGACTCGCGTGGGTGTTTTCATGGCGCCGTGCGTCGTTTATTACGACCGCCTGTGTGCACCGCTCCTTTGATTACACAGCCTCTTCGCATTAGTGGCTGTGCCTTTACGTTCCACACCAGATATGTGTGTGTGCGTGCATATGTGTGCCCATCTATCGTCGTTTACATAGCCCCAGGGATTCTAAGAGAGTCGTCGTTAACGGTGATGTCATTGGCACATCGAGGCACTACGTTCTTTGAAACGCTGAAGATCCAAGGGTACGTTGCGCTGTGCGGGATGATAAATATTACGCATACAGGATCGGGTTGATATATTCCCCGTCGTTGCGAGTCCTCGCTAGCCATCCTCCTATGGCCACGTTCCGTCGAATTTAAATGTGCAAACATCCGATGAGATGCTCATGCTTTTAACGTTCCTGTACTCAAGTCCTCGTTGGCGTGGCTGTTTCGAAATTGTCGAATTGAAAGGCACTGATGTAACGAAAGGAGACTCTTTGGAGATGTAGGAAGGTGTTTGATCGTCTCATCTTTGTAAAAAAAAATCAAGTTTAGAAGTTTGTAAAACCTAATGAAAGTAGTTTTTGATTATTAATGTAAACGCTGACAGATGGATAACTTATCATTTTCCATTTCCTACTATGGTTTGTATAAAAGACAATTTTGTATATGTAGGAATAATTTTGCCCATGTTATGCCACACAGTTGTGATGCTGGGGCATTCCTTGATGACAAGTGTTTCATATTTCTTTTACTTTTTCTTGTTTAAGATGCTTCTTGGCAAGATTTAGATTTTGGTCACGTGGAATCTTTGTTAGTTTCTTGACTGCTAAGACTGTTAGCATTTCAAAGGATTTAGATAGTTTTGAAATTTTGAAATGAATTTTATAGGGAATTTGCACAGGGATTGATTGGGATGATTGCATTAGATTTGGCATGTTCTCGTATAACACCTCTGTGCATGAGGCTACGGGATTTACGCCATATGAATTGGTTTTTGGAGTTTGAGATCTCATACCTTTTGAATTTGCTAAAGAGCAGGTATCGTAAATTTTTGTGCATTATTTGGATAAGTTGTTTACTAAGATTACCACCACACAGGCTAAGGTGGCAGAACATCTTGATAAGGCTAAGGAGAGAAGTAAAATGTATTATGATAGAAATCGTAATCCTCGTGGATTTAAGGTAGATGACGATGTTTACTTACTTAAGGAACCGAAAACTTCCAAGTTTGACTGTAACTGGTTAGGCCCTTATAAGATTAGTCGAGTGTTTGATGATTTAAACGTAGAATTAATAATGGGAATTAATAAGTATAAAATAGTACATACCAATAAGTTGAAATCAGCGTGTATAAGACCAGATATTTCTGTTTCAGAGAGTTAATATAAATAGTTTTTATACAATATTGTATTCATCTTATGTTGGTTTGTTTTATGTGTATGTAATTTAAAATTTTCATTTTATAAGTGTGATTATTGGGTTATGAGTTATGATTATTTTATATTGAATAAGGAATTATAGCGTTTTTGGAATGAAATATTTAGATAAGTTTAGTTAGGGTGTTCAATGACTACTAATTATTTTCTATGTGTTGCATTATAATCGAATTAATACTACTTAGTAATAGAATAATGATATCTTACTACTATAAAATGTAATATAATTATCATTCTTCAACTCGTGCTTTCTGCGGGACAATGGGTGGACCGAGTAGCTCATTTACCGCGGGGCTGGCGCGGGAAGAAGGAGCGTAGTTATAATCACTATTAGTAACTATGTATTGAAAAGATGTTTCATGGAAACATCTTTTGTATAAGGGGGAAGGTGTTACGTTATCACTTGAACGTAGCCACGGAAATATATATAATTGATAGTTAAATCAGGAGCGAAATTTGAAAACAGATGTATGCGCGTGATTGAGAAAGTATTATTAAGGATGTGCGATGCGGGTGGCGTACGTGGGAAAGATCTTGGGCAGAGCTCGAAAACAGGAAGAAGACACCAATTAACAGACCCCGAAACGAATCGCGAGTTTCTTCTAAGTCACGTAATCTTTTGAGAAGGTCTTGTCCTTTGTTAGTCTATAGGAGTGTCGATTGACTCCAGAAGTGTTGGCGATGCTGAGGACGTCATAAATTTCCTTCAAGGGTTGTTTTCTCGATCCTCGGAGTAGAGCCTACTTTCTCTTCCCACGTGGGCACCCCGCTGTGTAACGGAAAAGCGCGCTTTCACCGAGTTTCCACCACCCCGAAGACGGAGGGAAAGATGGACGCCGATTCGCGGGGGCGTACGGACATCCGAAGGACGGCCTACCGCTTGGAGCTGATGCATCCTCCATCCTGATTGGACTACGAGGATCTATGGGAGGACTAGGAGGATTTGGCCAACGACTTCAGCGAGGACCTCGGAAGATACTTTGAAACGTTACATTCATTCTGTCTTTAACCAGCTTCCCGAACAGTTGAATAAAACTCCAAAATTTAACTTATAAATAGTTTCTTGTATAATGTTTTATTTGAAACTCCCGCACTCCGACGAGCAGAGCGGTTCAGCGCTCCACGGGCACCAACCCGCGTTCTCATCGCAATTTTCCCATAAAAATACGTAACAAATTTGGTGACAGCGGTGGGATGTTTCAAATAATTTGTGGGAAATTTAAAAGACATCTCAGTGCTAAAGTTTGGCTTTATAAACTCTTGAACACTTGCGTGAGTGATTTCGCCGGCTCGTGAGTGCGTATTGAAGTGATTCGCCGGGAACTATTATAAACTTTTATGGAAATAATTTTTAATCGTGCAAATGGACACAAACATCATAAATTGTTAAGTGCAGCCTCTCTCTCTTAGGTTTTGCGCGGTTTTCCTGAGAGCAAGGGTGAATACCGGAGACGGGTGATTTCAGTGGCCGTGCGAATAATCCCCTGGAATCACATGCACTCGGTCATTATCCGCATCATTTGCTGAGCTACTTCGGAAACTTCCCGGACGATTAAGAAAAGGATTCGAAAGACTTGGACGCTCGGACGATTCTTCACGGGGTTGAAGTCAACTGCATCGTCGAGGTATACCGGATCAACAAAGTCAGCGTTGGACATAGCTGGGACATCCATATAAGGGCTGGAGTACTGGACGGAACAACAATCCATAAGTCACTTTATTTGTGAACTGTTCGTTATTCATCATATTAATTGTAAGTCTCGTTCGTAAGCACCTAATTTTTAATATAAAGGGTCGTATTATTCATTAGAGGTACTCGCTTATTAGCTGTAAAAATGCCGCCGTTTGCAAGAAGATACCAGCGATTTAAGAAAAGGCATGACTCTAGTCTGAGTGGTGGTAGCATCTTTGAGATAGAGGAGTTAATAGTAGGGGCAAGTAGTGCGTCAACGCCCACCTCTGAATTTCAACCTGATGAGTTACATTTGGTGCCGGCACAATCTACTCCTCTTCTAAGATTTAGTATGGCTCTTCCGGATAATGGATTCATTCCATCCAGTAGCACGGTGGTAGCAGATGCGTCGGGGTTATCTTCCAGGGCTCCTACAGCTGCATTGCGCATGTCCTTTGATTCAATTGCGAATTTCATTCCACATTTTGACGGGAAACAAAGTTCTGTAATTAATTTTGTTAGCCAGTGTAGACTCGCTGATTCTTTGATTAGATCTGAAGATAAATTTTACTTGTTGGCCTTAATACGCAATAAGATACAGAAACGCGATTATAGCAGAATAATCGATGGGAATGAACCCGAGACCGTAGAGGAGTTGATTAATTTAATAAAAGCGGCATATGAGCAAAGTTTTAATATAAAAATTGCACGAGATAAGTTAAACGTTATATTGCGTAAAGAACAGGAAACCATTGAGGAGTTCGGAACTCGGGTACATGAAATTCTAGATCAGGCAATGGAAGCTGCGCATGAAAAATATAACGCTGAACAACTTGTAGGAATTAAAGTTTCACTTATAGAAGAAGCCATAGCTGGGTTTTTAAACGGACTACGCAATGATACTGTTATGTTATTAACTTCCAATGGTAACCCAAGTAGTTTAACAGCTGTTATTAAACTAGCCTCTAAAATGGAGCATCAATTGCAACATAGAAAATGAGCTTATAGATTCAAAAATTTCCGCGAGTATAATGATTCCCATTCACAACCTATATCGATAGACGCGGATTCCAATCCTGATTCGAGGGACCTGGAAAGGGTGCTTATCTGCGCAGATAAGACATCAATTGTAGGTTCCGAAGTGGACAGGATGGATGATGAAGTCTTATGTTTTGAAATGAGAGAATTGTGGCATCTGTTTTCCTAGCGCGCAGGAAAGCAGCAGCCGAGTGCAATGAGGTCACAAATAATTTAAAAGTTCAGAATTATTAGTATCACCTTTGTCTGTGGGAAATGGAAATTTTGGAGGATCGCCTCAGTCGGGCACAATGCATCGACTCGGTCGCCTGTTGACATACGGTAATTCTCAGCCCCGGGAACCCGCTTCAGGAGCCGTGAGAAGCAATCTGTGCTCGGCAAGGGTGCCTGCGCTCTGTTTGGCCTTTAAGGGAACATCGCAGGGCTTGCAGTATCTTGGTTCGTGGCAGAGGTGTGGGGAACCTATTTTATTTGCGACTGATGTCGTGGCAGAGGCTGACGAGCCTGATGTTGTTGCGCCTGGTTTTGTGGCGGAGGCTGTGGAGCCTGATTGTTTTGCGACCAGGACTGCACGAGGGATCCTCAATAAAATTATTTTAATAGAATCTGTGAACCATTAATAACTTCAATAGAGTCTCAGTGTTTGTTGCGATCAGGTGAGAATCATGAAGTGTACTTCCCATGAATAGAGAGAGGTGAATGATCATGTGGACTCGCGTGGGTGTTTTCATGGCGCCGTGCGTCGTTTATTACGACCGCCTGTGTGCACCGCTCCTTTGATTACACAGCCTCTTCGCATTAGTGGCTGTGCCTTTACGTTCCACACCAGATATGTGTGTGTGCGTGCATATGTGTGCCCATCTATCGTCGTTTACATAGCCCCAGGGATTCTAAGAGAGTCGTCGTTAACGGTGATGTCATTGGCACATCGAGGCACTACGTTCTTTGAAACGCTGAAGATCCAAGGGTACGTTGCGCTGTGCGGGATGATAAATATTACGCATACAGGATCGGGTTGATATATTCCCCGTCGTTGCGAGTCCTCGCTAGCCATCCTCCTATGGCCACGTTCCGTCGAATTTAAATGTGCAAACATCCGATGAGATGCTCATGCTTTTAACGTTCCTGTACTCAAGTCCTCGTTGGCGTGGCTGTTTCGAAATTGTCGAATTGAAAGGCACTGATGTAACGAAAGGAGACTCTTTGGAGATGTAGGAAGGTGTTTGATCGTCTCATCTTTGTAAAAAAAAATCAAGTTTAGAAGTTTGTAAAACCTAATGAAAGTAGTTTTTGATTATTAATGTAAACGCTGACAGATGGATAACTTATCATTTTCCATTTCCTACTATGGTTTGTATAAAAGACAATTTTGTATATGTAGGAATAATTTTGCCCATGTTATGCCACACAGTTGTGATGCTGGGGCATTCCTTGATGACAAGTGTTTCATATTTCTTTTACTTTTTCTTGTTTAAGATGCTTCTTGGCAAGATTTAGATTTTGGTCACGTGGAATCTTTGTTAGTTTCTTGACTGCTAAGACTGTTAGCATTTCAAAGGATTTAGATAGTTTTGAAATTTTGAAATGAATTTTATAGGGAATTTGCACAGGGATTGATTGGGATGATTGCATTAGATTTGGCATGTTCTCGTATAACACCTCTGTGCATGAGGCTACGGGATTTACGCCATATGAATTGGTTTTTGGAGTTTGAGATCTCATACCTTTTGAATTTGCTAAAGAGCAGGTATCGTAAATTTTTGTGCATTATTTGGATAAGTTGTTTACTAAGATTACCACCACACAGGCTAAGGTGGCAGAACATCTTGATAAGGCTAAGGAGAGAAGTAAAATGTATTATGATAGAAATCGTAATCCTCGTGGATTTAAGGTAGATGACGATGTTTACTTACTTAAGGAACCGAAAACTTCCAAGTTTGACTGTAACTGGTTAGGCCCTTATAAGATTAGTCGAGTGTTTGATGATTTAAACGTAGAATTAATAATGGGAATTAATAAGTATAAAATAGTACATACCAATAAGTTGAAATCAGCGTGTATAAGACCAGATATTTCTGTTTCAGAGAGTTAATATAAATAGTTTTTATACAATATTGTATTCATCTTATGTTGGTTTGTTTTATGTGTATGTAATTTAAAATTTTCATTTTATAAGTGTGATTATTGGGTTATGAGTTATGATTATTTTATATTGAATAAGGAATTATAGCGTTTTTGGAATGAAATATTTAGATAAGTTTAGTTAGGGTGTTCAATGACTACTAATTATTTTCTATGTGTTGCATTATAATCGAATTAATACTACTTAGTAATAGAATAATGATATCTTACTACTATAAAATGTAATATAATTATCATTCTTCAACTCGTGCTTTCTGCGGGACAATGGGTGGACCGAGTAGCTCATTTACCGCGGGGCTGGCGCGGGAAGAAGGAGCGTAGTTATAATCACTATTAGTAACTATGTATTGAAAAGATGTTTCATGGAAACATCTTTTGTATAAGGGGGAAGGTGTTACGTTATCACTTGAACGTAGCCACGGAAATATATATAATTGATAGTTAAATCAGGAGCGAAATTTGAAAACAGATGTATGCGCGTGATTGAGAAAGTATTATTAAGGATGTGCGATGCGGGTGGCGTACGTGGGAAAGATCTTGGGCAGAGCTCGAAAACAGGAAGAAGACACCAATTAACAGACCCCGAAACGAATCGCGAGTTTCTTCTAAGTCACGTAATCTTTTGAGAAGGTCTTGTCCTTTGTTAGTCTATAGGAGTGTCGATTGACTCCAGAAGTGTTGGCGATGCTGAGGACGTCATAAATTTCCTTCAAGGGTTGTTTTCTCGATCCTCGGAGTAGAGCCTACTTTCTCTTCCCACGTGGGCACCCCGCTGTGTAACGGAAAAGCGCGCTTTCACCGAGTTTCCACCACCCCGAAGACGGAGGGAAAGATGGACGCCGATTCGCGGGGGCGTACGGACATCCGAAGGACGGCCTACCGCTTGGAGCTGATGCATCCTCCATCCTGATTGGACTACGAGGATCTATGGGAGGACTAGGAGGATTTGGCCAACGACTTCAGCGAGGACCTCGGAAGATACTTTGAAACGTTACATTCATTCTGTCTTTAACCAGCTTCCCGAACAGTTGAATAAAACTCCAAAATTTAACTTATAAATAGTTTCTTGTATAATGTTTTATTTGAAACTCCCGCACTCCGACGAGCAGAGCGGTTCAGCGCTCCACGGGCACCAACCCGCGTTCTCATCGCAATTTTCCCATAAAAATACGTAACAAAACACAGCCGTATTCTACAGTATTCTACAGTATTCGTATGCAACCAACAATCGAGTCAAAAAGAACTATATTTTTCCAACACTTTAATTGTTGAAACCTTAAAATAATGAATATTTTTATTTACTACATTTGCGACAAATGACACGCATGAAATGGGCTTAAAAACGACATATTATACGTACATTTGTCGTACATATGTCGTAAATGCATTTGCAACGCGGTGAAAAATACCGACCCACCACTGCTCACTGCGTGAATCGGAACGCACCCACTATCGCAACAGGATGTGAAGAAGTAGGCCGTAGATGGCGTTAATAACGCGGTATGAAACGCAAGTTCGAGTGTCCTATCTATTCCCTGTCGATTGCGGCTTCTCTTCAGGTTGATTCTCTTCGGTTTCGCTGACCTCAAGTGCCCAAAATCCTCTTTGAGATAATTCGTATTGTCTTTATACACCTTGAAAGGGGTAGTTCTACAGTTGTACGTGCATTTAAGTAAGTTAAAAAGAAAAAATACTAATATTCGATTAATACTTATTCGTTTCTAAGATGACTCGATGGTTGGCAGGAGTTTTCCATTTTTATAGATTTCAGCCATCGTGGTCTCATTGCGTGACCTTAACCTTAGATGTAATGGGCTACTTAAAATTTGCGTTTTCCGTCTAAATTTGAAATAATAATCATCACTACGAAGTAATTGATAATTATGAATTATAATATTTTATGTGTTTAACAAAAGTCGCCATTTGTTAGAGAACTGCCCGACAACGGCTTTGAAGTCAAATGTTTCAGCGCATTGTGTTCGCGTTGTAATCTTGTTTGACTCCTTAACGCTGTTTAATACGAAATCACAAATAAGAATATTTTTCAGTAAAATTACCATTATAGTATTTTTTATTCACGCATAAAATATAATTTTCGAAATTTTATACAATTATTACATACAAATAGATCAATACTTAATAAATATAGGTATATATAATAAAAATAATTTTTTATTTAAAATATAATAATTAAGAGCATATTCTGAATGTAATATTTATTGAAGTTTCTGTTATTTCAGAAAGGTATTGTATGAGTCAGAAAGTAGAAAAACCAATATTATCAGGTCAACGTATAAAGACCAGAAAAAGAGGTGCGTTCTAAGTAGTATGGAATATTTCAAATAATATTTATTGAAGTTTCTAATAACAACGTTTCCCCTGTTTAGATGAAAAAGAAAAGTATGATCCAACAGGATTTCGAGACGCAATTATACATGGTTTGGAAAAGGCTGGCAACGACTTAGATGCAATATCAAAGTATTTGGATGCAGCTGGCTCCAAATTAGATTACCGCCGATATGGAGAAGACCTATTTGACATCTTAATAGCTGGTGGCCTTTTAGTTCCAGGCGGTTCTATTGCTCAAGATGGTGATAAACCAGTTAAAACTACTGCCTGTGTTTTTGAACAACCAGAGGATATGGAATCAATGAGAAACTTTGAACAAGTAATATATCCCATTTTATATATATTTATAGAGATTATATTGAATTATTATCATGATTCTTTGAATATAATTTCATTTATAGGTGTTTGTGAAACTTATGCGACGCTATAAATATTTGGAAAAAATGTTTGAGGATGAAATGAAAAAAGTATTGGTTTTTATGAAAGGATTTTCCCCTAAAGAAAGAATAAAATTGGCTAGAATGACAGCTTTATGGATTTCCAATGGTTCTGTTCCACCCTCAGTCCTTTCAGTTTTGATTAATGAACATCTTGTCAAAGATAACTTAGCATTGGACTTCTTGCTAGAAGTTTTTGTTACCTGGAGACAGGAAAAGGGTTTATCCAGTTTAATGACTGCTCTGAAAAAAGGAAATATTGAAGGAAGGTACGAAGATATCTCACATAAGATAAACTACATTATTACATGTTAATGTGACATTTCTATCTGACCTTTTTCATATTTATATTATTTTGTTTGTTAACAAACAGGTTAATGGAATTTGTACCGCCAAATAAACGAACAGAAGAATATTTTCGATCTGTATTTGAGACTGTTGGACTTGCAGATATTGTAAAATTACATAAAGCCCAAGCAAGTCAAGAAGCTAAACGAGATTTGCAACAGTTGCTCTTGGATGATTTAACTGATAATCGTCCTATGAAGGATATTATACTCGATCTCAAAGAAATGGCACAAAGGAGTGGTATTCCTGAACATGAAGTTATTGGCCTGGTATTATTCTTTTACTTATTATAATTGTTGATGTTATTACTGCTAGTGTTGCTGTTGTAGCAGCTCTTGATATCTTACCCTAGCTAGGTATGCTGGGAGCTCTATGTAGCTACTACTTCGCTCTAATTTTAGATTTTAGAACTAAAAGAAACTAAACAAATATTAATAATCGTTTTTTAGATTTGGGTTGTTGTAATGGGTCAAGCCGAATGGAATAAAAAAGAAGAACTGGTAGCTGATCAGGCACTGAAACATTTAAAAGTTTACACTTCACTGTTCGATGCTTTTACAACCACTGCCAGATCCGAACTAGCACTTATTCTCAAGGTCCAGGAATTCTGTTACGAGAATATGAACTTTATGAAAGTCTTCCAAAAAATCGTTTTACTATTTTATAAAAGTATGTGATATATATATTAACCTTAGAGCATATAAACCTGGAGGAAGCATGCAATGGGCGAGAATGTAGACGGCGATAGAAAGAGAAAGATATACATGGGGGACACCCCCTCTCTTTCTAGAGCCAGCGTTTTTTTTTTTATGTTAGAAAGAGAGAGGGTGTCCCTCATGTATATCTTTCTCTTTCTATCGCCGTCTACATTTTCTCCCATTGCATGTTTCCTCCATGTTTATATGCTCTAAGATATTAACACGTATGATTTGTTATCGTTTTGTTTTGTTTTTCTTCTATTTCTGTTTTATTTCAGCCGATGTAGTATCAGAAGAAGTGATTCTGAAGTGGTACAAGGAAGGCCATTCTGTTAAAGGAAAGATGCTCTTTTTGGATCAAATGAAAAAATTTGTTGAATGGCTACAGAATGCAGAAGAGGAATCTGAATCAGGAGAGGAGGAAGATTAGAAGCAACAAAGGTACGTTATTTTTATTTAGTGGTAGGTATCTCTTTTCCTAATTTCATATTTTTTTTCTTTTCACAGTCCAGAATAATATAACCTCCATTGTCAGAAAACAATATACTTGGATTTTATCAACAAATTTCAAGAAGGGATGAGATGTAAACTACAATTGGATTGTATTGTTAAATAGAAATTTAAAAAAAAAACATTTTGTATTATTGTGAAGCATAGTATAACAAGACAAGTACATAAAAGTTTTTAATTGTTCATAAACAGGAAATGACATTATTATACTAACATGTGATTAGTGTGAAAGATAAATTGTAAATCTGCAATGTCTTTAAATTGTATTACTTTAAGAAGAAATATTTTGTGTTACATTTTTATAACACCGCTACAAAATATATACAGAATAACAAAGGATAGATCTTTATTTGATTTTAATTATTAAATCCCTAAATAATTTTTTAACCTTTTTTCTTTGTATCGTAATATTCTACTAAACTTCGCCTCCACAGGCAATAGTTTCGTGACGAGGTAGAGACCGCAGGCTTTTTACAATGGCAGCAAGTCTACAAAGATTTGTAAGACACTCCGTATTTCTCAATTATCATTTACAATATCATTTGCCTGTAGTTTTGCTCTTAGCTGTACCCGCGAGGAACAGCGGGCACCTGTGCCGAAAAGAACGCAAGTTGCGCAGATCTGGGATATTCTTCCGAAAGGCCCCAGTAGCCAGTGCCGATCAACACGAGGGGTGGGGTGGGGTTTGTTGGGTTAGTTGAGCGTCGATCAAGTGATTGGTTTTGACGTTCAAAACGAGCGTCGACGCTGAAAGTCCCGTGGACCGATCACGTGACTGATTTTGACGCTCAAAACGAGCGTCGAGCGTCAGCATGAAATCGTACCTTTACGCGCCCAGCGTAAGCGAGCGCAGTGCCGTCTTCAGGCACATAGGGGCCCCCAATTCTGATTTTAAGTCCTATTCCCGTGGGTGCATTGCTTCGGCCAGGGCCTACAATACTGTTAAGACGGCTCTGAGCGGGCGGGCGCCCCCCGCGCTGCTCTATACATAAGTACTTACTTACATTAATTATTATTAGTGTATGTAGCATTCAACAAAAGGACAAAAGAATATTAAAAAATCTTAAGAATATTTTGAACTCTACATACAGACATAATGCATCGTACTTTGAATACAACATTAAAATTGATTAAACTTGGTAGATTATAAGTATGTATATGGTTGCCTAAAATTTAAAAAGGAGCTATGACTTATTTAAACCGGTTTTTCGGAATAACTACTTACAGTATTGTCTCCGTATGTGCTCGCTGGTCGGGACCGGCGTTGAACTCCTATCGTGAACAGATCCGTAATTCCGAGTGTTCGTTTCTCGCTCCTTTCTGGCCGAAGGGGGGAGTGAGATGGAACGCTTTACGTGCGCGGCGAGCGTGCGCGACGGGTGCGAGCACTCAGATGGAATCATGACTGCTCGACGCATGCGCGCCACGGTCAGATAGCCAGGCACGGCACGAGTCTTTTTTGCGCCCTAGGCGAGCTTGCCAAATTACGCCTTTTATTATAATACATTTATTTGAGGTTATTGATAAGCTTACTCTGAATTTGTATTCGTAGTTTAATCCACTTATAGTACAACTTGTAATATTTAATTTTAAAGTTTATTTTCCACAATACCAGTAATAAAAATATCATTTTGCACCTCTTGTCGACTTTCCGCCCTAGGCAGTTGCCTAATTTTGCAGAGTAAAGTCATAAATAATCTCAAATAAATGTATTATAATAAAGGGCGCAATTTGACAAGTTCGCTTAAGGCGCAAAAAAGGCTTGAGCCGAGCCTGCGTCACGATTTTGCGATGCGGTTCCCGTGCTCACCTAAGTGCTTGCGACCATCGCGCACGCTCGTGGCGCACGCAAAGGACGGAGTGTCACGGTGCCCGAAAGACGGAGGGAGACAAAACATCAACGCGTCGTCTGTCTCGTACCGTCCTCGCTCGCTTTCAGTGGCTCTCGCTCGCTCTCGTTCCATCTCGCTCTCGCCTTCGCCGGACAAGAGTGAGACAGAAGTGGTGGGGGTAGCGACGAACACCTATCGTGTACACCAAACCGAGCACATACGGAGACAATACTGTATTTCGCTTTGTTTCAGGATAAATTTAAACTAGCTTCTCTCGTTTGGGATACTAGTATACATAAATTATAAAGTTAGATTATAAATAGTACATTGCGTGACAAGGGAGAGAAGCGATTTCGCTTACTTCTACTGTATTTTTTTCAACATCTGCATGAAAGGTGTGTTTTTGAAAGCCCGCTGAGCGATTCGCAAAAAATATACATCGGTTTGGTGCTGTGACAGTTGTAATATCAAGATAAAACACGCATGATACCATAGGGTAACGCCGAACTCCAGTTTCCTTGGGAGGAAAGTAAAAAATAATGCGAATACGCATGCGCGTTAAGTCTTTTTCCCTTGGGAGAAAAGTAGAAAATGCGAATACGTCTGAAATTGGTCATTTTGCTCCCGCTCAGCAGGCGTAAAAAACACATTTTCATGCAGGTGTTGAAAAAAAATATGAATGTTATTGGTGTTATTATTATTATATTATTCGCATTCTTGTATCATTTGGAAGCATGAGAAAAACAAAAGAAGCAGCTAACTGGACTTTTCACCCGTTAACTTTGTAATATCTATTTTATAATGTTCACAATGACATGGTGTTAAGTACACCTAAACTTTTTTAATATTTATTGTACATGCTTTTTTATAAACACAATAAAAGAAAGGAAAATGATATTTTTTTAAAACACTAAATACATTTAATAGTATTTCTAGGATAACATAAATACAAATAAATATACGCACATGTAACGACACATATTAAAGTTTTTATTTGTATTTATAGATTCTCATATCTGGAACTGATTGTTTTTTAATAAGCATTTTTCCTCTCATGTATGGTACTAAAGTTTCAGGAATTCGAATGCGAGCATGTTTTGTTTGATGTGTTTCACAAAGTGCAATCAACATACGAGGTATCGCACACGCAGTTCCATTTAGAGTATGAACATGTAAGAGTTCTCCATTTTCTGTTTTATACTTTATGTTGAGTCGCCGCGATTGATAATCTGTACAGTTGCTACAACTAGATAATTCTCCATATAACTTTCGTCCAGGCATCCAACCTTCCATATCAACTTTTCTAAGAGTACAAAATGTATAACAATTATTTTCAAAAAATTAGAATGTAAGTAAAATGTAAAATGGACACATATATAACTCATTATTCATTATGTACCTATATGCTGGAGCACCTAAATCATGAGGTGGCATATCAATTATTCGAAAATATAAATTTAGAGATGAGAATAAATTTTCCTGTATAGCCTGAAGTTCCTGAAATTGTTCCATAGATTTTTCATGCGTAGAGCATACAAACATTTCGACTTTTGTAAACTGATGCACCCTTGTAACATACAAATTAATTTTAATGCTCAAATCTTAATTTGAACAGCTCTTAAATAATTAGCTAAAAGTTAAAGATATATTTTTATATTACTGATATATGTATCTATCAATACAATGGATATTATTATATATTAGTAATACAACGAGGTATTATTACCTATATATCCCTCTTTCTTCCATAGTGCTGGATGCTTCTGCTCTAAAACATCTACTTACAGCAGCCATTTTTAATGGTAACTCTGCAGCATGAAATGTAGTATTCATTACTTTATAAGCCAATGACATTTCTGCCGTTCCAGACAAACTATAATCATCTCCGTAAGAAGGATTTAAATTATATATAAGGGTCCGTCCATTGTCTGATATTAATCCACACCTTTCTATAACTTTAGTAGGAATGATATCTGGTACCGAAACAAGTTTGAAACCATACCTTATCAACTGTTTAATTGTATAATGAACTAATGCTTCTTCTAATTCTGACAACTCTCCTAAAAATATATAACCTCTTTGTCCTATTAGTGGACCTAAAGATCGATCTTTCAATAATTTTAATTTATTAGCCAGTCCTGAAAACTCTTGTGCTGCAAAATCAAACTCTGGCTTGCAACCACATTCCTTTATCAACTGCGGTTCATTGCCGTAAGATAATAATGCTGGATCTGTTTGATTTGGTATTTTACTCAATTCGTATAGAAAAGATTTTTCCAGTTCTGGTTTCTGCGAAAGTTGGAGAACTTTATCGATATCTCCGATACCTTTTCGTACCATTATATTATTTAAAATGGTATCTCTATTAGATGGATTACATAAAAAACTAATATCGTATTCAGGTTCTGGTATGCATTGTACTGTATCTATATTATTGTAGATAGATCGTTTCTTCAACTATAACAGCATACAAGTAGCAGAGTATTAATTATATTAGATATAATAATTATACAAGGCTATACACTTAATATAAGTATTTGAAGAAATAAAATTATTAGCATACCAAGATTTGTGTGGAAAATTTTTCAGATCTCAGGAACTGTTTATATCCCTTATTGAACCACATTTTAGAGGAGTATAAATATTAATCATATGTGTAAGTATTTATATGTCGCTGATTAATACTCAGTTAACCTAATATATATTTGTACACAATCCATGTTTCTTGTTCAATATATCCTATTCCACTTGTGTGCCTCCTCTTCTCTATTTTCCTTTAAAATGCAAAAGTACAGAGAAGTTCGTCACATCATATATATATATATATATATATATATATATATATATATATATATATTTATTTATGATTACATTATTGTTATTTATTACACGATTAGTTAAATAAATAATTCGTTCCAAATACGACAGATAAATCGCCTTTACAATGCAACGCGGAAGTGTGCAAGAGTCGGTAAGAGTAATGTGTGTACATATGTAGGTAGTGTATAACTGTATATACTGTATGTATACATATGCTTGCACACTTATGTACTTAAATACAAACTTACATGTGTGGCAATATATTTAGGCATATTATGCTTCCTTGGTAATTTATTATACGTTAAGACTTTATGTACATTGCTGTCGCGAAGCGCATTATAGGTATGCATGTATATAGTTCTCATTTATATTTGTGTGTGCATGTAAATAAATGCTGACAAACAGGGACTGTTGTATTATTCGCAGCATTTAGAACGTTATTAGGAGCAGAGAAAGGTAAGCACCGTTCATTTGTTGATACACGCAGCTTGCAATTAATCTTTTCATTATATAGATTTAAACGTAAATAAAAAATTAACCTTGTTTACAATTGATTCAGTAATATAAGACAAAAAATCAGAAGGCAAAAAGCCAGATTTTGTACTGTTTTGTACGATATGTAACTAATGTAATAAAACGTACACTTATGAATAATATTAATTATAGGTAGCCATGATTGCCCGTATGTTACTAAAAAATTGGACTTCTATACGATACTTTGTTTGTAACCGTACCTTGGTTCGAAACAAAATTAAAAGTTTCAAGTATATTAGTGTCGGCATATTCACGACAATTATGGTCTATAGTAGTTCGAGCATTACGGTTTTCGCAGCACAGAATCGATTAGATATGAAAGAATTTATGGCAAAACCCATTACTAACGTTAAGGAATTAAAGAAAAGAAATGATACGAGGAAAAGAATGGAATTATTAGTAATGAAAACTCAAGCAGACTTTTGTAAAGCTTTAGAAGCTTTAGAAGATCCCAGTCACTGTTTCAAAATCGATCGATGGATCAGAGAAGAAGGCGGCGGAGGAATTACTTGTGTCTTACAAGACGGAGTTGTTTTTGAAAAAGCTGGTGTTAATGTGTCTGTTGTTAGCGGTACATTACCAGCAGGTGCGGTGCAACAAATGAGAGCGCGTGGAAAAAAGATGCAAGAAGGATCCGTGCCATTCTTTGCAGCTGGTGTAAGTGCTGTAATTCATCCGCGCAATCCTATGGTTCCAACGATACATTTTAATTATCGCTACTTCGAAGTTGAAAATGAGGATGGCTCGACTCAGTGGTGGTTTGGAGGCGGAACAGATTTGACACCTTATTATTTAGACGAGGATGATGTAAAACATTTTCATAGTACTCTGAAAACTGCGTGCGATAGATTCGATCGATCTTACTATACAAAATACAAAAAATGGTGCGACGATTATTTTCTTATTGCACATAGAGGAGAACGTAGAGGTGTAGGTGGTATATTTTTTGATGACCTTGATACACCAAACCAGAACGAAGCATTTCAATTTATAGAGTCTTGTGCGGAAGCTGTCATTCCTTCTTACATTCCATTAGTTGAAAAACACAAAAATGATGCATATGGATATGCTGAAAGGCAGTGGCAGTTATTACGTAGAGGACGATACGTCGAGTTTAATTTAATATACGATCGTGGTACAAAATTTGGTCTTTATACTCCTGGCGCACGATACGAAAGTATATTAATGTCTTTACCATTGTCCGCAAAGTGGCAATACATGCATGAACCAGAATCTGGTTCGAAAGAAGCAAAACTTATTAATGTGCTACAAAACCCTAAAGATTGGTTGAATTCGGAAAAGTAATAATTTTCAAAATAAAATATTGTCATCTTAATGATTAATGTAAATTAAAATAATAATTATAATCTATTGTAATATTGTAACATCGTTTATTAAACTTAGTGCATTGGTTCCCCTTCTTATTGGTTCCCCCGAACGCACACAACTTTGTAATTCCAATTCATAGAATATGGTATGTAAAATATTCAAAACTATGTATGTACATACAAATTATATTTTTAAAACATATAAATATATTTTCCAAGTACAAAAAATGAGTATACATTTATGCGCTTCAAGATTATGAAATTAAATGCTACATACATTGTAAATCATTTTGTAGATAAAAATTTTGTTTAACACTGTATTTCATATAAAACTAATTGTTATGTACTCCAAATATGTTGGTGCAATAATGCACACGTATAAACATACCTAATTGTACAGCTTGTTACTGATATAAAAAAGTACCATTTACTAAACATGAATTTCTTTATGCTAAAAGTTCAACTAAAAGCTATTTACAATATATAAGATTCAAGAAGTATGCAATTAAATTGTAACACATATTTCATATGATCTCATTGTTAGCTTATCTGATGAGGAATATTCAGTCTTGGAAAACATACACATACTTCACAAATGAAAAGGAATCGTTAGATTATTTATGTAAATACGCCTTTTGAGAAGATTTGTAAATAATCGTAATATCGTGTGTATACTATTATGAGAAAAATGTCATTGCAAAAGAATTTATTGTAGGAAAGTGGATTAGTGTAAATTATATAAGTGAAGTTAAATACAGGGCTTCTTTCGAATTTGAGAAATATATGCATGAAAATACGTGCAAACTAATCTGATAATTTAAATTATGAACACATAACTTTTAAATGTCTCTTTCATTCTGTAAATAATACATATAAATAATTAGGTAGGATAGAAAAATCTGTAATTCTAAAATTCATTTTCATCAATTATGTACATTTTATCTTGAATAAATGCGCCTACTTTAAAAACAGTTTATGACATAAATGTTATGACAAAAACATTATTTATATATATATATATATATATATATATATATATATATATATAAATAAATATACAGGAAGCATTTGGCATTTAGCCAAAACCGGATGGATTAGTAGAAGATATATTTGTATATAAAAAAAAATTCTCGTCATGTACAAGAACTATATTCCGCAACAAGATGACCAACACAATAATTATTCTCTTAGATTTAATAAGAAGATTTAGCGAGTACTACCAGAGATTGTTTGCTATCCGAATGAAGTCATATTACCCAAATACGATATTTATTATATACAAGCAAATCAATCAAATTAAACGCTGGTCTCTTTTTTAGATGCTTGTACATAAATATTTGAGTTGTTCAAGTATATTTTACTGACTTCTATGTGTTGTACACTATCCAAGTTTCTATTTTTGTTTTCACCTTCTGGCTCATTGCTAAATTCGAAGCTTTTTACAATGTTACACGAACTTGATACGAGTGATCTAACATCGGTCAAAGAATCGATACTCCTCTCTGTAGATTCTTGTGAAATATTTGTTCGATTTAAGTTAGGTAAAGTTACTTCTGTAGTGAAACGAAAATTGTATTCATTAGTACTTAGGCTCGAGGCACACTCGATATTCATTGTTGAATTAACATATGCCATTGTTGTCTGTACCAAATTCTGTGTATTATCACTAGTTAAACTATTTATTCTAGAGAAGGATAATTTTGACCGGTTAAGTGATATTCGAGATAGAGGGACTTGACCGTACAAATCTGAGCTTACGATACTTTGCAAATTTGTGAATGATGGTTTTGAATATTTACAATCCTTTAAATTAATAAGGGACGTGATGTCGTCGAGAGAGCTGCGATAATGATTTCTTAATGGTTTTGAAATATCTATTGGAAGACAGTACATACTGTTAGAGTGAGACAACCACTTTAAATTTGTTTTATTAGAGTGCCGTCCCCTTATCTCGCGAGATTCATTGATACTCTGACACCTTTCTCTCACCGTTTCTTTTATAACCGTCTCTACAGTTTCGTCGATTTCGGATAAATTATGATCACTTTTCTCACTGGTCAACTGAGTAGTAGATTCTATTTCAGAACTATATTCTAAACTACATTGCTGCGAAACGTTTCGCAAGTGTTTTTCTTCATCGGTTTTGATCTCTACATCTGAATCATGCGAAGTTGTATTTATTATCTCTAGTCTGTGACAAGAATTGTTCATTCGAGAATCTGACGCTGCTGCGCTGACGCATATAAAGTCTTGTAATCTACAATTGTTGTTGATCTTTCTTACATTTCGAAGATTTTCTTGACCAATAAGAAAACGCATCGGAACGCATCTTTCTTCCGATATACTACCGCCACTATCTGAGAGAATGTTAACGTTCTTAAGATCAGTTACTGGATTTAGTTCAACATGAATATTTGTATTATTCACTTTTGCACTAGTACTTAAAATAGTTTGATCTATGTTGCTTTCCAATTTTGCAACAGGTCGAGGTATAGAAATACAACTGCCAGCATCGCTCGTAGCACCGCCATCACCTTGCTTTCTCGGACCAAGATTATTGTTTTTCGTATGACGTCGTTGTTTTCGAAAAAACTTTCTAGCAACTCCGCTTTGACGAGGATTATAAAACATTTCGACACAATTTGGTTCAGTATATGTGGTAACGGAATTGTTAGATCTATATTGTTGTCGATGTAACACGACTAAATTTACGTTTGGCGTTTTTCTATTAACAGATAAAGCCTCCTGATTGCTTATAGCATCTGTAAATTTAAAACCATTACAAGTTTGCGATCTGTTGGTACATCTTGATGAATCAATAGAATTCGAATCGGATGTTACTTGGGTAGCTTGAGAATTAGACAACGGAGGTACCACATGTTGCACTAAAGGATGTGTTGGAATTACAGGACTTGCGTCAGAAATACTCCTTGTTCTGCAACATCGATTCTTTCGTTTTTGTAGCCAGCAACGCATTTTTAACCACTGCGATCTAACATCGTTTCGTGAAATTCCATAAAAGAAAAGTACAAAAACGCCAAGTAAACTTGAAAAAAGAGAGTATAAAATAGTAAATACAATTTCATCAAAAGAGATATATTGATTTAACGGTTTCGTAGTTGCAGCTGCTGCAGAGATCCACGATAATAAATATAAAATTAACGTAACAATTTGACCTTTTAATTGTGCTAACTGAGAATGTTCTGAATCCATATCAGAAGAAACTGTTTGTGTACTGTGTATACTATTTCTATCTGCGGATGGATTTGTGTTTGGTTCCAATAATTCTAGATCCATATTTTCCGTAGCTTGTGTACTTTCCGACAGCTGCCCATTTATATCGACATTGTTGATCGCAAATTTAATCAGCAAATAAAATATAATTAGATATACAATTAGGATTCCAGCTGGAAGAAAGAGACCGGCGAGGCCTGGACCAGATGTGAGGAAGCAATACGAATATCCTGCATACTCTCGTAGATTTATTGCTCCGGATATACCACAAATTATCATACCTATACCCCAACCAACTAAATAAAGACCTAATAATGGCTTCGGTATTGGTTCACCCTGAAGTTCATTATCTGGAATATCTCCAAAGTTTGATTTAGAAAACTTTTTGTACATATTACTGCAAATAAATCGAAATTTTAATATCTTTACATCGTATAATTTGTATATCATTATTCTTGTAAAATTTGAAAGGTTATTACCTAGCTGACACAGCCATCCATAATAAAGAACATAAGGACAAGTAATGAAGGGTGACACCAACCCCTTGACAAATTTCGATATTCTCTGTCTGGCGAATGCCGATACTATAAGAGAATGATAATAATGCCATAGCACACCAGGTATTAATTACGCAGTGCCTTGTTTTCTTGGGCATAGCGATTGATGTGTAAGAAATAATGTATGTTAGAGATGTAATAATTAAACAAGTTATTGTTACAATACTTCCAACATATATCGCAGGATTTAAATATCTGAATTTTGCTCCAGTTGTACTGAAAAAATAGATGACGTTAAAGACTGGAAAACATGCTAAACATTTTTCAACTATACTGAATTCTATTTAAGAGTAGACTCGTTCCGCGCATGGATATACTGTTGATTGGTAGGAAACCGGCAGGGAAATCGCTACGTCGAAATGCTATATACATACCTGCCGCTACTTTGATCAAGGTAAGAAGTATCTTGTAGAAGTCCATAATATCCCAATCTATTACAATGAAATACTATTAAATTGTTTATCACATTTCTTAAAAGACAACCGTCATTTGTCCAACCACCCGACTTATCCAATGTTTCATCCCAAATCACTGGTAATAACTTCTTTCCAGCATAGTAATACAAAGGCGCTCTTAATATGATATAGACTGGCTCGCTTAAGTTCTGTATCGATACTCCAACTGAAAATAAAGTTTTGAATTTTATTATACACATTTCCCCCTTCCGTACCTAACACGCGTTCTTCATTATTTTTTAAATCACATACATAACTTGCTTCCAACGACACAAGACGCAATGTCCATATTGTCATTGGTAACTGTTTTAGGAAACAATCTGCTACTACTGTAGACAGAAATCATTAACTGATGAGCAACGATGTCTTGTGAATGCTGTAATACAGATGCGGGCAAGTGTATCGAAGCTTCGATCATTCTGTCTTTTATATTAATGGGAGTAGTTCTATTGTTTGTGGTGCATTGTAGAAATTTTGTTCCTGGATTACCATCAAAAACTTCGGTAGAATACCATGTACATATTAATCCAGTAAAACTATCGCGTTTTACTCGGAATTCTTCTAACGCCATATTTCTTTTATAAGATTGTATAGATGGAGTATATTCTACAATCTTTTCTACAGCCTTTATTAGTCTTGTGCACGATTTAAAAGAAGTTTCAGCTTTTCTTAAGATGCTCTTTGGTAAATTAATTACTGTGCTAATAACATCGATTAACACGGTACCAAGTTCTTTTTCCTCAACTAGAAAATTTAAATAATTTTCTATAGTTTGTGTTATGAAATGTAGTTCAACTGGATCGGTTACTTTTATACCATGTTCTGTATAGTTTTTGAACTTTTTCGCAGTTTCTAATAAATTGATCTTTGTAAGTGAGAGATTAACCTTAGAAAATTGTTCTAAGCTTTTTGTTGTGTGTGATATGTAAGGACATAACTCTGTATTCAAATCTGCCCAATATCCTGTCACATTGCAGTGATAAGAGGCTTTTAAAGGCATTTGCATTAAACCTGACAAGTGATTCCCCTCGCATGGCAATTCTGCTCGCCATCCCACCACTGTTCTTGGCCACGTATAAATACCTTTATTATTTCTTGTTACTGTGACAGATATTTATTCATTAAAAAATCGCCCAATAATTCCAAATACATATACATACGTACGATCTATCTTACCTGCTAGGGGACAGTAACGAGTCTGATCAGAAATCACAATTACACTGATTGCTTTTGATCTACTACCATTTACGGATACTAACAAACAATTCCATTGTCCATTATGCTCTTCTTTAACTGAAGCTATACTAAGAGAACTACAAGAAATAATAATATTACCATATATAAATGTGCAAGAATTTTAGTTTAAATTAAATTATATATTAAAATACCTATCTACAATGCCACTATCTGCAAGATATCTGTTATCAACTTTAATGTTAGATAATCGTTTTTCTGGGTCTGTAAATGCATCTAAATTTATAATTTCGGTAGCAGTGGTATTGGGATACCACAACCAACTCAATTTTGCATTTCGATCCTTTGTAATACTAGGTGCTCTACATTTTAAGGTCAGTGAATCTCCAGCGAACACTACTTGATTGTGAACTGGTCGAAGTTCAATTGTAGGAGGCAACCACTGGCACTGAATAGTTTCTAAATATTTTAATTTCCTTACAAATTCATCCTTAACATTTGCGGGTGATGCACATTTTGGAGCAGGGCTGAAACATTGTACAAAAGAAGAGAAAAAGATTATGAGCTATACGGAAAAATTTGAAAATTTGTGTCTGCTTAATACGTTACTTTAATTTAATAGAACTGTTATAAATCCAGTTACTAAACCAATATAGGTTGCAGTCACATATCCATGGATTATTCGACAGATCTCTAAAAGATACGTTTAGATTTAACGAATCTTACTTTATACGAGTTCTTATTGTATTATTTATCTAACTTACAACTGTTTTAAAGATAAGAGGCCATGAAAGGTACCTTCCCTCAAAGTTGTCAACCTATTTTCATTTAATTTCCTGCAATATATTTATGAATTAATATTTCTTTAAATACGCACAAATACATTTTTACTTATAGAAAAATACCTGCAGTCAATAAAATACATGTATACAGAAAAAAAAGGGAGGAAAATTAAAAACTCACTTACAAGCGCTCTAAAGCCAGTAAATCATGAAATAATGATGGCATTGCAATATTTATACGGTTTCCTGACAAATCACTAATAATCAAACAAATAATGTATAAGATAGAAGAAGGCATGTACGATACATGTATGTATGTACTAGCGCACCTTGCATAATTTATATACTTACAGTCTTTTTAAATTAGGCAATTTTCTAAATGTGTAAGCACCTATGGTTGAGATTTGATTTTTACTTAAATCCCTAAAATCAAATGTGTGTATAAAAATTAATGTTCAATAGCAGATTATGTAACACTTGCACCTATATTATCAATATGCTTACAATCTCTCTAAATTTTCAAGACCGCTAAAACAACCTTCGCCAATAGAAGTTATATTATTTTGTGACAAATCCAAACGTTTAAGATTTGTCAAATTTTTAAATATGTCAACTTCAATGGCATAAATGTTATTTCTGCTCAAATCCCTGCAACACTTATTACTATTGAAGGCAATCAAACAACATTGCTATTGATCTTTGACAGGTGTTCCTTTACAGCTAAAATACTTATAATAATCTTACAATTGTACTAATTCCACACTGACAGTATCGATATCGATGCTTTTTATATTCCTCAAGTCATTGCCACATTTAACTCGTAACCATTCTGCTTGCGCGCCAAGTTTACATGTACAAGATTGGGGACATGTTTGAATTGTTCTTCCCATTGTTTGTGTTAAAATTAGGAACAGGAGAGTAACTCTCATGATTAGAAAACGAAGATTCTTACCTAAATAACATTAAGGACGGTTAATAAAAAGGAATGGTAAATACTTAATCAATCATATACTCATATCTATTACTTATGCAAATAAATATTTCTGATAAAAACAGATACAGCAAAAAGTAATTTTTTTTTCTTAAACTTGATATTGTTTAGCATGCAACTTTCATTCATAATAACTTTACAGCATAGGAAGGAACATATATTACATAAAATTCCTGATAGGCATCCAATGATAAAATTATAAATGAAAAATACTTTCAATATTCACGGCCACGAAAATAATTCTATTTATCATATTATTTCAATGTAAAATTTCATATATTCCCTTGCATTACATATTATATCGGTATCACCGCTTGCTAAATCGCCAATTCAAGTAATCACAGGGTTACAACAATACCGAAAAACAAATACCGCAAGGTCTACGAACTGTCATAAACTAATGAGCACTAATGAGCATCATATACCCACGCATACCGCCAGTATACGTACCACACCATAAAACACACGCAACACGCGCATGCGCGTTGACTGCACTAGCAGGCTGCAGGAATTGCAGGAACAGTATCTAGAGACGCGGTAGCGTCTCGACGCCAAGTACATATTTCGACACCCAAGTACATATGTCGACTGTCGCTACCGCTATCATTTACTCGTCGCCCGGCTAATCCAACCTAACCTGAAAATTATTTCACTAATATCTCATCACGCCTGCAATATTTTCTAAATTCAAAGGCATTTTTCTTATGTAAACCGCATATCAGCCTTCGAATAAGACCAATTTCAATAAAATCGGTCCACGCATGACAGAGATATCATAATATCGTCTCATGGATCAGTCGGAAAAGGTAAGATTTTTCTTCTGATTTTTCTCCTGATTCTCCAATCCAAATTTTCGTCCACATAATACGTATATACGTGTTACGCACACACACACCTTCAGCCAACACATGTTTCTGTCTCGTTCTTCTTTCGTCGACTCTCGGGATTATTCGGCAGGGATCGTCATCCGTCATTATACACACATACATATACAGGGTCATCGTTTAATCCTGCAACCCGCGCGCGCGCGAACTTGTAAAATGGCAACACCGCCTCACGGACGCATTCCACTCCAACCATGCGCCGATACTTCCGCCATCTATGAACCAATGATGAAAGTGTAGGGTCTTTTAGGTGCCAGTAGAGGGTGCTTTTCGATTTCGCTAAAGAATATTAAATTTGACGTAGCAGACGGGTAAGAAAACGGAAGCCATTTTAAGAGTACGACCGCGCCGATTCCGTTATCTACGTATGCAATGATCCAGCAGCGGTATTAGAACACGCTGACGCGTTAGTGGTCCGGGTTGATGAATTTGGGGCATTTTTCGCATAGCTTTTGAACTACAAAAGATATCGGACTGCAATTTGCGCCATAAAATGGGGACAAATTATCACCATCTAATGATGGAAAATTTACCAAATTTTACGTTTACTTAGTTTTTTTTTTCAATTATTTTACCATAATTGTTGCGAAAAGCTTTTGCAAACTGTTTATTTAAATACTTTATATAATGCTCTTTTTAAAATTCATGGCGCCGATAAACAATAGGCTAGTTGTTCCTGTATCATTACTTTCACAAATTGAGGAATTAAATTTTTATTCAATTATATTTTAGTTCTGCAGCCTCAGAATCTAATGCTTTGATTCCCTTTTTTGCGATTTTATCCTTAATGTAGTGCATGCACAAATCGGAAGTAGGAGGTAACTAATGGGATGTGTCGTTGTTTCTCTAGCATTCTTTGAATTTTTTATACAATTTTTGTGTCTGAATGTTTTAACCCTTTAGCTATTATACGCCAGGCCTGTAGTGGCTTCTGTTTATGTCATCTTTTGAAATGGTACATGAAAATGCGCAGGCTGGATGCGCGTGATTATTATCTGGTCCCCTTCTCGACGAAGTGACAGAAAACATAACCTACATGCTATACCAGATTTCATAAAGATACAGTTGCGGCGTAATAATAATATTTTGGGAGGATGTTAAGTCATACAAAGTTCCCATATGTAGCGTAAAAGAATGAAATAGCCAATAAACATTTATTGTCATGTAGCATAGAGGTTATATTTTCTGTCACTCCGAAGAGGGGACCACATAATAATCACGCGCATCCAGCCTGCGCATTTTCACCAGACCGGGCGGCCGCATGGAAGGGTACCTTTCCCACCCTGCAGTAGTGGTAGTTGGAACCAGAGATGGGCATAAAATTATTTTAAATAAAAGATTGGTTTCGAGTAAAAGGCAGATATTTTTGGCATTATTTGTAATCAATTAAATATAAATAACCCGGAGTTATTTATTATTCGAAGCGCCGTAAATAATGTTTTCATTCGAGGGGAATTCGTCCGAAGCTTCGAATAATGTTCTCCCTTTCATTTAGATTTATATCCGAAAGTTATTTAAAGCTGGGCGAGCCTCGAGCGCCTTTGATCGAAGTCGTCGGCTCCTCGAGCCGTGCGATATTGTATCGTTCACCCGTCTAATCTGCAGCGCGAGCTTGCTCGGCGATGTGTCATCGATTATACAGAAACGGAATTTCTTTATTTGTCATCGTATCAAAATGAAAGTGACAGTAACGGATTCCTGGCATTTTCCCGATTAAATTGTCAAAAAAATTTAAATCGGACTACTTTTTACGAAACGGGCTTACAATCCTACAAACTAATTTTATGCGTAATATCGTTAATTGAGACAGTGAGAGCAAATAACGGACTAACCCACATTCTTTTCGAAATTGGGGTAGTAGCAATAATGTATTCCAACTTGGAACCATATTCCTGAGCCCGGTGTGCGCCACTATGGGCTGACTTACGTTAATATCATCTTTTGAAATGATACGCCACTATTGTGGCTTTCACACGCAGGTGGCGAAAAATCAAGCCAACCCTGTCGTAGCTGAAATTATTGAAATTGAGACGTGTACGAGACCAGTCGACACATTGTTTTCAAACCTCGTTACAGTAATCTGGGGTACGAGAGGTAAACCGGCCATAAAAGCGGAGCGCGTGGCCCGCTTACCTGAGTCGGGAAATTCCCAATACCTAGCTCTTTGCGACGTTACTTTGAAAGAGACCATCTAAAAATTCTCGAAGCTCGGGCATCACCGCTGTGCAGCGGTCGCTGGCAGCTCTGAACGCCGTGCCGGTGCGAGAAATGGCTTCGAAAAGTGTGCCTGCGTTTGAAAGTCGAACTTCGGTCACACTCGGGCCTCGTGGCGGGCAGATACCCGTTGCCTGGTTCGTTCGCGCTCGGTGTTCGGTCACGTTCGGAACGCGTCGCGTCACCGATCGTGGGGGGTCGTTCCAGCGCGAACGTCTTCAATAATATGAATAGAGGGTCGAAGTGGGAACTGATTCTTGCATAATTGTTTTGGGGAAAAATTTCAACATGTGAGCCACGCGATTTGCCACATAGCCACCGTTTTTGTTCAAATGCTTTGTTCATGTCCTTAATATATTTTTTATGATTTTATCCTTAACGTAAATATGCGTAGATCGAACGTAAGGAGTAACTGAGAGAATGTGCCTTTGTTTGTAGCGGTCTTTGAATTTTTTTCTACAATTTTTGTGTCTCAATGTTTTAATCTTTTAGCTACGTAACGCCACGCCTACACCGGCTTCCGGTTGTGTAATTTTATGGAACGATAGGCCATTATTGTGGCTTTTACACTCAGGTGGCGAAAAATCTCTCCGTACGGGGGAATAGCACCGCCGTCAACCCTGTCGTGGCTAAAATTATTGAATTTGAGGCGGGTACAGGACCAGTCGACACATTGTTTGCAAACATCGTTACAGTAATCTGGGATGCGAGTGGTAAACTGACCATACATGCGGAGCGCCCAGCTCGCTTACCTGAGGCGGGGGCTTCCGCTTCACTACCTAATAACTGTTTGCGACTTTAATTTGAAAGGGACCATTCTAGAATAGAGCTGATTTTGTAGGTAGCACATCAAGGAACTGTTTCTGGTTATGTATCAAAACGGCAGAATACTAACATCGTACATCAATCAGCTGCTGCGGTTTTCGGTAACGAACATTTCGAATCGCTTCGTGTGTTATTCGAACGAGGAAGTTCTGAGTTATTATTTCAAAACCGCCGTCTATTTCGCACAGAGACATAGAATATAATTTTACTCAGCAAATTAATATTTTTGTTTTAAAAGTACTTGAAAGATTTACAATATTCAAAGAATGCCTAAGACTTTCCAGAACATCCTAATTCGAATAAAAGTCGAAGCGAATTCGAAACTTTCGTCCGGAATTTGAAGAGAATCTCGAGAGAGGTATCGAGATCTCGCCCAAATTTTGCCAACCTGTCTAGAAGCTCCGCTTTCCAAGCCCCCGGTGACCGAGTGCTACGAACCGCCCGATAGCCCAACGCCCGGTCACGTCATCGGTCGCGCGTTCGTAGAATTCTCAACTCAACTGTCATTGAGATTTTCTGGGAGCAAAATTGTATTCCATATTCTTCCAAAATTCTAACATTTATTAATTAAAATGAGGCATAAATCCTTTGGTAACTGTAGTTAACAAAATGCGAGTTCGCAAAAGATTTAGCATTTCAACTTTGACCGTTTTTTCGTCGATGTTTCCAGCGATGCATCGTTTAATTGAAAATATATGTATTGCATGTGGCCAATTTAACTACGTTTCCCGACGACGTACTACTTTTAAAAAATCTCGAATTTAACGGTTAATGGTGACTTTGTGGTGAATCGTGAATGAGTTGGGATGGAATGGCTGATATGTTTACTGAATGTTAGTTGATCAGAGTTATCTTCGTTTACGTTTTTGGTGGCCCTAAAAAGGGCCGTTGGTTGCTGGCCCTGAAAAAGGGGCCAATTATTAATGTGTCGCATGTGTTATTCGAAGTGGCCACCGTTTTGCCTTAAACAGGCATGCATGCTCTTCACTTTATTGAGGAATACGCGGTCCAACGAAATTTGGATGCTCGAGAGGGATCTCGACGCGCCCGCCATTGTTTCGCAGTGGGCGTAGAGTGGGGAAACACCAGTTCCTATAAAAGGGCCGACTTTTCCGAGTGAAAATTAGTACTGACGCAGCACGGAAGCAGAGCACTTCGTTGAGCGACGCATCAGAGCAGAGCATCAGTACTCTTCAGCGTTACACTGAATCGCCAGCATGACAATCAGCACTTTTCAGCGCTGCCTCTAAACGACTCATTGGATCACAGCATACCAGTACTTTTCAGTGCTAAGGGAATACATACATTAGTTACATACTAATTATGTACTCAGTAGAGAATAGAAGGTTTCTCGTGCAAAATTATTTGCGCACGAGACCGTACTTGGAGTGTCAGGCGGTGTTTCGGGAGGAATACGCAGGTTCTCCAGTACCAAATAAAAGCACGATCAGCCGTTTGGCGAGGAAATTCCAAGAAGATGGGAGCCTGGCCAATAGGAAGCACCACCGCAAGTCGACGGTGTTGACGACCGAGAAGCTGGCCGAGGTGCGTCAAATTCTGGAGGAAGCGCCGCATACATCGTTGGCGAAGCTGCAGCAGCGGTGTGGTTTTTCATATGGCAGCGCACATCTTGCAACGAAAAGACTGCACTGCGTCCATATCGATGCCACACGGTGCAGCTGCTAAAGGAGCCCAATTATGCTGCAAGACGCAGGTACTGCAAATGGTTTTTAGATCTTCTGGAGGAAGAAAGATTTTCTGTTTCAGATAGGCTATTCTTCACCGACGAAGCATGGTTCCGCTTAGATAACCACGTGAACAACCAGAACAGCAGGAACTGGTCCACGGCGAATCCAAGGGAAATCCAGGAAAAGCCCCTTCATTAGGCGAAGGTGGGAGTGTGGTGCGCGATATCGCGTAAGCGAATTGTGGGACCACTTTTCTTCGCCTCCACCATAAATACAGATAAGTATCAGGAAATTTAGTCGCAGTTCATTTCCCTGTTGGAACCCAAGGAAAGGGACTGTTGGTTCCAACAGGACGGGGCACCGGCGCACACAGCGGCATCCACCACCGAGATGCTCGAGGAATTTTTTGGACACCGCGTAATAGGGCGGGATTTGTGCCCATCAAAATCACCGGACTTGACACCCCCTGATTTTTTTTAATGGGGTGCGCTGAAGGGCGAGGTATACGCCACAAATCCGCGTACCATCCAGGAGCTGCAGACGAGCGTCACTGCTGCCATAGGCAGAATTTCAGGGAATACGTTGGACCGCGCATTCCTCAATAAAGTGAAGAGCATGCATGCCTGTTTAAGGCAAAAAGGTGGCCACTTCGAATAACACATGCGACACATTAATAATTGGCCCCTTTTTCGGGGCCAGCAACCAACGGCCCTTTTTAGGGCCACCAAAAACGTAAACGAAGATAACTCTGATCAACTAACATTCAGTAAACATATCAGCCATTCCATCCCAACTCATTCACGATTCACCACAAAGTCACCATTAACCGTTAAATTCGAGATTTTTTAAAAGTAGTACGTCGTCGGGAAACGTAGTTAAATTGGCCACATGCAATACATATATTTTCAATTAAACGATGCATCGTTGGAAACATTGACGAAAAAACGGTCAAAGTTGAAATGCTAAATCTTTTGCGAACTCGCATTTTGTTAACTACAGTTACCAAAGGATTTATGCCTCATTTTAATTAATAAATGTTAGAATTTTGGAAGAATATGGAATACAATTTTGCTCCCAGAAAATCTCAATGACAGTTGAGTTGAGAATTCTACGAACGCGCGACCGATGACGTGACCGGGCGTTGGGCTATCGGGCGGTTCGTAGCACTCGGTCACCGGGGGCTTGGAAAGCGGAGCTTCTAGACAGGTTGGCAAAATTTGGGCGAGATCTCGATACCTCTCTCGAGATTCTCTTCAAATTCCGGACGAAAGTTTCGAATTCGCTTCGACTTTTATTCGAATTAGGATGTTCTGGAAAGTCTTAGGCATTCTTTGAATATTGTAAATCTTTCAAGTACTTTTAAAACAAAAATATTAATTTGCTGAGTAAAATTATATTCTATGTCTCTGTGCGAAATAGACGGCGGTTTTGAAATAATAACTCAGAACTTCCTCGTTCGAATAACACACGAAGCGATTCGAAATGTTCGTTACCGAAAACCGCAGCAGCTGATTGATGTACGATGTTAGTATTCTGCCGTTTTGATACATAACCAGAAACAGTTCCTTGATGTGCTACCTACAAAATCAGCTCTATTCTAGAATGGTCCCTTTCAAATTAAAGTCGCAAACAGTTATTAGGTAGTGAAGCGGAAGCCCCCGCCTCAGGTAAGCGAGCTGGGCGCTCCGCATGTATGATCAGTTTACCACTCGCATCCCAGATTACTGTAACGATGTTTGCAAACAATGTGTCGACTGGTCCTGTACCCGCCTCAATTTCAATAATTTTAGCCACGACAGGGTTGACGGCGGTGCTATTCCCCCGTACGGAGAGATTTTTCGCCACCTGAGTGTAAAAGCCACAATAATGGCCTATCGTTCCATAAAATTACACAACCGGAATCCGATGTAGGCGTGGCGTTACGTAGCTAAAAGATATTGAGACACAAAAATTGTAGAAAAAAATTCAAAGACCGCTACAAACAAAGGCACATTCTCTCGGTTACTCCTTACGTTCGATCTACGCATATTTACGTTAAGGATAAGATCATAAAAAATATATCAAGGACATGAACAAAGCATTTGAACAAAAACGGTGGCTATGTGGCAAATCGCGTGGCGCACATGTTAAAATTTTTCCCCAAAACAATTATGCAAGAATCAGTTCCCACTTCGACCCTCTATTCATGTTATTATTGAAGACGTTCGCGCTGGAACGACCCCCCACGATCGGTGACGCGACCAGGCAACGGGTATCTGCCCGCCACGAGGCCCGAGTGTGACCGAAGTTCGACTTTCAAACGAAGGCACACTTCTCGAAGCCATTTCTCGCACCGGCCCGGCGTTCAGAGCTGTCAGCGACCGCTGAACAGCGGTGATGCCCGAGCTTCGAGAATTTTTAGATGGTCTCTTTCAAAGTAACGTCGCAAAGAGCTAGGTATTGGGAATTTCCCGGCTCAGGTAAGCGAGCCACGCGCTCCGCTTTTATGGCCGGTTTACCTCTCGCACCCCAGATTACTGTAACGAGGTTTGAAAACAATGTGTCGACTGGTCTCGTACCCGTCTCAATTTCAATAATTTCAGCTACGACAGGGTTGGCTTGATTTTTCGCCACCTGCGTGTGAAAGCCACAATAGTGGCGTATCATTTCAAAAGATGATATTAACGTAAGTCAGCCCATAGTGGCGCACACCGGGCTCAGGAAAGTAGTAGGGCTAGGACAGTTCTAACCCAAATTTGAGTTTCAAGGTCGTGATAAGAATTTCCCCCGACCTTGAAACTCAAATTTGAGTTTCAAAAGTCGGCGGAAAATTCCCGCAGGCGGCGGGCGGGCGGCGCGCGGCGGATGACGTCATACAGATGGCGAAGTGGTGGGGGTATAGCGCGAGAGCAGAAGATATCGAATCAATCGATACCGAACCGCATCGAGGAGGAACCGCGGGTGAATTGCTGCTACTCTGGAGCGTGGTACCAACCACAGTCGGTAAGGAAGGAAATATTAATTTAAGATATTAAGAATAATCGAAAAACTGAATCTCGGGCGACGGGGCTCAAACCCAAGACCTCCGCGTTACGAGTCAGCCGCCTAACCAACTCCCCCAACGCCCACTCTCTAACATTATTCTTTAATGAATGGTACATACACCGAGCGTCACCAAGCATAATCCATTATTTTTTTTATCGGACGATGTCGGGCAATGTCGGGAAAGATCGGCGTTTTTACACACCGCGTCTTCGGAGGAGGGAAAGAGAGTGCATTACTTTAAAGTTAAATTCGCGGGAGGGAAAGAGACAGCACTACTTAGGATCACAATCGCATGCATTTTATAGATAACAAGTTTTTAAAGCGCCGCAGCGTATCGCGCCATTACATGTAACTTAAGTCCGACCCTCAGGGATAAAAGTCTCGACACGTGTTGAATGTAATATAATACCTGTGGAAATGTCGAATCTTAGAATTCCGCGGTGTCAGCAGAAACTGCGTCGGATGATTTTGCGCGCTAATTCGCCATACGTGTGAATCATAGAAAGAATTATGCTGTATCAGCGGAAATTGCTTCGGATAATATCTGGAAGGATCAGCTGTTTACATACAATCTATTGGACGAAGGAGGTACATCGAAGGAGTTAGACAGAGATAGCAAATCGTGGTGAGGATATAAAAGCGCGCTCCAAACTGTCCAAAGCCTCAAATCGTCGCAACGTGTTGCGAGGAAAAGACATTACATTCCATTTACAATCATGGAATTCGCGCAAGTAACCCGCCAATTGTTGGATCAATCTGCACGATTGATTTCACGGGACGAATACCTCGCGTGGGAAGAACGATGCAACGAGTGTATCGAATCGTTGGAAGAACATAGTCGAGTGAAACGTCCTCGATTATCGATCGGTGTTCGACAATCGTTGGTTGCTCGAATCGCGCGGCTCGTGGGATTGAAACATTCGTTGCGTGGACGTTTCGTGCGCGAAGGTGCAGGACATTCGAGCACAGGACTTTTGTGGCGCGAAATAGACACTGCGTTCGATAGCCGCGTGTTAACTGGTGCCGTGCTAAATTCGAACTATATCGAGCCGCGCAACTTCCTCCAGGATGCGGAGACCATTGTGCTGGAGCATGTGCGGGACACTTTGAGGAAACAGGGGAACCTCAAAGTGAACACGGTGTTCAATGGTGAATTTGTGGCCGGTGACAAGCATGCGAGTAAAAGCATCAATACCCGAAACTGCGAACTCTTCGGCACATCCGATCTGCAGGAGTGGTACCAGCGATGCGTCGTCGAACCCACCCTGGCATCGTTGGAAGAATTCCAGGAACGTGATAGCGGATGGGCATTGTCACGAATTCTTAATCTGACAGTTAACGTGAACAAGTATAATCCACTACGCGCGGGGTGTCAGTTTAAGTTGCCGCGGGAAATATTGCAGAAGAAAGCGACTATTAGCGTACGATCCGAGGACAATGCGTGTTTCGCATGGGCAGTGGTCGCCGGGCTACATCCTGCCGAAAGACACGTTGACCGCCTAAGTTCATACCCGCCTTATACATTGGTGTTAAATCTCCAAGGCATTGAATTTCCAATGTCCCTGACACAAATTGGGAAGTTCGAGCGGCAGAATGCCATCTCCGTCAACGTGTACAGCTTTCAGGTGGAGAAGACGAAGCGAGCAACAGTCTTTCCAATGCGTCTGACCAACCAAAAGAGGGATCGGCACGTAAACTTGCTGTATACGCCAGAACAGGGGGATAGTAATGTGGGGCACTTTGTGCTGATCAAGAACTTGTCCCGGCTGGTGAGCACGCAGCTCAGCAGACATGATGGAAAGAAATTCATCTGCGACCGGTACGTATATATAATTACGAAATGCTGAAATATCTCGCGAAACAAATTAAATAATACATATTTGGGGTTTACAGATGCATGCACTATTTCGGATCCGCCACGAAGTTGGAGGCCCATGTAGTGGACTGCAGTAAGATGAACGACTGTGCCATCCTGCTGCCCAGCGAAGACAACAATTTGCTCAACTTCAACAACCGCGATAGGAAGGAGCGACTTCCCTTCGTGGTATATGCCGATCTGGAATGCATCATCGAAAAAACAGAGGACAGTCACCGAATGGGTGACAATAAATTACATATGCACCAGCACCACAATGTACATAGTATAGCCTATTATATGCATTGTTCGTATGATACATCGCTATCGACGTATCGATGTCGCCGCGACGCGGATTGCGTTTCATGGTTCGTTGATGAACTTAAAAATTTTGCAAATTTAACCAAACCCATCCTGGCCAGCAATGTTCCCATGCTGGATTTAACCACCGAACAGTTGACGACAATTCGCGATGCAACACACTGCCATATTTGCGAAGAACCATTCAAGGCTATCGATATACGAGTCCGCGATCATTGTCATCTATCCGGACGGTTTAGAGGCCCAGCACATTCGGAGTGCAATTTAAATTATAAAAATGCGTTTTACATCCCCATAGTTTTTCATAATTTATCCGGCTATGATTCACATTTCATTATCGAGGAAATAGCTACCGCTTTCGAAGGCAGCGTTGACGTATTGCCTATAACGAAAGAAAAATATATTTCATTCACAAAAAATGTCGCAGATACGGCTAACTCAGACTCACGAAATTATATTAAATTGCGATTCATCGATTCGTACAAATTTCTCAACACCAGTCTCGACAAATTAGCATCTTTTCTTAGCACAGATCAATTAAAAATTTTACGATCTAAATTTGAAACATTATCCGCCGAAGATTTCAATTTATTGACGCGAAAGGGTGTCTTTCCGTACGAATACCTTGATTGCGCGAACAAGCTGCAGGACCCATGCTTACCGCCGCGCGAATCATTCTACAGTTCGTTAACGGGTGAGACTGTATCCGAGAGCGATTACGCACACGCCGAGACAGTCTGGCAGCGTTTCGGGATTAGAACCTTGGGCGAATACAGCGATTTGTATTTGAAAACAGATGTCTTGTTATTGGCAGATATTTTTGAAAATTTTCGTGAAAGTTGTATCAAGAGTTACGGATTAGATTCAGCGCATTATTACACTCTACCCGGTTTCACCTGGGATGCCATGCTAAAACATACCAAAATTACATTCGAATTGCTCACAGACGTCGATATGGTTATGTTTATCGAACGCGGTATACGCGGGGGTTTAAGTCAATGTTCCGGAAGATACGCACATGCCAATAACAAGTACATGCCATCTTACGACGCATCGGAACAGTCATCGTACTTGATGTACTTTGACGTGAACAATTTGTATGGATGGGCAATGTGTCAACCCCTGCCACACGCCAAATTTCAATGGGTCGAAGATGTTGCAAGTTTTAACGTGTCTTCGATCCCGGTCGATTCGCCCACGGGGTACATTCTCGAGGTAGATCTGGAATATCCACAAAGTCTGCACGACGCTCACGCCGATCTACCGTTCTGCCCGACGCGTGCCAAACCACCTGGCAGCAGGCAGGACAAGTTACTCGCGACGGTATACGATAAGCAGCGTGACGTTATTCATTATCGCAACCTGCAGCAGTGCACGCGTCACGGTCTTTGTATTACAAAGATACACCGCGTGCTTCAATTCGCTCAATCCCCCTGGCTCCGCGATTACATCGAACTCAATACACGGTTTAGAACAAGCGCGACAAATGATTTTGAAAAAAATTTGTACAAATTGATGAACAACGCGGTATTTGGTAAAACTATGGAAAATGTACGAAATCATGTGGATGTAAAACTTTTGACACATTGGGAAGGGCGATATGGCGCGGAGACAATGATCGCGAAACCGAATTTCCACAGCCGAAGTGTTTTTTGGGAAAATTTAATAGCTGTTGAATAGCGAAAACTCGAGTTAAAATTCAACAAACCGATATACGTGGGTATGTGCATTCTGGACATATCAAAAATTTGTTTGTATGAATTTCATCACGAATACATGTCTCCCCTGCACGGACCAAATTGTAAAATTCTATACACAGACACAGACAGCCTCATTTATCACATTCGATGCGACGATATCTAAGAGTCCATGAAACACAATATCGATAGATTCGACACAAGCGATTATCCTATCGATAATTCATATAATATGCCGTGTGTAAATAAGAAGGTTCCAGGGCTGATGAAGGACGAAAATAACGGCGCGATAATGACCGAATTCGTAGGTCTTAGAGGGAGATCGAAATGGTTCGCAGACAATCGTGCATACGGTCTAAATTGCACAAAGTGTACACCATTTCGGAATCCAAAATCGCTCTAAGTCCGTACGACGACAAGCGGCATATCGTACCCGATTCGACCGACACTATGCCCTGGGGACATTATAAAATTCCGTTGTAGAATATCATTTTAAAATAGAAATTGTATTTATTGTCATTATTGTGTAATATAGAAATTGTTCGCACGTGTATAGAAATTATAAATCGTGGAATTAATGTACAAAAATAAAATTGTTCACTCATTTACATATATATCATTGTATTTTTATTGAATCATGTATTATTATGTTACAAAACATTATTTTTATTTATCCAAGAATTGTGTGATTTATCAAACCCCAACCACTTGACATATACCTTATCCCCCTTCCTTCGCAACACTTTTTCCACTAGATACACATCAGGATCGGTGACGCGTTGCAGCTCGTATTCATAGAATCCTCCGGCAACAGGTTTTCCACAGGAATCGAGGAGCAGATACGTCGCGGGATTAGTTGCCTGTACTTTGGCTATCTTGAACACCTTCGTTGTCCAATTCGGCGTATAGCCTTTATCGAAGATGGTTTTAAATTTGCTCACGTGCACAAACTCGCCCAACTTGAATCTCGCTGTAGCAGCGATCTTTATGTTGCTGTATACTGTGGCTAGCAGCTTGTCGGCGATCGCAGGGGTAACATCGCAAGGACGCATTCTGATGGTTCTATGTTTTCGCGCGTTATACTCTGCGAGAAGACGCGATAGCGAATCGATCCATCTGCAGGTTCCATTGAGCGTAAACATTTTCCACATATTATTCTTCAAAGTTCGATTGAAACGTTCTACGACGGAGGCCTTCATCACCGAATACGTCGAATAATGATTAATGTCATGCTTTGTCAAGATTTTGTGCACATCGGCGTTGTAAAATCCTTTTCCTTGATCTGTTTGCAAATTTTTCGGATATCGATCTCTAAATATTTTTGCAAACGCTTTGGTCACCTCAGCGCCACTTTTAGTCTTGAGCGGCACCGCCCATGCATACTTGCTGAGCATATCGATGATGGTGAGTATGTAGTGGTGAAGTTGGTTGAATCGCGAGTATGGACGCATTTCTACAACGTCAGCTTGCCACAGATCGGCGTATCCATGCACTATGACGCGCCTCCGTGGGAAATGTCTTCGAGCTGGAGCATGCAATTCCTCAACAAGTTGTCGCTTCTTAGGACCATGGTTTTCTTTACTTTTGGATTTCGATAATGGTTGCATGTTTGATCGCAGAGGTGTCTTTGACACGAATGATGTGATAATTATCATGTACATGCATTATGTGCTCCCCATCGACCCGAAGAAATTCTGGACAAGTTCAACCGCCTCGCATGATTCTCCTTCGCAGCGCTGCTGCAGGATTGAATTCGACGCCTGCGATATCTTTTTAACGCTGTTTTACAACGTCAGCATATCTCTCTGAAACACGACCAGCTTCCTCTCTAATTCTTCCTGCTGCTCTCTCAAAAGTTTAATGCCCTTTTCCGTGTATAGTTTATTGACGGCATCGCTGTCAGCCACCGGCTGAGCTACGCGTCGTATCTTGCGTGATTTTGCATCAAAGTCGGCACCATCCACACAAAGAGCGTTATCTCGCATATAATTTCGAAGCATGCAGCTCCATTTATAATAGTCCATTCTAGCTGATCCACTCTTCTCGAGCGATACTCCAAATTTGTTGAACGGCATCTCGACGCATACAGTGCAAATCATCGACGTGCGGTTTAATTTATAATGAGGCCTACCTCGCGGAGTTCTGCGATAATCGATAGACTTTCAGAATCATGAGAGTTGTTACCAGCCTGACGCGACGCTTCCAGCAAACGCAATCGATCCACCAGCTCGTTGGGATCATCCCAATGCACGTAATCGATCTTGTTATCGTTTACCATCATCGATAGCGGTGTCCTTAGACCTTTCCCTGCCCTACTAGCCGATACACGGGAGAGTAGAGGTGCAATTACATGTTTGTACTTGTATCCCTTGTTGCTTAATATGGGGTATTTAGCGTTATGACCGCGTCTGTGGGCATTCGTCGTCAGCAGTATACTTTTGTATTTTTGTTTGTCGGCATCGGTGTACAGGGCATCGTCGGGAATTCTCTTGAATATCAGTTCGTAAAGACCGGACGTTCCTCTGTATCTTACACCATCAATGATTATATTATCATCCTTGTCTATATCGAAAGCTTTATCCCCAAGCATCGTTCCACTATCACCAATGTATACACCATACACATAGTCCATTGCTGTATCTCTATCACCACTTAGGATTGCGCTCATGTACTTTTGTCCAAGTGGGCCGCAATGGCTGCGAAACGTTTCTTGTCCCTCGGATGTTTGGAGTTGATGTCTAATAGATGTTGCAAACGACTCATCGGGACTAGTTTCGAAAACGTTGTCATCAATGGTTGTGAGCGATTGTACACCGGTATTTATTGGTGTGGGGGGAACGGGGGAATCGTTTGACGTGGCATTCTGTCGTTTCCTCTTCGATTGAACTGGTGTGGAGGTTATGGGTGAATATTCCAATGACATGTGTGGTTTCCTCTTTATCTTGCGCGATGTGTTCCCTTTCGGCTGAATTTTTGTTTTAGGCGTTAATGTTTCATTCCCTTCAGCGTCTGTGCTCATCGACGGTGATGCGTCAGCTTCTGCTGCTGTGGTATTTTTCATGATATGTTTTAAGGGTTCGACGATAGGATTGAAGTATCTCTCCAACGCGATATCTTCCTCCATCTTGCCAGTCTTCAAAGCCTGATGTTTCTTGCGAATGGCTTCGCTGGTTTTTGCAATTTCCTTCGCTATTCTCTCGCGATCCTTAATCTCCAGGGTATCGATATCAATCATCGTTGTACCGCAGACGTTGCTTTCTCACCGGCACGTTGATGACAATTGACCATCTCACGGTACGGCAAACTCGTTAAATCCCTTTCTATAACGTCCATTGGACATCGCGCTATCCTTGTCTATTACCACGAAACCATATTCCCGTTGCCAACAATTACGACACAAAGCGCAGAAATCCTCGTAAGGCATATCAGTGTTTACATGATCGTTGTACACATGTTTCAAGTTGGTACCATCCTGCTTAAACAGAATCAACAGATTTGCATTGTCGCGTATAAGATGTTTGGGAATTCTTGCATACGTCTGACAGAGATAGAAGCAGTCAACGTTCGAGTGGCGCCCCATTGCAAAGTATTCTCGTATCGTATCTTGCTTGTTGCATGCCACGTCATCAAAGATAAAAATTGAATTCGGGAGCGATTCGCTCGACGGGATGACGTCGTTGTTATTCGAAAACGTAACGTAGCCAATTTCATCTATCGGAGTCAACAAATTCTCCAAATACTGATATTTCGGCTGTTGCAACGACTTGGAATACACGTACACGTTCTCGAAGCGGACGCCGGGAGGACTTTCTAACAAGCTCTCCAACACGTTGGTCTTTCCGCAATTTGATGGGCCGCAAATGAGACAGCGCATAGTGTTTGGTAGCATGCTACCATGTTTGCGTCTTGTTTTCGAGGACATCATTTGCGATTTATCGTCAAAATTTGTCACGCGTATCGTTACATGTTGTCGCATGAATCGCACCCACTCCGCGAACTGCGAAAAATGATTTTGATACGTCGAAGCGGCGACGCGCCCTATTTATAGGTCCACGCTGAAGCAAAACAGCTCAGTATTCAAAATGCTTCTGATCCTGTCGGATAATTGCGATATTCGAGACTTAACCTCTGAGCAGTTGAAATATATACCAAAGATTATTCTACTGCGAGAGTTTGGCAGACACATTGATCAGTTGTGGGACAGACTCCCCGAGCATATAAAAGCTGATTCTGAGGTTCATCAGTATCGTCGGTGTCTGGAACATTATAATCGTCCTTGGCAGCGAACGCATATCGACGGTCCAGCACCATTGATTAAAAACTGTGGCGAATGTCGCCGACGAGAGTAAAGAAAGGTTGTGGTTTGTTAAATCGGGCGATAAACGCGCTACCTATCGAATTACATATTCCGGGATACCAGTTTTGTGGACCAGGAACTCATCTGGCTAAACGATTGGCTAGAGGGGATCAAGGCATCAATCCGTTGGACGCAGCGTGTCGCGAAGACGATATTGCGTTTTCGCGTAGCAACGACCGCGGCGAAAGGCACGCGATAGATAACGTTCTCGCTGACAATGCGCGAAAACGCATTGTTGCGCGTGACTCGACTCTAGGTGAAAGAGGTGCTGCTACAGCTGTTTGGGCAGCTATGCAGGCCAAGACGAAAATCGGAATGGGGATGAAAACAAAATTGCGCAAAAGGACTCCAAAGAGAGCATCGAAAAAGCAGATTCTTCCAGTAGCAAAACGGGGTGGCATATTACCACTTCTCCCGCTGCTAGATATTCTCGGATCATTAGCTGGTGGAGCGGCGGGGATCGCCAAGGCGGTAAACGATAATAAGGCGGCGCAACATCAGCTGCAGGAAATGCAACGCCATAATCGCTCGATGGAAGGTCGTGGACTTTATCTCGCACCATACAAGCGCGGACAGGGAATATCAAAACGAAAAAAAAACGCCGAAAAGAAAATAAAAATGCCCGCGTGTGTAACTACCGACGCGCAATTGGAGGAGTTGGCAAAATGTATGCGTATTCCATTCTTTAGAGGTGTTTTCATGCGCAATGCACTACCTGCCGGAGGAGTACGTCAAAACGAGAGCGGTATCGTAAATTTGGATAATGTCGAGGGGCCGGGGACTCATTGGGTAGCGTATGTGAAGAGAGGGTGTCGAGCTATATATTTCGACAGGTTTGGGAATCTTTGACCGCCTAAGGAATTGGTACAATATCTGGATAAAGATGCTGTGAAAATCGAATACAATCGAATGGCTTATCAGAAGTACGAACAGAGCAATTGTGGACAACTATATCTACGCTTTCTACAAACGATTGGCACCAAATTTAAGGATTGACTTCCCACCACTCTGATTCAGTACTAGTCGAGTCGTACAGCTCGGAATATGTCGTTAACATTCACTCTAACCGGCAAGAGTAGCACCCTCGCGGTAAGCTACTTTCCACCCATAGATTTGAGCGACGATGATTACGAGCTTGGTCTAACAACCTTGGAACTTATCATACAATACCAAACATCGACTCGAGCAACGATAAATTCTACTTCACCGCAAACTATGACATCAACAATAGCATCGACACCATTCATGAATACATTACGATTCCCCACGGCTCCTATGAACTAGACGCCATCGCCAAGTATTTGAAGCAGCGATTACTCGAACGGTATCCGCAAAATCTCGGCGGCATCGATGACGGTGACAACGATGTGTATCCAATAGTGTTGCGTCCCAACAACGCCATGAAAAGCGAGCTGTACTGCCGGTTCGCCATAGACTTTACGAAACCCAATAACATTGGATCGCTACTGGGATTCTCAACGAATCGGGTATTAGAACCTGGACGGTGGCATGAATCGGACGATCCAATTAATATCATGAACGTGAACATTATTCACATAGAATGCAGCGTGACCGCTGGCGCGTACAACAATAGGAAGCGCGTACATACGATACATGAATTTTCTCCGAGAGTCCCACCAGGATATAAGATATCGGAAACGCCCGCGCAGATCATTTACCTTCCAATCACCGCACAGGTCATTACGGATCTAACGATACGCGTTGTGGATCAAGACGGACGGTTGCTCGATTTTCGAGGTGAAGAGATTACCATCAGATTGCACGTACGACGGCGACGACGATAATACATGTGGTGTGACCGAAAGAGATGCTTGTGTTGAACGACTCCAGAAACTTGTTTCTTCCAAGTGAAATTGTTTGCAACAACAACAACAACAACAACAACTGCAATAGCTCCGATCACGCTAAAAGGAAGAGGCTCAGTGCTGCGAACATTGCATTTTTGAAATCATTGGGATTCATTGTGCGCATTTAAGTTGAAAAAATGGCTGACATTCTAAGCATTGGAGAGAAGCCGACGTTTGATGATCGCATTGTCAAGCTCGAGACTCACACATACAACCCATACGTCAACACGACGTTTGGATACAGCGATGAGATAAGAATACCCATACAGCAGCAGGATTTATACACATTGCCGTATGAAAGTTTCCTCTATGTGGAGGGGAAATTGAAGATAAATAAGCCAAGCGATACATTAACGGTGACGTTGGGAAGTAATTGCGTGGCGTTCTTATTTGATGAGATTCGATACAAGCTGAATGGTGTGGAGATTGATCGCAACAGAAACGTTGGAATAACTAGCACGCTTAAAAACTATGTATCGCTGACATCTGGTGAAGACAAAAATATGGAGAATGCCGGATGGGGCTTGAAACGACGCAATGGGCTAATAGTGAAAAATCATTTCAATTTTTGCATCCCACTCAAATATTTGCTGGGATTTTGCGAAGACTACAAACGCATGATTATTAATGCGCGTCACGAATTGATTTTAATACGATCGCGCAACGACAACAATTCTCTAATAGGATCGCCGATGTTGGAACCAGAAATTGAATTAGTTAAACTACAATGGCGGATGCCTCATGTGACGTTGAATGACGTTAATAAGCTATCGTTTCTACATATTTTGGAAAGTGGACAAAATCTGAGCATTTGTTTTCAATCGTGGGATCTGTACGAGTATCCTGTCTTGCAGAGCACGACTAAGCATTCATGGGCCGTGAAGGAATCTGCACAGCTGAAGAAGCCGCGATGCATCATCCTTGCTCTACAGACTGATCGAAGGAATGTGATGAGCGAAGACGTTACTAAGTTCAACAACTGCAAATTGGCCAATGTAACACTTTTTCTCAACTCGGAATTTTACCCATATGATGACCTGAACTTGGACTTTGACAAGAATAAGCACGCCATCTTGTACCACATGTATACGCAATTCCGTAAATCGTATTATGAGTATAGTTGCAACGAGGCATTATTCACCGTGGCTGAATTTTTACAATTTGGTCCCCTCGTGGTGATTGATTGCTCGCGACAAAATGAGTCGATCAAGAATTGTACCGTGGACGTGCGCATAGAATTCGAGTGTAAAGAGAATGTGCCTGCAAATACTATGGCCTACTGTCTGATTCTGCACGATCGGGTGGTTGAATACAATCCGTTGACAAACGTGGTGCGCAAAATAAATTGAATTGCCACGCTACTTGTCCGCCCTCTCCTGTGCCAAATTCATACAAAATTTCATCGTGAAAATCGTGATGCTTTACGAGAAAGACTGCATTCTCTCGTCTGTCTTGGAAGCGAACGGACCTCCAAATTGTACCGATAATGGTCATACCAACATTCGTTGACCTGCAAGGGTTCATCGTCGATGGAAGATTTGTCGCGAAGGAAGTGGCTATCCTACGAAAGGGAACAATTCTCTCGCACTATATCCGATGGTTGGTGGCAAAACATCATGGGCTACGGTGGGACGATGGAGACGTTCCGTACAGTATGGCTAAACAGCTAATTACGAAAGCTGTTTCTGATGCGATCGATGAAGAAGATGACGCATCCCATATCGTATACGTGAAAGGGCTGCTGAAACGCGACTGGCTTGCGGATTTCCGCGATGAAGATACGAGAACGGACATGGTCATCGAGACGCTGGACATTGACTACGAGGATATAAAATCTCTAAATAAGCTAACTGTAGTTAATACTCTGCGATGTGGCAGACACGCAAAACACTGTGTCATGCAAAATGTATTTAAAATATTCAACTGGTGGTCTAAACACCTGAGAAATGCATAAATAAAATATTATCAATTTTTAATGTATATGAAAATGTTTTTTCTTCACCCTCCCCAACCTCCTACATGCGATGTACGCTAGATTAAGACGATAGTTATGCAGAAGCGGTATGATTCATGTTCGATTCACGTTCAGAGTGGTATGATTCACGTTCAATACCCATTCAATACCCGATCAAAGCCGTTCAATACCCGTTCGATATGCGATCAAAGCCGTTCAATATCCGTTCGATATACGTTCAAAGCCGTTCAATACCCGTTCAATACCCGTTCGATACCCGATCAAAGCCGTTCAATACCCGTTAGATGCGCGATCAAAACCGTTCAATACCCGTTCAATACCCGTTCGATACCCGATCAAAGCCGTTCAGTACCCGTTCGATGCGCGATCAAAACAGTTCAATACCCGTTCGATACCCGATCAAAGCCGTTCAATACCCGTTGGATACACGATCAAAGCCGTTCAATACCCGTTGGATACACGATCAAAGCCGTTCAATACCCGTTCGATGCACGTTCGATACCCGATCAAAGCCGTTCAATACCCGTTCGATACCCGTTCGATACCCGATCAAAGCCGTTCAATACCCGTTCGATACACGATCAAAACCGTTCAATACCCGTTCAATGCGCGATCAAAGGCGTTCAATACCCGTTCAATACCCGACCAAAGCCGTTCAATACTCGTCCGATACACGTTCGATTCACGTTCAGAGTGGTACGATTCACGTTGGATTCACGTTCAGAGTGGTACGATAGACGTTGAAAGTGGTATGATACACGTTTGATAGATGTTCAATACGTGATCGATGTGGTATGATAGACGTCTAATAAACGATCAATGTGGTATGGTCTAGTCGAATGATGTGTTGAAAGAAGGAGAAACGATACTGTTAGCTTTAAAACTAGACTGCTTGCGATTGTACCACTAAGTAGTGCTGTCTCTTTCCCTCCCTCGAATTTAGCTTTAAAATAATGCTCTCTCTTTCCCTCCTCCGAAGACGCGGTGTGTAAAAACGCCGATCTTTCCCGACATTGCCCGACATCATCCGATAAAAAAAATAATGGATTATGCTTGGTGACGCTCGGTATATGTACCATTCATTAAAGACTAATGTTAGAGAGTGGGCGTTGGGGGAGTTGGTTAGGCGGCAGACTCGTAACGCGGAGGTCTTGGGTTCGAGCCCCGTCGCCCGAGATTCAGTTTTTCGATTATTCTTAATATCTTAAATTAATATTTCCTTCCTTACCGACTGTGGTTGGTACCACGCTCCAGAGTAGCAGCAATTCACCCGCGGTTCCTCCTCGATGCGGTTCGGTATCGATTGATTCGATATCTTCTGCTCTCGCGCTATACCCCCACCACTTCGCCATCTGTATGACGTCATCCGCCGCGCGCCGCCCGCCCGCCGCCTGTGGGAAATTCTTATCACGACCTTGAAACTCAAATTTGGGTTAGAACTGTCACAGCCCTACTACTCAGGAATATGGTTCCAAGTTGGAATACATTATTGCTACTACCCCAATTTCGAAAAGAATGTGGGTTAGTCCGTTGTTTGCTCTCACTGTCTCAATTAACGATATTACGCATAAAATTAGTTTGTAGGATTGTAAGCCCGTTTCGTAAAATGTAGTCCGATTTAAATTCTTTTGACTATTTAATCGGGAAAATGCCAGGAATCCATTACTGTCACTTTCATTTTGATACGATGAAAAATAAAGAAATTCCGTTTCTGTATAATCGATGACACATCGCCGAGCAAGCTCGCGCTGCAGATTAGACGGGTGAACGATACAATATCGCTCGGCTCGAGGAGCCGACGACTTCGATCAAAGGCGCTCGAGGCTCGCCCAGCTTTAAATAACTTTCGGATATAAATCTAAATGAAAGGGAGAACATTATTCGAAGCTTCGGACGAATTCCCCTCGAATGAAAATATTATTTACGGCGCTTCGAATAATAAATAACTCCGGGTTATTTATATTTAATTGATTTCAAATAATGCCAAAAATATCTGCCTTTTACTCGAAACCAATCTTTTATTTAAAATAATTTTATGCCCATCTCTGGTTCCAACTACCACTACTGCAGGGTGGGAAAGGTACCCTTCCATGCGGCCGCCCGGTCTGGTGAAAATGCGCAGGCTGGATGCGCGTGATTATTATGTGGTCCCCTCTTCGGAGTGACAGAAAATGTAATCTATACGCTATATGACAATAAATGTTTATTGGCTATTTCGTTCTTATACTCTACATTTGTGAACTTTGTATGACTTAACATCCTTCGAAAATATTATTATTACGCCGCAACGGTATCTTTATGAAATCAGGTATAGCATATAGGTTATGTTTTCTGTCACTTCGAGGAGCGGATTTTCTGTCCTCGAATTAGGGTTGCTACCTTTTTTCTTGCAGAAAAATAACGTACATTTGCTTTTGTGGAGTATACAAAAAAGTACGCTCGACAAATTAAAAGTACATTTTAATCTTATTAGTTTTCATTTATTCCAAACATATTTTCTATTGCTTTTAGCATTACAGAGTAAATTTTTATTATTTTGAAATATCTGAATGGCATCGTTGCACTCAATATTCATATTGAAATATATAAATAATTCGTTTTTTATTAGATTGAGGGAGGCCTTGTTTCTTTCATCCCGCCACTTCACATTCACGACAGAGTAAACTCTCTCAGTAAATGCTGAAGTGGCAGGAACAGATAGAAGATAATAATATTGCGTTACGTTTCACGTAATATCATTAATTGTGAAATAAAGTATTTTCGCGTACTTTATTGTTATTCAAAAGTATAGAGTACATTTACCTATAATAACTTAAGATGCTTTATTTTAAAGTACGGGTGGCAACCGTACCTCGAAGTGACAGAAAATATAACCTCTATGCTACATGACAATAAATGTTTATTGGCTATTTCGTTCTTTTACGCTACATATGTGAACTTTGTATGACTTAACATCCTTCCAAAATATTATTATTACGCCGCAACTGTATCTTTATGAAATCTGGTATAGCATGTAGGTTATGTTTTCTGTCACTTCGTCGAGAAGGGGACCACATAATAATCACGCGCATTCAGCCTGCGCATTTTCATGTACCATTTCAAAAGATGACATAAACGGAAGCCACTACAGGCGTGGCGTATAATAGCTAAATGGTTAAAACATTCAGACACAAAAATTGTATAAAAAATTCAAAGAATGCTAGAGAAACAACGACACACCCCATTAGTTACCTCCTACTTCCGATTTGTGCATGCACTACATTAAGGATAAAATCGCAAAAAAGGAAACCAAAGCATTAGATTCTGAGGCTGCAGAACTAATATATAATTGAATAAAAATTTAATTCCTCAATTCGTGAAAGTAATGATACAGGGACAACTAGCCTATTGTTTATCGGCGCCATGAATTTTAAAAAGAGCATTATATAAAGTATTTAAATAAACAGTTTGCAAAAGCTTTTCGCAACAATTATGGTTAAATAATTGAAAAAAGAAAAACTATGTAAGCGTAAAATTTGGTAAATTTTCCATCATTAGAAGGTGATAATTTGTCCCCATTTTATGGCGCAAATTGCAGTCCGATATCTTTTGTAGTTCAAAAGCTATGCGAAAAATGCCCCAAATTCATCAACCCGAACCACTAACGCGTCAGCGTGTTCTAATACCGCTGCTGGATCATTGCATACGTAGATAACGGAATCGGCGCGGTCGCACTCTTAAAATGGCTTCCGTTTTCTTACCCGTCTGCTACGTCAAATTTAATATTCTTTAGCGAAATCGAAAAGCACCCTCTACTGGCACCTAAAAGACCCTACACTTTCATCATTGGTTCATAGATGGCGGAAGTATCGGCGCATCGTTGTAGTGGAATGCGTCCGTGAGGCGGTGTTGCCATTTTACAAGTTCGTGCACGCGCGGGTTGCAGGATTAAACGATGACCCTGTATATATACACTATTGAATTATATTTTATAACCTACCAAGTGCTAAGTGTCAAATAAAGTAAGTTGTCCGAATTTGAAATGCCACGAGTTTTTACACTAAATAAGATAAATGGCCCAGTGGTGAAACAGTTATGGAAGCAGTTGAGATAATTGCAATTTCTTTTATATTTAAATAGTATAAAATTACAACTAAATATCTCAGATAGCACAGGACGTTTTAAAAACGTCCATTTTAGGTTTGAACGTCCATGGCTTGATTTGTGAAAATGGACGTCTTTAAAACGTCTTCTGGACGTTTTCTGGACGTTTTTAAGACGTTTCCTGGACGTTTTCTGGACGTCCAGAAAATGTCCAGAAAACGTGCAGAATACGGTTTAAAGTCGTATATTACAGACGTTTTAAAGACGTATTTTGCAGACGTTTTTAAGACGTCCAGAATACGCTTTGTTTACGTCCGAAACAGGCGTTCAAAATAGGCTGTGCGCCATGTGAGAAATGTAGATTAGGATACATTAGTTCAAGGAAACCAGGGATCGTAACCGCTGTCTAACCCAAACCATCCACGAAATATGGATAGATCGCATAGGTAAAGCATAATTAGAAATACATACATACATATACATAAGTACATACTGGGACATATAAATGTTTATGAACATTTGCTCAAAGAAACAATGGAAAACCAAAAACCAAAACCGGTTTTATACAGTTTTTATATTGTTTTCATACAGTTTTTATACAGCTTTCATAACGTTTTTGTACAGTTTTTGCATATTTGTTTCAGTATTTGCGGTCAAATGTATGTAGTTCTAGGTTAGGGTTTGAATAATTTTTAAATTTTAGGTTAACGAATTCCAATCATTATAATTTTGTGAAATTGGCGCTAACGTCGTTGATGACCAATGGATGTTGCATTGCTATTTAGTTAGCCTTGGCAGAAAAGGGAAAGAAGATTTCCATAAATTAAACGTAGCAACAGTTTTAATATGTAACTATCACCCATATTTTACTGTTCCTAATATTGATTACTGTAAAATTCATAATTTAATGTTTCCTCGAAATTCTTCTTTAAGGTGCAGCAGAACACAAGGAAACGGCAGACAATAGAAAAAATACAGAGGTATCTGTTTAAGTGCTTATCCATATCTATTTTAAGTGTATATCCGGCATAGTTTGTATATTCTGTATATTGGACCTCGTACTAATATGTTCTTGTATCTATTGTAAGTACATACCCTGATAACCAGGTCTGCCGGCAGATCCGGTGCAATCTATGTCCGCATTCAGCTACGGTTCTGCCGGCAGACCCTGCCTTGTCAGGGTCTGCCGTTCGTCTGCCGGCAGATGAACGGCAGATCCGCAGCAGATCCTGCTGTCTGACGCCATCTAGTTGAAGGCAGGGTCTGCTGCGGATCTGCCGTCTATCTGCCGGCAGACTCTGCCTTGTCAGAGCCTGCTGTCCATCTGCTGGCAGACTGCAGGCAGATTGTTATCAGGGTATATTCTGCATTATTTCTGAATTAATTAAACGAAATAAATTGTTATCGAGTTTGGTTTTATTTTGAAAATCATTTACTTCCTTAAATTTTTATTAAATCGAACCAGTACCGTCGAACGTCCCAAAAACGCCTGTTTCGGACCTAACCAAGACGTTTTAAAAACGTCTTTGTGCTATCTGGGATATTTATTCAAAAGCGTAAAATTTCTAGTTTCAGATAACGTAACAAGAATCTACATTAGTTAAAGGAAAAGTTTTAAATTAATTAAAACATGAAACTGTTCATATGGCCCAGTAATTAAATGAAATTCATAGCGTGTCTCAGTCATTAATTATCTGCGTCCCAATTACTGAATATATATTTAATTTAACTATTTCTATCAGTTCATGAAAAGAAATTAATACGGTGTGACGTACCACTATTTTTCGCGCTGTATTATTTCAAGTCTCCCTCATAAATCACTCCACAACTCCACCGAAATCCCCCAAACTTCAACTCTTACCTCTTTTCCCCAATCACTGATCATTTAGACGATGTACCTTAGCGGTCCCCATCTCGAGATGGTCAACTACGATATCCCCTTGCCCTCTTCGCCCTACGAGGCATGATCTCCTCCCTCATATCTAATTTTAAACAAGTCCCTCGTCTCAAAAAACCCTCTTAATTCGAGACCACGTCTCACCCCGTCTCTACGACCCTCCAAATCAAAGCCACTCTCATCCCTCTCCAGTCAAAACACCCCAAAATCCACCCAATGGGTTGAGTACCCCCTTTTCAGAAGCCCAAGTAAAAACCAAGGAACTCCTATTCTATCACCACACACGTTCTAATTATAGACGCATATTTCATAAAAACCCCGGAAGTCCTATTGCGATGCATATTTCGTAAATAGGTCAAGGTGCATACCGCGCATACCCTTCATACCTGACAATCCTGTAAATCGTATAAATACGAGGGCCCGAGAGACCGGAGCTCTCTTCTGCGGAAATACTCCCGCGAAGTTCAAACATATATATACACCTTTAAACTAAATTCCGTGAACGACGAATAATCTATCTACGGCAACTACCGTAAGCAATTACGACTAATTATTGTTATACAGCATATCATCTCCATATATATATCTTGTATTGTTAACGCTTATTGCTTTTCATATTATTATCTTTGCTAACGATCATTGCTTTATATCATTTTGTATTGTTAACGCTTATTGCTTTTCATATTATTATTTTTGCTAACGCTCATTGCTTTATATCATTTTATATTGTTAACGCTAATTGATTCATATTATTATTTCGCTAAAGGTTTAATATTGTTATCTTAGCTAACGCTTATTGATTCATATTATCATTTCGCTAACGCTCATTGACTTATATTGTTAGCGTAGCAAATTCCAATTACTTTTCATATTATTATCTTTGGCTTATACACATGTATTTCATGTTCATACACATATATTGCTATTAATTACCATTTATATAAATGTTTATGTGCTAATGCTTAACGTCCAACGCATTATTATAAAACCTAACCGCTATCACATTAACAGCGCTTGGCATATTTTCGTGCTGCAAATTGAATAAACAGTTTTACTTTAAATCACGCTTCGAATTATTGTGTTTATGCTTCGGTTACGAAAACTCCAAAACAAAACAGCCTACTGCAACAGCTGATCTCGGTTCGCGAACGTGAGAGTTTTTACAGTGTTTACAGGACGTACTTTCGCATAGGCCGTGTACGACCATATGGCTAGACATATTTCGCGGAAATATTACGTGTGGCTTTTTACAATAATGCAACGGTAAATCCAATTACCAAGCCTAAACAAAACAAAAGTACTCTAACGGGTGTCTCCACCGGCGCGATTACTGTTTAAACCATCCCTGGCCGTTCAGTGCTACGAGTCTGGCATTCGCGCCTGTATCCCTACTCACTGCAGTGCCACGAGTCTGGCATTCGCGCCTGTATTCCTATTCACCCGCAGTGCCACGAATCTGGCATTCGCGCCCGAATGTCCTCCAACCCTTGTACCACGAAGCTCACCTTCGTACCAAAATCTTCCCATATAACCCCACTATGCCATCGTCCTAAAGACCTCCACCCGGGGCGTGACAACGGTAATATTTTGGGGTAATAAAAACATTTTATTTATAATACATTTGTGTTAAATCTTCGACATGACTTTATGTCTGAAAATGATTAAAAGTATATTACCCTGATAATCAGATGTCTGCAATCTGACGTCAGATTGGCAGCAGGGTCTGCTGTGAGAGCGCAGAGCCTCACGTCAGATCCGTAGTCATCTGTGTCCGCCTTAGGCTGCGTTCTGAGGTACAGAGCCTGACATCAGAACCCTGACGTCAGATGGGCAGCAGATTCGCAGCAGATCCTGCCGTTCGCCTGAAACGTATAACAGCGCCATCTGAGGGTCAGAATTGGCGAACAATTCCCTACGCGTGACGTCACACGGCCATCCCTACACCAACCCAAATGTAACGTTATTGCTGTAGGTGTATCCCTACCCCTATATAACCTGACAGTAGATTGTGCAGTTCATTATATAATTAAATCTACTTATTTCCAAAAATATTTATTCTTTTCTTTACAATTGTTAGAGAATAATACAAGTAGCGCTTATAAATTTGAGGAAGAACATTCAATATTTACATTTATAAATTCAAATACAATCCCAGATAGCACACCTCGACTTAGAGACGTCTGGTTCATGTCCATTCTAGGTCTGAAAGTCTGAATGTCATTAGTTGCAACATGGCCGTTGTGAAGCCGTCTCTCCGGTGTCTCTAAGGCGCCCTCTAGATGATTGTCAAAGGTCTGATAGACGTCTTAGCAGGCGATGAGGTCTATAGCAGGCGTGTTTAAGACGTCTGTAGCGTGTGTCTTTAAGACGTCTGTAGCGTATGTCTTTAAGACGTATGTAGCGTGTGTCTTTAAGACGTCTGTAGTGTGTGTCTTTAAGATGTCTGTACCAGACGATGTTAAGACATCTTGGAACGGACATTTCTGAGACGTGTCCGTTATAGTAGTCCAAGTATTGTTTTTTTACAATATCTTTATATGCATAGGGTACATTAAGCACCCAGTATAATTCATATTTTTATAGACACAGATATATAATGAAACGACAATTAGAAAAATGTGTCTTAATTTCTAGATGTTGTAAAAGGTATTTTATTTTTAATGTTACCATGTATAAGTATATATATACTTTTTTGTATTTGTGCGCATCCTTGTTCATTTTTGCAGATTAGTTTATAAACAGTAGCCATATAAATAGCATTAATTTAGTTGTATACAAAAACAAATTTAATTATAATTATTATTTTTTAAACAAATATTAAACAACCATTTACAACATAAATAGTATATATATACTTTTTTGTATTTGTGCGCATCCTTGTTCATTTTTGCAGATTAGTTTATAAACAGTAGCCATATAAATAGCATTAATTTAGTTGTATACAAAAACAAATTTAATTATAATTATTATTTTTTAAACAAATATTAAACAACCATTTACAACATAAATAGTATATATATACTTTTTTGTATTTGTGCGCATCCTTGTTCATTTTTGCAGATTAGTTTATAAACAGTAGCCATATAAATAGTATTAATTTAGTTGTATACAAAAAACAAATTTAATTATAATTATTTTTTTTTAAATAAATATTAATCAACCATTTACAACATAAATATTAAATTAAAATTTAAAAAATTATTTTAATTATTTCAATGTAAAAGAACTCTATCTTAAATTAGATATGTGTACATATATATATATATATATATGGCTGCGCTGCCAATTTTAAGAGGCTTTTTAATTTTTACTTTTAACTTTTAACTTGCAATGAATTGGACAGCCCAACGAAACTGTTTTACCGACCCATAAATTGAAGGTGACTGATCTTAGTGTCCTCTTCTCACAACCAGCGTCCAAATCAAGAACTACTCTCGAATGATGTATACGCGTGTGTGTGTGCGCGCGCGCGCGCCGTTAACGTAGCTATGAGCTGCACTGCCCTCTTTAGTTAAAATGTCCTATCTAGCATTTTGAAACAACCGATAAAACTGAAGTTTTATCATTTACTTTGTACCGTCCTTATTTCCCTTCATTAAAACATGTTGTCATTATTTCGTAACAGCCTAATATAATTTTTTGTAATAGGTATACCGGTAGGTAATGTATTATTAACGTACGAATTAATTAATTGTTTTAGATAGGATATTTTAACCATTTGGAAAGAAGGTAGGTTAAATACATTAGACTGTTTATAAATCTGTACGAAGCACGTAGAAGTTTTCTAACTTTACTTAAAAGGTAAAAGACGAGTGGAACTTCAAATATTTCAACATATCTAAAGAAATGAAAAAAATGCTAGATAGGACAGTTTAACTAAGGAGGGCAGTTAACAAGCAGATAAACGTGATGATAATTTCTCGGCATGTATACAACTTACTTAACATCTACAAACGGAATTTGTAAATTTTCATAACAGGCTTAGATAAAAAAGTTGAAAAAGCGACCTTCACTATTATTTTCAATTACAACTTTTGTGGGAACCGACGGAACACGTCACCTAAATAGTAAACTAATCCTTCCAGTGTCTCAAAAAAACTCAAGTCGTTTCGACGAATTTTAATAAAGTTATTCCGTCTTAATAAGGGTGTCGGAATATTTTCGTGATTCACTATGTATGTTCGACTACGAGAATAAACTTGGGATATTTTAGCATTTAAATACAAATAAATACATATTCTATGCAAATGTTTAAGAATGAAAGAATTTGATGATTTAAAATATTATACTGTTGAAAGTATAAGTACACCATTGAGCATGTAATAGTTTGCACCCCCATTCGTACCTCCCAATATAATCTCGCTTCTGGGAAGGCAATCGAGGTGTGAAAGTGCAAACTAATTTGCTCAAAAACGGTGTAAAAGAATTTCGAAAATTTTGAAAGTTTCTAACTTTGGGAATTCGTAAATTTAAAATGTTAAAAATTTGGAAATGTGAACATTTAAAAGTTTGAAATTTTGAGTATTTGAAAATTTAGAAATTTGAATATTTGAATATTTTTAATTCTGAGAATTGGGAGTTTTAAGAATTTGAAATTTTGAAAATGTGAAAATTCGGAATTTTGAAGACCCCACAGTATTCGGGAAACTCTGACATTCGAATGTCATTCCAAATTAGGTAGGCTAGACCGGTGCGAATCGGATCACTTTGTGTTTGATGGTAAAAAGATAATAGTCAAACATTAAAAAAAAAGAATTTTTTATTATATATTCTTGACCAGTACATCTTTGGCTTTAACATTAATATATAAAAATTGATATTAAACATAAAAATCTTTCATTTGTAAACAAATAAAATCTAAAAAATTATTTTTTTCTTGTACTACAATTTCGATGGTGTTTTTTCACTTTAAATAAAATGATATGATTTTCAGTGGAAAAACATAAGGAATATATCGGTGTCACTTCCATATCGATACGATAAAGAAGAAAGAATTATTTTATTTCTGAAACAGGTATGAATCCTCCGCCGACCGCAGCGATTCCAGGTCGGCGCCCCACTGTCGAGGGTGAAAATGTGAAATATTCATTTCAGCGTATTAAGAAAGTCTTTATTCTTTATCGTATCGATATGGAAGTGACACCAATAGATTCTTTATATTTTTCTAATGAACATCATACCAAATGTCATGCAAATCGGATTACTTTTGCACAAGCAATTTGTACATAGGGGAAAGCGGGGTAATTCCGACCACATAAGCAGTAAATGCTATAAAATTTGAACAAGTTACACATTTGTTAGTTTTTTTTATATTAATTGATAGTTTGAAGTGTCTAGTTTGTATTAGTATGACCGAGAAAGCATAAATTTACGTTGTAACAAAATTGGGAGCAATAACACAAAAATAGTCATTTGGCCAGAATTACCCCACTAGTGGGGTAATTCCGGCTATGATTTTTCTTTATAAAAAAGATAGGAAAACTGTTAAATTAATAAAAAATTGTATAATCTTTTATTTTAAAATTAATTAGTACATATATCACAAGTGTGTTTTTCAGGGGTATCCCATCCTGAACACTCTTCATGTGCCCATTGATCACATACTGTGCACCGGAACCACATTTCATCACCTTTTCCGAATTCTTTGCAAAAGGAGCAAATATCATGCTCTACTTTTTCGTCACAAATATCTGAATTGTACGTGGCATCTACCCCCCTCCCCCAAAACGATGTTAAAAGCTGGCTGGAATTACCCCTCACTTTTGGCCGGTATTACCCCACACCTCATGTTCAGATATTTGAAGTAATACACTGAATTGAATTTACATATCACCAAAAACCAAATGTGAGTTTGAAAGTAGAAACATTCCTCTATTTAATGAGATTAATATTAATAATTCATATCTATTCCATGTACTAACTTACCTTGCTTAACAATCGACCGCTGTTATAAGATTACGGTGCGAAATGCACACTCCTGGATTTTTTTAATCAAAAGATTGCTATCGTCATGGAAACCATGAATATTAGCTCGCCGCATCATTAACAAGTAGCAGTACCGTACAGAGTCAAGTTACGTGGTTTTTATTTAAAAAAATAGAAGTCACCGGAATTACCCGCTGGCCGGAATTACCCCGCTTTCCCCTATTGCTTATGCTGTCCAGACCACCACCGCTGACTCGCGGGACAATACAGTCATAAACCGCGACCCTGGCGAGGCACTCTGGCCGATCAACCTGGCTAGTTTGTGGCAACCAGATGTTAATTATCCTGCCGCACTTCATCAAGAAGGAGAACGTTCCTCCACCACCGACGAATTCACAGAGAGGAGGCCCCTCCTTTCCTTCAAAATTCATTTAGATCGAATATGAACGGTTTCTATTTTAGTTCATTTTCTTTCTGTCATTCCCTACATATTGTTGTGAGCACCGGGTATAGATCTGTGCATGGCCTGCTAGTGCTTGCAGCCGAAGAGAGAAGAAGGTCGGCCTCCTTCAAGAGGACGATCAGGAGGCCGTCAAGAAGACTGTCTTGTACCGAACGCCGTAGCGTTCGGACGCGCGGGTTGTACTGTCGTATACCAATGTCCTGTATACCGAATATAGTTATGTCGTGCACCCGTGTCGATTATTCTACTCCTTTGCGTCGGGGTGGCGCAACAATATCAACATTCGTAATATGTACACACTGCAAGCTATAAAAACGAGTAACGTATATAAATGTATATATGTTATAAATGTTTGTTGGATCGGCGCGAGTTAATTTTAAGAGTTTCAGGAGCAAGAGAGTGTTTTCTTTAAGTGTAAATCGGCACAATTAATAGTTAATAGGAGAATATATTTACAGAAGTCAAGCCAAATAAATAAACAATTAATTTACACAACACGTTTGAATAGTTATTAACATACACAAGCAGCGTTTAAGAAAGTCTTAAGTTTAACAGTTTAAGCGTAACAATTATTATGGCGAAGCAAAGTCGCGAAGCGTAGCGGTTCGAAGCAGTTCGAATAAAAGCGCAAGCAAGGTGCGTAAGCAAATTTTACATTACCAAGTTGTTTGAGATCAGGAACAGAGTGGACGATTCCCCGAAATCATGCTCCTTTTCTAGGAAGGCAAAGCCTTCCCCTTCCATGGATCGCGAATCGATGGAAGGGGACGCGATTCGCGCTCCACATGAGTGAGCAGACCGTGCCACCTGTCTAATTAACGACACCGCTCAAGAGGTGTCGTTAGTAGGTCGTTTTTGCGAACAATATATGATAACTCGAACTTTAAGTCGAACTTAATCTCGACTTGCCGCGGTCGGCCGCGGATTCATACCTGTTTCAGAAATAAAATAATTCTTTATTCTTTATCGTATCCATATGGAAGTGACACCGATGGATTCCTTATGTTTTTCCGATGAAAATCATATCAAATTTCATATAAATCGGACTATTTTTAACGAAGGCAGCTTCAAATGATATACAGTATTGTCTCCGTATGTGCTCGCTGGTCGGGACCGGCGTTGAACTCCTATCGTGAACAGATCCCAAATTCCGAGTGTTCGTTTCTCGCTCCTTTCTGGCCGAAGGGGGGAGTGAGATGGAACGCTTTGCGTGCGCGACGGGTGCGAGCACTCAGATGGAATCGTGACTGCTCGACGCATGCGCGCCACGGTCAGATAGCCAGGCACGGCACGAGTCTTTTTTGCGCCCTAGGCGAGCTTGCCAAATTACGCCTTTTATTATAATACATTTATTTGAGATTATTGATAAGCTTACTCTGAATTTGTATTCGTAGTTTAATCCACTTATAGTACAACTTGTAATATTTAATTTTAAAGTTTATTTTCAACAATACCAGTAATGAAAATATCATTTTGCACCTCTTGTCGACTTTCCGCCCTAGGCAGTCGCCTAATTTTGCAGAGTAAAGTCATAAATAATCTCAAATAAATGTATTATAATAAAGGGCGCAATTTGACAAGTTCGCTTAGGGCGCAAAAAAGGCTTGAGCCGGGCCTGCGTCACGATTTTGCGATGCGGTTCCCGTGCTCACTTAAGTGCTTGCGACCATCGCGCACGCTCGTCGCGCACGAAAAGGACGGAGTGTCACGGTGCCCGAAAGACGGAGGGAGACAAAACATCAACGCGTCGTCTGTTTCGTACCGTCCTCGCTCGCTTTCAGTGGCTCTCGCTCGCTCTCGTTCCATCTCGCTCTTGCCTTCGCCGGACAAGAGTGAGACAGAAGTGGTGGGGGTAGCGACGAACACCTATCGTGTACACCAAACCGAGCACATACGGAGACAATACTGTAATTCGATTTTTCATGGAATTTCCTACATTATGGTCCGAATTACGTCCTTCTTGGTGTTAGTCTCATCGGTGAAACATAAGGAATCGATTGGCGTCGTTTTCGCAAAGATCTGATGAGAAATTCGGAAATCCTAGACATTTCTCACTTTTTAATGGTATTCAAACCCCTTCGAGGATCGAAAGCCATAAAATTTGGTGAGGCACTGGGAAGTGTTGTCCTCGCCACGGGATACCTACCAAGGTTTCGAACCAAGAGCTTCGAGACGTCGAAGCCGGTCAAGACTTCGAAGCCGACCAAGATTTTTCAAGAGTTTTAAGCTTCGAATCATGTTCGAAGCGCTTCGAAGTAGTCACCTGACATTCAAGACCGATTCGAAGCGCTTGGAACCGCTTCGGAGTCCCATCACTAGTCACAGTCAACTCCACATTTTAGTTGGGTAAGTACGTGTGTATAGGTAGACCTACTATAGCACACACGGATGTCTTAAAGTTTGTTCTACGTTGATTTCTTGGTTGCAACGATCTTTTAAACCATCCATTATGTTTACTGTTTATTAACCCTTCGAATACGAGACTTTGAGTCCTGAGTCAGAACCACACCGATAGTTCACTAATACATATTCACTGTCGCTCGAGACCCTCACCGAGATACTATGTAATGGGGTGGAAGGGGTTTAGGATTACGTTTGGATATTTGTTGTATATATACGAAAAAATAATAAGCTTGGGAATTATAAAAACAAATTATGTTTATTTAACATTTGCGTTATTGCATGTATTATAAATAATAACAACGATAACAACGATAACGATGATAACAATGAAAACAACAAAGCTAACAAAAATAAAATAGAAACTGTAAGGTAACGAATGCAAAAACACGAATATGTATATCGTTTATTCATCGAGAAAGCACCGAAGCGTCGTCGTCGTGGCAAGGACAACCCTTCGCAGTGCCTCACCGAATTTTATGGCTTTCTACACTCCAAGGGGTTGGAGTGCCTACTAAAAAGTGAGAAATCTTCGACTTCCGCATTTCTCATCAGATCTTTGCGAAAACGACGCCAATTGATTCCTTATGTTTCGCCGATGAAACTGACACCGAGGAAGACGTAATTCGGAAAATAATGAAACAAATTCCATAAAAAATTAATTTCCATAACCTCAAGCTATTTTCGTTAATAATAGTCCGATTTACATGAAATTTGGCACGATTTTCATCGGAGAAACATAAGGAATCCATCGGCATCACTTCCATATCAATACGATAAAGAATAAAGAATTATTTTTTTCTGAAACAGGTATGGGTAAATGTTTACATTAGGGGAGGATTCTCCGATTTCAATGACCGTGACATATGTTGTGTCGGCTTTGGTTTACGAGATATTTACAAAAAACTTTACTTAACACTAGAACTGCCGATCGACGGTTTCACAAGCGACGGTAATAGTATTGGTTGGGGCTAGGCAAGGGCGGGGGACGCGCGCCAGCTTGCGGGCGCGTAAAGCAAGGAGTCAATTCACTTTCCCGGCACCCACAGTTAACACTAGAATTACCGAGTTTAACATACACTCACATCGGTTCGCTACCATGCTTTACGCGCCCGCGAGCGGGCGCACGCTCGCCGCCGTAATCCAGCCCCAACCAATACTAATACCGTTGATTATAAAACTGATTTCAATATATTATGCCGAAACTGAGGCAGACCGCCACAAAGTTTAGAGGGAAATGTTGACAACATAATATGTCAAGGTCATTGAAATCGGTGAGGAGGCAGCGTTTCGACAGGTTTACCATTTTTGGGGTTAGAATATTTATTCACGTATTTTATAAATATTTATCATGTAATCAACAATTAGAGACATTAATAGAGTCCCCCTAGCCTAGCCCCAAACAATACTAATACCGTCGGCTTTGAAACAGTCGTCTTATAGGCAGATTTCAATATACAATTATGCCAAGTTTTTTGCAAATATCTCGTAAACCAAAGCCGAGCGCCAAAAAGTTTAAAGGGGAATGTTGTTCCGAATGATGACCTTGACAACATATATCAAGGTCCTTGAAATCGGAGAATCCTCCCCTAATGTAAACATTTACTCAGGTATGAATACTCGACCGACCGTAGCGAATTGAGGTCGGGGCCCTGCAGTCAAGGGGTGAAAATGTGAAATATCCATTTCAGCTTATTAAGAAATTCTTCCTTTTCTTTATCGTATAGATATAAAAGTGGCACCAATTTGTATTCCTTATGTAAAAGTAGTCCGATTTACATGACATTTGGTATGATTTTCATCAGAAAAAAATAAGGAATCCATTGGTGATCTCCATTTCCTCCATTACGTTCCTGCATCGTACTATAGGAGCAGCTTGAATTGCGCGTAGAGATATTTGGAATCGGAGTACTATTTCTATAAATCTTATATCCGAGGGGACTCGTTGAAAAATGCACCGATTTCGACCGCCGCGACCTTGAAAACGGAAAACGTTTTCTGCTCTAGTTCCTAAAGTTGTATATGGATTTTTAAACGCGAGCTCGTTCCTGCATCGTGCTGGGGCCAGCTTGAAAAGCGCGCAGAGATATCTAAAATCGGAATATTGCTTCTATAAATCTCATCTGAGGGGACTCGTTGGAAAATGCATCGATTTCGGTGGTCGCGACCTTGGAGTCCGGAGGGCGTTCTCTGTTTTATTTCCTACAGTTGTTTGTAGGTAATGGGTTCTCTGCTGTGTAGCCGGAGCCTAGTTTGGCGGGCGAGCGGAGCGTTGCCCGCCTGGGGCACATGTTATTTGGTCCTCGTGTGTGATGGAGCGTGTGGATTCTGTACGCTGGTGTATGTGTTTGTCGCTGTCTTGTCCGCGGGTTGTCCGTGGTGGGTATCTCGCGGGTCACGGTGGCCTGTGGACTTTGGAGGGTACGCGTTCATCTTCCACGTGTTTAGTCCCTTGGTGCTAGGTCTCCTAATTTCCCTGGCTTATTGAGGTTATTTCCCGAGCGGCGGCCAGCTCCGAGGCCCGATTGAATCTATTGTTCCCAGTTTCGCTATTAAGCGTTATATTGGGATATGACCCCTCGAGCCGTTTTTATGGAGGTCTTTCGTTTCGCGGGTCCCTCGTTCCCCTTTTTAGTCTAGGGATAGCTAGCCGAGTCGGTTAATTTATTTTGACGAAAACCGGCGTGCGAGGGTCCCCCGCGTCCGTCCCAAGTTGATGGCATAGGCCTTGCCTACCTGCGGCCCTCGCGCCTCGCTTCTTTATTTTTGACGTTCCTGAATCTGGCCGGTGTGGGGTGGCCTGCTGTCGCCTCTTACGATAAGCCGTTGGGGCAGAGGGTGTATTCTGCCACCCACCCTCTGGGGGGGACCCTAACCCTAACACTAATCGGGGATATCCCTGATACCCGGGACAAGTTGGAAAGTGGAATGCGTTGCGTCGGAATAAATCAAAAGAAGTTTTTCGCAAATATCTCGGAAACGAAGGCCGAGCGGCGGTAACATGTATACTGTACTTATAGGGAAAAGTTGTTCAGAATGATGACCTTGACAACATATTTCAAGGTCATTAGAATCGGTGAAGTGTACCCTTTTATGCATAATTACCGGAATTCTTCATTCTGGCTTAATCCATATATTGCCCTGTCGGTGGATACGCAGTAAGTACATACGATGACAATTCGGACGCGCAGTTACCGTCGTCAACCGTCCACTCACGGGATAATACGGTCATAAACCGCGACCACCCTTGGCGAGACGTTCTGGCCGACTAGTCTGAGGAATTTTTCAGAGCGAAACGAGAATTCATTCGTTCTTTACGATTAGTAATTTCATATTCACCTTAACAAAAACGTTTCGATCTATACCTACTCAATCTACTGCCTTCAAAGAGGACCGAGGTCCTCAAGCGACGCTGAAAACGCGCAGAAAAAAGGGGCGCGAAAAGTCACCGGAAACAGAAAACTGACCGCTTCCACGCGTAAAAAGGACTGACCTGCGCGAGACTGGTTGCCAGATGTGTAGATTATAGACTATACATAGCCCGACCTACCCAGGACCTCGGGGGAAAACCCGAGAGTTTCAATGAATGGCCTGCATAAAATAATCCTGGAAGGATTGCAGAAAAAGTCATGCAGGTACTCGTACAAACAGAACACGATCTATTTATTTTTTTAAAAAAAAATATTAGTACTTCTTAAATAAATTCGGTAACAGCCAATCGATGATCAGTATCTCCTCGTTTCATGCGTGGTCGACATCAAATCACATTTTGATGAAAGTTCTTGAAGGCGAGACGCAACTTCAAAAACGTCGTTTGTAATTCTAGCAATCCTGTTCTTATTCTCATTTTTAATGTTTATTCATACCTAAATGAGGACGGTCCTCGTCGCTTGTCGCTCGTCCCTCATCATTCCATCAGTGAGCACATATCCACGCGCGTTACGAAAAGTAGCACATTTCATTTTTTCTACATGCAGTTGTCCGTAAGAAAAAAAATGAAACGTGCTACTCTTCGTAACGCGCATCGATATGTACCTATAGTACTTGAGCGTCACACTGATTCGAAAGACGAAGGAACGCAGTGCAGAGTGAAGTTATGCGCCTTGAAATGAACCTTGAAATAAACGGTACGTCGCTACGGATGAGAAACGCTCTTCGATTAAAGAAAATTTCTTCATTACAATCCTGTAATACGAGGGGGTAAAAGGAAATATTACCTTGATCGTTTTATGATTGTACATTGACCGTCTGCGGATCATATTTTAAGGTTGCGCAATAATATTGAAAGGTTGTACAATATATGGTGTGAATCGCGTGGGAAAGAAGTAACGTGAGATAGACCTATTAATTAAGATCGTAGCGTAGCTCATTAAGTGGTTGCCGTCTCCGACATATATTTTATATTTTATTTCATTATACAGGGTGTCCGCGGGAACAGTAAATAGCTGGATATTTCCTATCGTATTGGAGAAAAAAATTGTTTATATGCAATTGCATGGTTCGAGGGGGCAAATTTATTAGCGCAGACGAATTTTTACTTCGATTATTATTTTAAGAGATACGATGGTCAAGTCCGGTTTTTTAAATGGAACTATTTTTTTAGAGATCACAATTGTCTTGACCGTTTCAACACAAATTCAATAACCTATAATGTATACACCTTATTTCAACTGGTTTTCGAGATATTGCGTTAGCAAATTTACTGATTTTCACTGGAAGAAAACCCGCTCGAATAGGAAGCACCGGGGGCGGTCTTGTTCGCGCCACGAACATGAGGCCCACCCTCTCTCGCGCGGAATACGTCAACGCATGCTTTTGTTTTGAAATTCGAGCGCGTGTTTATACTCGAAAGATAAGGGATCCGTCTTTAATTTTAAGGGAGGACGACGCAGGCGGAACCACGCGCAGTCAGCGGACTACCCCTTTTCTTCCTGTGTCTCTCCACGATGCGTATTGATGGTGGCTTGGTGGTATCTTTCTCCCGTGCTTCGGGACAAGAGCGGGCTCAGAGCCAGGCAAAAATTCATTCGTTCTTTACGATCGATAATTTATTATTTTTCTAAAAACGTTTTGACAACATCTGTTTGCCAAATTTCTAAAGACCAATAAAAAACGTGGTAACATTGTTCAGTCTGAGTTAATACGTATATTGCTCTGTCGGTGGGTAGTGCGTACGATTACTTCGGACCCGCAAGGTACCGTCGTCAACCGCGACCCTGGTGAGACGTTCTGACCGATCAGCCTGATTAATTTTTGGGAACCAGGTGTGGCATTTTCCTCCTCTACTCCTAATCTCTCTATGTTCGACAGGCAATAAACCTCCACTACAGTATAAATAAATTATAACGATGTTCTGAGCGCTGACCGTGATGAAAATTAATCTTGTGTTCCGCGCAATGACCAAAAGAAGATGTTGTCATCTTGGATTAAAGAATGTTTCCCTGGCAATGGGGTAGGAAACGAAATTACTCTGGAAAAGTACCAGTACGCCTCGTGATGAGACACAGGAAGAAAAGAGGTAGTCCGCTGACTGCGCGATATTCAATATTGCACAATATGTTGAGCGTCTAGGGGCATCCAACATAAATATTGTGCAATATATTGCACAATAATATTGAGCGTCTACAGGCCGCTCAAGAATCGCCTGGCCAAAGAGGAGATATAATAAGAGGTGTCACTCGACAAGGACAGAAATAAACTGGGGAAATCACTAGACAACCAATTTAAATGCCCATTCGGCAAGGATCGGTAAACTTCGGCAATAATCAGCCAACTGCGGTAAGGTAGATGCAGTCGATTTGAATATCCCGCTCGAATAGACAACCAATTTAAATGCCAAGGTCAAGTAAGGACTTCAAAGATTCCGCCCGGAGTGACGCCTCTTATTATATCTCCTCTTTGGCCTGGCGTCACGCTGTCTGGATCCGTCGTCGCCGTGCTCGCCTTAACGTAAACTTCTGCACGAAGCTGTGCCCCGTTCGTTGGTTGGTGTCGGATTTTCCTACCCATGATTGAAGGCCCTACACTACGCTATCTTATAATAGATTTATGTTAAAATATAAATTGTAATCAAAATTATATTATTTCTGTATTCTTTTACTATTTTATATCTTTACTATTATTTTTACTATATTATAATGTATAGTTATAAGACATATATACATATATATTCAACACATTATTATTAATCGTTGTATTTTAATATTTAAGACCACATAGTAGTAACAGTTTGGAATACGGAGCAAGGCTAAGAGATAATGTTCTATAGTCTAAGATTTTATTTTACCCCGTTACTATGCCCGAATGAGTATTATGTAATTTTGAGTTACAAATGTATACTCGGAATTTATTTAAAGAGACAATATATGCAAGTGAAAACTGTGACTCTAAACAGGGGCGGATCCAGAGGGGGGCGATCGCTCCACCCCCCCCCCCAAAGGGTAATAAAATAGATCAATATTATAACAATGTGTATTATTCTGTATAAAGAATTAATGTGAATTCAATTATCAGATAGAGATATTAAAATATAAATTTCAAGCAAATTTTAAATCTTGTAAAAAACGGTTCAAAAATGTACTTATGTACTTTTACATATTTCGCCTCCCCTAAGAAAGGCTCCTGAATCCGCCTCTGAGTCTAAAGGTGATTACTCCTTTAAAACCCTTTCCTCCATTTTGGGCACTCGAAGGTTTGATTGTTTTCGGTGTTTTCTCTGGTCACCGCATTATAAGGGACAAAACTTTACCTTTAAATTGAAAAAAAATAAAAAAAAATTTAAAGGCAAGCTTTTATTAAAATGTACTAAAAAAGAAAAATAATTTTGTTGCCGGCCTAAATGACTGCCTTAAACGAATTCCCTCATATGACCAAAAATAATTACGGTTTTTGACCATTTTCATCTGGAAAACATAAGGAATCGATTCACACCACTTTCGCCAAGATCCGAAGAGAAATGTAAAATTTTCGATTTGTCACTTCTTAGGGGGCAACATTGTACGGCCCCCCGTGGTCTCGAGGGTCGAAGTCCTCGAAACCCATCGAGGCACGGCTTATTGGCGGCATTGCCTTTGAAGACTCTAGCGAGAGGATAACCCGTTACCTGCTTTCCTGATTCCTTAATCAGGTTGGAGACATGAAAATATTGTATTGTCATCGAAACTATGTATGTGTGCCAAATTTCAAGTCGATCGGACATGTGGAAGTGGGTCAAAATTAGCTTATAAAATTTCATCCTCACACACTAACTAACTAACTAACGAACAAACTCACAAGTGAAGCTAAATAAAAGCTTGTAATAAAAAAATTGGCTGCTACCAGCTGCTACTGACGTGCAATTATGAATGAGGAATAGAGGGATACAGTACATATGCACCGCAACCATTGCGTTGTTCTCTCACCCACAGACAAGACTGCCCTTAGCACCGGACAAACGGGGCCCTTTCCCTGGGCCCCTATTTTTTGTAAGTAAACAAAATTACAACTTTATATTTTTGCTTTTGTCCTCCTAATATCATGTATATATCTATCATTCAAATACATTTCATTACTTAATCAAAAACACTGCTAGAGACATAATAATATTTTTTTCGCGCTTGAAGCATATTGAGCCCACTGTGCGGCGGTTGGTATGCCATCGCCAAGACATCAATTATAGAAAATATTCCCGGCATCGATATGATCAACTCCTTTCCTCTAGATTACATGCACTTAATTTGTCTTGGCGTAGTCAAGAAAGTTCCTCCACAAATCTTTCCAAACCTACAATATCCGCGATATCTTCAAAATTAATAGATTTGCAAAATAGTATCCCAGTAGAATTTAATAGAAAACCTCGAAGTCTGGATGATTTAAAAAGATGGAAGGCAACAGAATTTCGTCAATTTTTGTTCTATACAGGACCTGTAGTTTTATTCCGCACTATATCTAACAATAGATATAGAAACTTTCTCCATTTACACATAGCATCTGTTATTCTATCCCATTCCAGACACTCTGTCTACATTGATCGCGCAGCTAACCTGTTGCAAAAATTTGTTTCCAAATTTATCGAATTATATGGCCAACAATACGTGTACCACAATATACACAATCTTTTACACATCACACTGGATGTAAAAAATCATGGCCCGCTTGACGACTTCAGTTGCTTTCCATTCGAGAACTTTTTACAGGGCATTTCGAAGTGCGTTAGGAAGGGTCACCAACCATTAGAGCAAATAGTTAAACGCCATTTAGAGAAAATAAATTCTTTACCGGAAAAATTGCACCCTAATGTAGAATATCCATTTTTTAAGGGGGTAGACACGGGTAATGCAGCGCGCTGTATACCGATACAATCTGACCCGAAACATGGGTTTGGGAAATTACGTTGTTTGTCGTTATATGAGCAGATTTTGGGCTGGGTGAGGTCTCATACGAAAGAGGAAGGTTCAATGCAGCCCGCTCTGGTCATGGCTCAACGAGATTGTGTTGATATCTGATAATATGAGTGTCCAATGTAGAGAAAAAATCGACAAAATACCCTCGCAGATTCCAAGTATTTGTAAATCACTAAAAGAGTTTTATGACTCAAACGATGACCAGAGCGGGCTACATTGAAGCTTCCTCTTTCGAATGAGACCTCACTCAGTCCAAAATCTGGTCATATAAGGACAAACAACGTAATTTCGTGATTGCATTCCCAAATACGAGTTCCGCCATATTGGTGATAATGCAGAGCAAGTCACGTGACAAATTTAGTTCAGCTAGTGGATACGAGATGGCGCCTACTCGGGAGGACTGCCAACGTGGAATCATAGCAAAACTGAAGCGTTAGCTGGATACATGTGCCACAGTAAAAGCGTGATGCAGTCAATATATGCATTTTCGTACGATTGTAGGTTAGGTTATATGCATTTTAGGCATATATTAACCAGGAACTACTGGGAATTGTATACATTTACTAAATTAATGCTTTTACCGTGACACATACATCACTTGAAATCGCTGTCGAATTTATGTTATAATTATATGATCACATTATTTAAAATAAGAAAAGAGAAATTGGAACTTTTTTACTAATACTGGAAATATTAATTTACTGATCATATTTTCAGAATGTGGAAGTTCTGGCAATTATTTGCAATTATTGCTCTTATTATTATTCTTCCGACTATTGTATGTAACATGTAACAAGGAAAAGTCTCCAAATCGGTCAACACTTGACTCACTGATTTTTTTTGTAATTCTTTACGGTCCTATGCAGAGATAGGCATTATTTAAATAAAAGAATATACTTCCGAATGGCCCCAGTGGCCGATCGACACGAGGTTTCGGGGAGGGTGTGTGTACCCTAAATCTAAAATTCTGTTTAGCTTCGGATATTTAGTTTCCTTTGATTATTCGAAGGCCTTTCATCTTGAGCTTCGAATACTATTTCATCTGTCATCGTATTTTTATCCTAAGATCGTATGCAGATATATTCGCCGGTCGATTCGTTTTCGTGAACAGCGATCGAGGAGAAATCAGTCACCACCATCTGACGATCGTGGATTTGTCAGTTGGAGTTCCGTGGGCACCGAAGGGTATATCTGAATACGATCTTAGAAGCTCGAATAACCGACGAGAACCATTGTGGTCCGAGCCGCGCGAAATCACCGTTGCTTGGTGATGCGTCATCGATTACAGTAAAGTCTCGTTGCAGTCTCGGTTTGGTGTACACGATACGGACTTTTCGCTATCCCCACCACTTCTGTTTCAGTCTTGTCCGGCGAAGGCGAGAGCGAGATGAAACGAGAGCGAGCGAAGGCACTGAAAGCGAGTCAGGACAGTACGAGCAGACGACGCGTTGATATTTTGTCTCGTTCCGTCTTTCGGACACCTGACACTCCGTCCTTTGTGCGCGCGAGAAGCGTGCGCGATGGTCACAAGCGTTTACGGCGGCACGGGAACCGCATCGCAAAATCGTGACGCAGGCTCGGCTCAAGCCTTTTTTGCGCCTTAAGCGAACTTGTCAAATTGCGCCCTTTATTATAATACATTTATTTGAGATTATTTATGACTTTATTCTGAAAAAATAGATAACTGCTAGGGCGTAAGGTTGACAAGAGGTGCAAAATGGTCTTTTCATTGTTGGCATCGTTAAAAATAAATTTGTAAATGAAATACTACAAATTATACTACAACGGTTTTATACTACGATTAAAAATTAAGACTAAGGACATCAATGTACTCAAATAAATGTATTATAATAAAGGGCGCAATTTGACAAGTTCGTCTAGGGCGTAAAAAAGACTTGAGCCAGGCCTGCGTCAAGATTTTGCGAAGCGGTTCCCATGCTCACGGTAACTCGTAAGCGCTTGCGACCATCGCGCACGCCCGCCGCACACGCAAAGCATTCCATCTCGCTCCCCCCTTCGGCCAGAAAGAAGCGTGAAACTCACACTTGGAATTAGGACTCCGTTCACGATACGGGCTCACCGCCGGTCCCGACCAGCGAGCGGCTAACGAGATTTTACTAGAAACAGAATTTGTTTATTTTTCATCGTATCGATATGGAAGTGATACAAATGGATTTCTGGCATTTTCTCGATTAAATTGACAGAAAATAATTTAAATCGGACTATTTTTAACGAAACGGGCTTTCAATCGTGCAAACAATGTTTCACGTAATTTCCTTCAAAATATGGTCCGAATATTATAATTTTTGGGGCCAATTTGATCGAGAAAACATGAGGAATTGATGGACGCCACTTTTGCAAAGATCTGATTAAAAATGCAGAACTGCAGATTTGTCACTGCTTAGTGCGCAACATTGTATGGCCCCGCTAGTTTCGAGCGTCGAAACCCACGAAACTCAGCGAGTCGCATGATTGCCAGCGTGAAGGACAAGAGGAGACTTTCCATGGCGAAGGAAAGTCAGCCTTCTATAGAACTCAAATCAAGAAAGACTTTGCTGACAAACTTTATATTCACGTCAAATAAATACTTTAATTGTAAAATTTAGACGACGAACTATTGTTGAATTTCGCCAGTTCTTTCATATGCATTACTTGGTTGGGAATTGCTGATCCCAAAGTTTCATGCATTTCCCTATTAGAAATGTTGCTTCAAGTCTTGATTCAAGTCATCATTGCTTTTTCTCGTACATAGAACATATATATGTTCGCGAGTAGGGGTCACGAATGACGCGACTTTGGTTTCCCAAATAAATTCACATTTATCAGGGCCCTCGCCCAAACCGCTTGACAAGGAGACTGAATGACGTAAACCGAGTGCGAGTGAAATAGCGGCGCACCAGCGAGAGACCCTCGGTCGACAGCGACTTGAGTCATCGAGTATTGAATATGAAAATGTTCATGTTTTTCATTACACCTTGATAAGAGTGTTACCACCGATGGATTGGTTAGTTCATGTCCACGAAAATGAGTCGAGACGCGAAGCAATTCAGTCTATATTTTCTTATGAATACATGATTAGGACACACACTACGCTCACTAAAAATGGACCGAATTGCTCCATGTTTGGCATCATTTTCATCGAGAAACCCTAAAAACTCCATTGGTAATACTTTCATCAACAGTTATCAAAAACATAAACATTTTATCTGGTCCGTCGGTTTTATTACTCTCGGCTGTCAACGGGTGGTCTACTCGGGCCCGAAGGTCCTCGCTCGCAGCGAAAAAGCAAAACAGTGGGGTGGGTAGGTCTTTCCCGATAATCCGAGCCTAACCATTTGCGTACTTCACACTATCGTTTATTAGCATTTATACGAGGTGATTCGCTAGCTAGAATCGTCAAATGCGATGCTTGCCAACAATCATGTGTCTCGCTGAGTTTTGTGGGCTTCGACGCTCGAAACCAGCGGGGCTATACAATGTTGCACACTAAGCAGTGACGAATCTGAAGTTCTGTAATTTCTAATCAGATCTTTGCGAAAGTGACGTCAGTCGATTCCTTATGTTTTCTCGATCAAATTGGCCCCAAGAATTATATAATTCGGACCATAATTAAGGAAATTATTAAACAATAAATGTAGAGCGGCTACTTCATTCTTTTGCTCTACATTTGTGAACTTTTTATCATCCTTCCGAAGCATTATTATTACGCCGTAACAGTATCTTCAGGAAATCGGGTATAGCATATAGGTTATATTTTCTGTCACTTCAAGGAACCGACCACATAATAATCACGCGCATCCAGCCTGCGCATTTTCAGTAGCGGATTTCACGAACGGATTTTCTCTCCTCGAAGTGACAGAAAATATAACCTAATTGCTATACTCGATTTCCTAAAGATGCTGTTGCGGCGTAATAATAATGTTTTAGAAGGATGCTAAAATGTTCACAAATGTTTCGTAAAAGAATGAAATAGCCACTAAACATTTGTTGTCATATAGCATATACTTAGGTTATATTTTCTGTCACTTCGAGGAGCCGACCATATAATAATTACGCGCATCCAGCCTGCGCATTTTCACTAGTCCAATTCAACATCCAACACAATTTTATATATAATGTTTGTTCATAACTGCTTTCTGCATAGGACGTGTAATAAGTGTATTTCATGTTCTGTTTCGTTGCTGTGCTAATAAAAAAATGTCTAACCTAACAAACTTCATTTTCTGGGGACATCCTCTCATTTATTTTCCGTTTTCACTCATATTTCCTTACTGCTAACGTAGAATATTGTAGCATAAGCACATTTTAAGTAATTAAAATGTACAATGAATTTTCTTCGTTTGCAGTACCAGCCGACTTTCCGTTTAAATTTTTATAAGTACAACGCAACAGCTGAGAATTTCTTTCCTTATTCAGAATAGAATACGGAAATAGCAAACAGCTCCCTCTCGCGTCACCATGCAGCCGCGTATCTATGGGTATTACCATTTCTGTGCAGAAAAAAATCTGCTGTAATACCGACCTGCCAAATCGGCCAGGTCATGTGACGTGTCTACCCCCTTAAATCTGAACATTTTAAAGGTCCATTAATCGACACTGTTCGCGACTCTTGTCAATTCAGAAATATCGTATTTTCAGATTATACTTTAAAAATTAAAAATCCTAATAACTGCTGCTGTCTTAACAACGGCAGCATTATCATTATATACAACTTAATTTTATCAAATAATGAACAGAAAATAATTGGTAAATCATTTTTTACCCTAACAGATTTTTATACAGATCCATTCAACTCATTCGATTTAGGAATATTCGTTGCAGACAATTTAGGTCCATTGACAACAACGCCACGAGTTGGCGTTAAAATTCAGTTGGTTGGGGCGAAAGGGCAAACGACCATTTATTAATTCCGCAGTGGAAAATTTGATAATAGGTATGTAAATGTCATTCTCATTTTACTGTTGCTAATATTCATTATTCTCTAACATAAATATAAAGTTTCATCCAAATTCTTGTTTAAGGTGCTGCCGAAAATGGAAAAGCCCCCGGGAATAGGATGGAGACAGAACGTAATATACAACTGTAGCTGAAGCGAGCTTCCGACAGGAGAGGAGACAGGCCACTTTAAAACTGTACGTTTTAACCGTTCTTCATTATGCTATTTCATACTCTGAATTTCTTAATTGTAAGGCAGAAGGTGGAAATATCGAGCAGGGTAGTAATATGGGCCATGTCCTTATTCATCAAATAACCTACGATAGAAAAATTTCCAAAGTATTAAAACTCTGTATCTTTCCTTTCTTTATGCCACTTGATATATTTCTCTGCTAAATAGTTAGCGTTCCTCTGTGACTGTTCACTTTCGAGTATTTATATTATGTTTATTCTTTATTCTTATTTAGTCTTTTCATCGGTTATACCTAGGAACACCTCGCACGGCATCATCTCGCACGCCATCCTCTCCTACAGCATCAACTCACACGGCGTCCTCTCGCATGGCGTCCTCTCGCACGGCGACCTCTCGCACGGCGTCCTCTCGCAAGGCATCACTTCGTACCGGAGCACCTCGATCCGGAGCACCTCGATCCGGAGCACCTCGACCCGGAGAACGTTGCAGAGGACCACCTCGCAGAGCATCACCCTTGAAGGCATCACATCGCACCGGAGCACCTCGGACGGAGAACCTCGCACGGGGCACTCAAACCAGCCTACGATAGAAAATTTTCCTGTACGTTTCCTCCTTTTACGCTAATTGATATTTTGTTTTGCTAAATAGTAAGCGTTCCAGTGGGAATGCTCACATTCGAGTAGTTATCTTACATTTACTCTTTATTCTAATTTTGTCCTTTTATTAGTTGTATGTAGGAGCAGCTCGCACAGCATCATCCGGCACGGCATCCTCTCGCACGGGAGATCCTCGCACGGCATCAGCCCTGAAGGCATCACTTCACACAGGAGCACCTCGATCGAGAGACCGCTGCAGGGGACCACCTCGGACGGAGAACCTCGCACGGGGCAATCAAACCAGCCTCCGAAAGAAAATTTTCCTGTACGTTTCCTCCTTTTACGCTAACAATAAGTAATATCTTGTTTTGCTAAATAGTAAGCGTTCCTCTAGGAATGCTCACATTTGAGTAGTTATCTTACATTTACTCTTTATTCTAATTTTGTGGTTTTATTAGTTATATGTAGGAACAGCTCGCACAGCATCACCCGGCACGGCATCCTCTCGCGCGGGAGAAAATCGCACGGCATTACCTCGCACGGGAGAGCTCCGCGTGGGAGAACCTTGCATGGAAACACCTCACTGGAGAGCGGGCGCGCATGGGTCTTTTCGGCCGACGCACAGTGGGACAAAACGACCCAACGGCAATAAAAAATCTATAACTTTGGTTCTAGTCAAGATATTTTAATGAAATTTGGCTCAATTTAACCGCAATTTTACGTTCTTCAATTCCCCGGCGACGCTGGTATGACGATTCTACTCGATTCTTCTAGAATAGATCGATTCCTTTTCTGATAAGTCGATTATTATTGTAACTGATTTTTAACTGCGGTGTCCGCGTTTAGACGTAAGCGCCTTGGATGATTTTCGATAACGCGTGAAAACATGTCGACGAAATTGCAGTTTTCTTCTGATAAGGACGAAAAATTGATAGAAAATGTCGCAAACGACCCTGTACTTTATGCTACTAGTAACAAAGCTTAGAAAAATTATGTAGTCAAAGAAAATGTGTGGAGAGAAATATCAAATAAATTAAAAACAACATAAATTATTGTTTATTTATATGTATGTTCATAAATGTTACAACTTTTAAATAATAAACGAGATAAGAAGCCAAAAGCAACGTCTAGAAGCACGCGTTTGACGCTGGTAGGAAATCCCGCCTCATCCGTGACATTTGCAGCCCGACCGTGTTCATCGTGGTTGATCGTGATCGCCAAGCGGAACGAGAACCACGACGTTGCGTTCGTTTTTTAGCGCAAGTGAAACGCACCCTAAGTATTTTAATAAAATGTGCCTTGTAATTGGCCAGTAGCCCACTTTTCGAAAACATGGGTCTAAATACACGGGCCTCCGAGGGTTAATATCACTTATATTAATACAACTTAAAGGCCGTAAATTTGCGGTTAAATTGAGCCAAATTTCATTAAAATATCTTGACCAGAACCAAAGTTATAGATTTTTTTATCGCCGTCGGGTCGTTTTGTCCCACTGTGCGACGATATAATATGTTTTAAAATATGATCCAAAATCTTCCACTGTGTCTGTTTTCCGCAGAGCTATTCTCCTTTTAAACGTGGCTCGAATTGTTATGTATACTGCGGTTTTGCCTGAGTGCTTATGGTTTGCGCGCGAATTTTTCATTTGTGGAATGTATGAAGTGTAAGTTTGTAATGTTCCTTTAGTAATGTGTGCATGATATTGTTTATTGCTGAATGATAATGTTTTCTAACGTATATATCGCAAAAACTATAGAGGTACCATTGGGGCAAAAAGTCCCTCAGACTGAAAATATATATTTGATTATTTAGTTTCATAATAAGGTGGCCAAAGTATAAAGAAATGATGCCAAAGCCTTTAAATAGTGTTTTGGTCTAGTGTGATTTTTTTTTAGTGTTTAGTTCAAGTTGAGTTTCTGATTTATATTTTTATTTTTTGTTAAAGAAGTCATGCTTTCCTTTCGATATTGTATACCAAGAAGAATTGGTTTAATAAATATTTGTTGATTTGAAAAGAGTCTTTTACTTATGTAGTTTAATATTACACGAAAAGACATTAGACACTTTTTACCCTATGCAATGGACTTTTTGCCCCGTGCGTGGGGCAAGAAGTCCATTTTGCATTGATAAACCTATTGTGGTATAACTCAACAGAAAATAACAGTATCAATCAACAAACGAATTTCGTGAACGTAAAGCATAATAGTTATAGTTTATACAAAATAACGCCAGATATCTCTAGAATGTTAGTACTAAATTTGACATAGGTTTATACAAAAAACGGAACTTTTAATGAAAATCGTTTACTATTTAGTTTGTTTTATGCGTGTTGTTCGCATGCTTGTATTCTGAATGTATGTATTAGCGGATGGCGCTGCTCTTCTTCATTTCCATTTTGAATTACATATGTAGAGTAGGCTACTGTGATGTTGTGTAATAAGGCATTATATTTTTGTACTATTTATTATGTTTAATATACTTTATTATTATTGCATACAAAAACTGACTGTGCACTCCGTATTCGAGAACCACCCGTTTCCACGTCATAATATGTAAAATACAACATATAGTCGATACAACATCATACCCTGCTAAACAAATCTGGGGAGCAGAGTCTGACAACGCAGAATCGTAGCCATCCTTGTCCGCACTTGTAATACTTTATTTGTACTTTTAAGTATTGTACAGGGTCATCCGTTAAAACTGCAACCTACGCGCGCGCCAACAGACGAAAATGGCAACACCGCCTCACGGACGCATTCCACTACAACCATGCACCGGCCCAGCGTTCGGAGGGTTACCAGCGACCGCTGGGTAGCAGTGATGCCCGAGCTTCAAAAATTTTAGGATGGTCTCTTTCAAATTAACGCCGCAAAGAACTGTGCGGAATTTTCCGGCCCAGGTAAGCGAGCCGCGCGCTCCGCTTTTATGATCGGTTTACCACTCGCACCCCGGATTACTGTAATGAGGTTTGAAAACAATGTCTACTGGTCTCGTACCCGTCTTAATTTCAAAAATTTAAGCTACGACAGGGTTGACCGCGGCGCTGTACCCTTGTACGGAGAGATTTTTCGCCACCTGCGTGTAAAAGCCACAATAATGACGCATCGTTCCAAAAAATGACATTAACGGAAGCCGGTATAGGCGTGGCGTTGAGTAGCTAAAAGGTTAAACATTCAAACACAAAAATTCTAGAAAAAAGATTCAAACACCGCTACAATCAAAGACACGTCCCATTAGTTCCTCCTTACGTCCGATCTATGCATGCACTGCATATAAGGATAAAATTATAAAAAAGAAAACCAGAACAATAGATTCTGAGGTCTGCAGAACTAACACATAATTGAATAAAAATTTAATTTCTCAATTTATGAAAGTAATGACACAGAAACAACTAGCGTATTGTTTATCAACATCATGAATTTTAAAAAGAGCATTAAATACAGTATTAAATAAACAATTTGCAAAAGCTTTTCACAACAATTATGGTTAAAAAATTGATAAAAGAAAAATTAAGTAAACGTAAAATATTTTGAATTATCCATCATCAAGAGGGAATAATTTTTCCTCATTTTTCGGCGCAAATTGCATTCCGATATCTTTTATAGTTCAAAAGTTATACGAAAAAGGCCCCAAATTCTTCAACCCCGGTCGGGAAATTTCAAACAGCTCCTTGTGAAGTTAATTTGAAAGATATCATCCTAAAATTTTCAAAGCTCGGGCATCACCGCTGTCCAGCGGTCGCTGGCAACCCTCCGAACGCCGGGCCGATACATGTAGTGGAATGCGTCCGTGAGGCGGTGTTGCCATTTTCGTCTGTTCGCGCGCGCGTAGGTTGCTGTTTTAACGGATGACCCTGTATATATATACTTATACAGGGTCATCCGTTAAAACATATATATATCTATATATATATGTTTATTTATTTTCGATTGTAACGAAGTTATTGTAAATTATTAATACTATGACAATTAACATTTTTTCGGTTTCGCAGCGCCAAGTATTTTGAATAAAATATTTATTCGTATTAAAATATTTATTTGTATAAAAATATATCTGCTTAATATTATTTAATACATTTTTTCTTTGTATAAATAGCCATTGTAATAATTGGCGCAATTTTTGTATATCATTCGTACACGAAAAGCGACAAGCTAGTGCCATCTCCTAATTACCACCGCTAATTAGGCACCTGGCAACGGCCTGCTTGCTCATGTGGAGCGGCGATCACGGCCCCTTCCATCAATTCGCGATCGATGGAAGGGGAAGACTCTTCCTTCCAGGAAATCGAGCGCGATTTCCTGGAAGTCTCTCTCTGTTCGCAACCCGGCTACGATTAACACGTCTTTCGGAATCTCGCTACTAACTTTCGCATTCTCGCGCCTTTGCTTCGCGACGTTACTCATTTGCTTAGTAACGACCTTTAGTGCTTAATAACACTTTACTCGCTTGCTTTCCTACTAAAGCTTTCGTTCAAATAATTACTGCTTCGCTCCGTTAAATATTGGTGTAAATAGTTGTTATTTATTAGTGACCTTGTACGTAAAGTTTGAATTAACTATAACTGTGAACGTGAATTTAAAGCTCTTAAGGGGGTAGACACGTCGGGTGACCTGCCCGATTTCGCAGGTTGGTATTACAGCAGATTTTTTCTGCACAGAAATGGTAATACGCGGCTGCCTGGTGACGCGAAAGGGAGCTGTTTGCTATTTCCGTATTCTATTCTGAATAAGGAAAGAAATTCTCAGCTGTTGCGTTGTACTTATAAAAATTTAAACGGAGAGTCGGCTGGTACTGCAAACGTAGAAAATTCATTGTACATTTTAATTACTTAAAATATGCTTATGCTACAATATTCTACGTTAACAGTAAGGAAATATGAGTGAAAACGGAAAATAAACGAGGGTCCCCAGAAAATGAAGTTTGTTAGGTTAGACATTTTTTTATTAGCAAAGCAACGAAACAGAACATGAAATACACTTATTACACGTCCTATGCAGAAAGCAGTTATGAACAAACATTATATATAAAATTGTGTTGGATGTTGAATTGGACTAGTGAAAATGCGCAGGCTGGATGCACGTGATTATTATGTGGTCGGTTCCTCGAAGTGACAGAAAATATAACCTATATGCTATATGATAACAAATGTTTAGTGGCTATTTCATTCTTTTACGAAACATTTGTGAACATTTTAGCATCCTTCCAAAACATTATTATTACGCCGCAACAGCATCTTTAGGAAATCGAGTATAGCAATTAGGTTATATTTTCTGTCACTTCGAGGACCGAAAATCCGTTCGTGAAATCCGCTACTGAAAATGCACAGGCTGGATGCGCGTGATTATTATGTGGTCGGTTCCTCGAAGTGACAGAAAATATAACCTATATGCTATACCCGATTTCCTAAAGATACTGTTGTGGCGTAATAATAATGTTTTGAAACGGTGATAAAAAGTTCACAAATGTTTCGTAAAAGAACGAAATAGCCACTAAACATTTGTTGTCATATAGCATATACTTAGGTTATATTTTCTGTCACTTCGAAGAGCTGACCACATAATAATCACGCGCATCCAGCCTGCACATTTTCAGTAGCGGATTTCATGAACGGATTCTGAACTGGATGTTTAAATAATTATGAAACACAATGTTTACGGGGTTTATTACGATTTTATTTGTTAAAGATGCTTCAATTCTTTTAATGTTCCTGCCCAAATAACCGTTGGTTATTAACAAATAATATAAAAAAAAGTACTAAAAAATATTGGGAAACACCGAAGTTATGAGATTTTTTCCGCGAATCCTATGTTACGTGCCGCACTGTCGGGCGTTACCATCGCAGGCCACCCCGACGCAAAGGATAGAATAATGATTACACGGGCGTACACACGACTGAACTATATTGTTACATAGAGCAATATCGGTTACAAAAGCACGACCCACACGTCCGAACGCTGTGGCGTTTGGTACAAGACAGTCTTCTGATCGTCGTCTCGATCGTCCTCTCGAAGGTGGCCGACCTTCTTCTATCTTCAGCTACGAGCACCAGCAGGCTATGCACGGGCCTATACCCGGTGGTCGCAACACTGCTCTCCTCTCTGGAAGAGCGGACGTCTCGGCCGCATTGAATCCTCTTCGAAATCTTCGTACCCCTGGCTGAAGAAGTGGTCGTGCAGCCCCGTGGCTTCTTCAGACATCCGCCTCGGAATTTGCCTTCTCGCTCAGGGGAAAACCACGGAAAAACCCTGAGCAAGGCGTGGGTACAACCGGACTTCTCGATCTGCCACGACGAAACGCTCCAACTTCTGGTCTCACGACGTCTCTGGATCTCTGCAGCTTCCTGTCCCACGATGTCTCTGGAACTCCGCAGCTCCTTGTCCCACGACGTTGCTGCAACCCTGCGACTCTTGGTCCCAATACGAAATCCACGGGGAGCTCCGGGCGCGTTCCTCTTCCGTGTGTCCCACGACGAAATCCACGGAGAGCTCCGGGTTCAGCAGCCAGGCACGGGTACCGCTGGACTTCTAATTCTCCCTCGACGTAACGCCCCTGGTCCCTGCCCCGCGACGTCCCTGGAACTCCACTCTGGAACGTCCCACGTCGACTTCAACGCTCCAACGCTGCATCCTCCTTCATGCAGACTCCGGAACCCCGTGCAGACTCCAGCGCTGCCTCGTTTGCTGGCAGCCTCCTCCAGAAGGACGTCCGACGACGTCTCCACTGCTTCGGCGACGTTCCCTCCTCCTCGTCGAATCCTTGGTCGCGGTCAACCCTCTCCTCCAGGGACTCATTCTCGATGTCCTTCCGGTAGCCGGAAGAGCTTGACACTTCAATCCCTTCACGGCTCCGGATTCCATGCAAAAGAGACGGAGAAGCATTAACATTTACTTTCATTTGAGAGAATCCGTTGGAGCTGAAACAACCGGGAAGACGGAAAGGCGGGATGGAACCGATAACAGGGGATCACAGCTCATGAGCATGTTATCGGCCCGTTCCCCGATCAATCTGCCCAGTACCCCAGCTCGTCTGCATTGTCTTTCTTCTGGACTTCTTGTCCTCTTCTCCCTGTTTCAGGCCTTGGCTTTCAGATGGCCCCATTCTTCTTCGTGGTTTCTGGTGCTGACCCAGGGGACCGTCCTGTGCATCCTGTTAACGCTCCCGTCTCCGCGACATCTCCTCCAGCCGATCCAAGCAGTCGCACCGCTTGTCCGACTGGTGGTTGAAGATGCCATTTCCCGGCTGCTGTTGAGGCACCCTGTTGAGGCGGACCTCTTGGTTTGTACAAACCGGGGAGAAGTCAAGATCCACGCCAACAGGGCTAGAGAAGCGGTTCCACGTATGTCCGCGCTCCACTGCAGACTGCTACTCTGTCGTAGCAAAGACGGAGAATTCGGGAACGCGTATCCAGGCCGCGGCGGCAGTCCCCCGACACTTTGTCCCTCGTCGTGTGGTTTCGTGCTCTCTGAAACACTTTAAAGAAACAGAGAGCTGGGCTACGAAGGTAGCCTCCGCAGCCCAGTCCAGTAGATTAGCTTAGACTAATCTTCAGACTTTTCATTCAGAACTTCAAACTCTCTCCTCGAGCGGGAGACTTCCTGGATCTTTGGTCGGCGAACGACCCATGCTGTCTAAACAACTCCACTCTTCGGGGCTCTCTCTCATGGGGAATTCGGCCATTCTGCGACGATGTTCGTCCTCGAACTCCCTTCGTCGCAGCTCAGTAACTCTGCGCACTCCAGGCGCATCCACGTTGCTCAGGTGGTGCCTGCGCTTTGTAAACTGCTTATTCGACAGCTCTTCATATGCGCTAGATGCACTCACCGGTGCATTAGTGACTTTGGATTGCAATTGTTTATTCGACAGCTCTTCATATGCGCTGGATGCACTCGCCGGTGCATTAGTGACTTTGGATTGCAATTGTTTACTCGACAGCTCTTCATATGCGCTGGATGCACTCGCCGGTGCATTAGTGACTTTGGATTGCAATTGCTTATTCGACAGCTCTTCATATGCGCTGGATGCACTCGCCGGTGCAATAGTCACTTTGGATTACAATTGCTTATTCGACGGCTCTTCACATGCGCTGGATGCACTCGCCGGTGCATTAGTGACTTTGTATTGCAATTGTTTACGCGACAGCTCTTCATATGCGCTGGATGCACTCGCCGGTGCATTAGTCACTTTGCTATCGCGATGTTTTCATCCATCGTTTTATGTACTTTCTTGTGTACTCGTACCTGCTTCTCCTTTTTGTATATACGGCGGTTCTCTAATCGGCTGTTGTCGATTGTATCTGCTATCTATAATTTCTGGCAACATGCAGTCCTCATAGAACTTGCTCAGTTTGTCTTCCATCTCTGTTGCCCAGAATCGATCATCTCTCATTACTGTTGTAACCTTTATTCCTTTCGGCGCCCATAAACAAAAATAGGCCCGTTGCCTTTTCGTTATGTGCAATTGTCCTTGCATTTGATAATAGTAATGATGATTTTTATTCATTTCATTACCCTTGAAAATACGCCGTATATTACCAAGTTGCTTTATTGCTTCAGCAGGTGATAAATCCTTGGCCGATTCCGGACACTTTACTTCGACGATTTTATCATGGTCCACGAGGCCGTCAGGAGTTGCACCTAAGTGAGGCACAGTGTCATCGATGAAGAGGCCACATGGTAGAATATGGATTCCTAATTCTTCTTCCATTTGTCTCAAGGCGTTTGCCTCATTTTCCCTTCCGTACTGGAGAGCAGACAAATTTGGAAGTTGCGGGTACATTATACTCTTCACAGTATTTGCCCGTGGTGTAGTGTTTCGTAATCGGCGTACCTTGCCGAAATTGGATGCAGTTAATAATTTTTTTCTATAACTAATCCACTTTTCGCTGTTTGCCTGATTGCGAGTTTCCTCTTCGATCTCGCATCGCATCCTTTGCCAGTCATGGAGTATAGCCGCGTGGCTTTTACACTCGGAAGTGTATACTGTATCTTCCGTATCTGGTTTGTCTGCGTTAGGGCCGTAATCCTGGTCGCACGATTGTTTTTTATTTCGGAAAGAGGATGCTTTCGCTTCTTTTTTATATTCCCTTGCTTTTTCTGCTGCACGCTTCCGACGTCCTTCCAGCTTTCTTACTGTAGGAGTAGACCGTGAGGGTGAATGATGTTGTTCACGATTAACAGTAATAATAACTATTTATTTACAAGAAAATGATGAATAACAAAATGCGATGTGACACCGTTTGAGCGAAGCGTTTCGCTCGACGGCCAGTTCTCTTCTGCCGATTTCCACGGACGCCCAACGGTTGTCCGGAAGGCAAAGAGCGGGTGAAAAATCCCCAAAACTAATTTAAGGGAAAGTCCTTTTCTCACGATACCTTCAAGAAGGTTGTCAAGGCTGTCGCGACCGAACCGAGTCTCTGGCAATCGTCGTTTTTATTGCCTACGCCTCGGCCTGGTTACCCGCGGTACGCACTTGAGTGAGGGACCGTCTAACCCTGAGGAAATAAATCTTCCTCGAGTTCGACGGTCCGCTACATTACCATGGTTGGTGGCTCTTTATCCATTGCCGTACTCAATCTGCTGAACGCCTCTTTTGTGTTATATTGGACGACTGCAGCGGAGACTCTACCCTGATACGATCCCCCTCGTCCAAAGTTTATCCTTTTGCCTCCGATGAATTTAACAATTATATTATTAAAACTTTCAACACCATTGTTATCTAGACCGTGCAGGAAACTGTCAGCTTTAGGGAAAAGTAGCTGCATCGCTTCTTCGATACTCTGATAAATACCAGCTTCTCTCAACCTTGGTACGTAGTCCTCTCTGTTTGGATCAGAGTATTTCCTACAGAAGTATGCCAACTTCTGACACTCCTTGTGTTCACCGAAAACGTGACTCGGTACATTCCTCAAGTCTTCCTTCAAATTTCTTATTCGTTCCTCGAGTGTTATTTCTTCTTGCAACCGGTATTCTGCAGCTTTCTTTATACCAGTACGCAGGCGGAGAGAATTATTCTTTACGACAGCTCTTAGGTCTTTATCGCGGCCTTTTCTTGCGATTTCGTTTATTTTTTTACTGAAATTGCGTAGCAGGTGATTGGTGCATTCTATTTTTCGTACCTACACCAGGTAGTTTTTATATGGATCACTGTCCAATATCTTCTTGTACACACTGCTATCGCCATCGGCAACTAATATAGAGTATATTAGGCCATGCATATCTATGCTGCAATTGAAGCCTTCGACAATAGCAACACTCTCCATGCCAGTTGAACTCTGATTACGACCCCAGTTCTTGAAGCAACGATGCTCGCGCGGTTCTTCCGTCTTCGTACCTGCTATTTGGCAAGTCATGCAGAATTTATTCTTCACGCTGATGTACAGCACTTTCTTCGTGTGGTATCCCACGATGGTTCCTACGCCAGAAAGAGAATTGTAATCTCCTTCACGGTAGGACCTTTTCATCCAGCTACCATCCGCGACAACTGGGATAAACGGTTGATTGGATTCTGTATGTACGTAGCCTCTTGATACAGCTAATGCTTATTCCTCTTTTCCAGCATCTTCCATTTTGCCTTGTGCGGCCACTTCGAGGGCATCGATTAGGTCATTCTGACATTTCTCGTAGATCCTTTTCGTCATACAGGACACGTTCACGGCAGTCAATATGTCCTCCAGTTGATTATATCCGCCGCCCGTCATCATTGTTGCGGAAACAACGGCGCGGTTGATATCCATAGTGGCATCACTCTTCCGAAGGCAGGATATGTGCTCTTTTTGGCACTCTAAATAATACACATTTTCTAGTCCATTCCGTTGACATCTAATTATTTCAAAATGTTCGATGCCACAGCCAATAGTCGAATGTTTTCCAAGATTTTTTATTTGTTCGAAAACATACGGAAAATCAACGAAGTCTATTCCTTCTGAAATTGGATTTTCCGGCTGTTCTGGTTCTGCATTTTCTACCACCCAGTAATCGGCATCACTTCCAACATCTTGAGTCGTTTCTTCGTTGATGTCTCTTACGGAATGTATCTCATCCCTGTCTGTGTCCAAATCTATTTCTTGTACAATTTCTTCTTCGTTCGACTCGAAATGCACTTGTTCCACAATTTCCTCTTCGGCCGCGTTGAAATGTATTTCTTCTAAAATATCTTCCGCGTCCGTATCGAAATGTACTTGTTCCACAATTCCTTCGATAATTGGGAAGTCTTGAAAATTTCGTACGTCTTCTTCGTCTATTCTGTCCGTAAGAAAATCATATGCAGCAGATATGCTTGGAAGTATTTCGTCGTACGAGGTTCCTGTACACGTACCTGCTTCCGCCACGGTGCCCTGACCTACCGTGAGGCACGCTGCTGTTTTCAATCGTTGCCTGAACGTAAAGGGTCAATAATCAGTAACACGTGGTACATACATAGAAATAAGAAAAACATACATTAGAAAAAAAAGCAGGCACAGTAAAAGAAAATATAGTACAGTAAAGTCTCGATGAAAGCGAAAGGCTTGGAAGAAAGTAAGTTTAAATACCTGTGTGCGTCTGAGACAATACTAACGCAATCAAAATTTAAAATTAAAACTTGTAGAGTGTGTTTGTATGAATGCGGCGAAAATATATATACACAATGTTGTACCATTTCAATTATATTATTACCAACTCTCTCTCTCTCTCTCTCTCTCTCTCTCTCTCTCTCTCTCTCTCTCTCTCTCTCTCTCTCTCTCTCTATATATATATATATATATATATATGTATATATATGTTGGTAATAATATAATTGAAATGGTACAACATTGTGTATGACACACAGGACCATATTTCTAATACATTATAACCTGAAGGAATGAAAATATTTCCAAACAAACATTTTGCACTCAGACAATACGACGCAGAAAGGATAGACCGGCAATACAAATCATTATCCTATTTTTAACGTTGTACCTCTTACAATTCAACGAGGGGCTGCGAGGTGGTATTTCGTTTTATGGAACGTTGTAAAATAACGAAGAAACGAAGGGTCCGAGAAACACGTGTCGTTTGCCTTTCGCGAAGTAAACCCTACTTGACCGCGCCGGTGTTGGAGATCCGTCTGGTTCTCGTCAACGAGCACGCTTTCCAGCGCATCACCCTGTCTCTTTAGATAGCTTTTCGAAAGCGTGGGACTGGCCTCGACTTTCGTTACCCTCACACAAGCCGAATCAATGGGGGCGCGAAGCGTTGTTTTCGGTTTTTCAGCAAGGGCTGCCTGCCGGTAGCCCAGATGGGCAAAATTGCTGCCTGTAAGGCCCTTGGGGTCAGTTGGATTTTGGCTTGAGTAAAAAAAATATAATTGTTTTCTTGCGTCCGGATAGATGTGTGGTACTCAGAAATGCATGGAAAATTTCACGATCGATATTGCCAGGAAACGGGACCGAACGTTCTACGGGGACGTAGACGTTATTTTTCATTGATCATTCAATGTGATCAACATCTCGGTTACCTTTGTTTATTTTAGATAAAGTCAACCCTACACATCGATGGAGATACGGATTACATATTACCCGGGCGAAATCCCCAAATAGATACATAGCGAGAAATCGAAATACCATCCCGTGACACCTCAATAAAAAAATATATACCGTTCTATTGCAAAAAACTAACTTGACCTTGACATCGCTTCCAGTACCTCATTCATAAAAAAAAAAGTTATAAGTAATAAAAGGCGTCCCTCGGTTCGAAATTGAATTTGTACGATATAGGTACAGGTATTCAGCGAACAGCATTCTCCGATTCTCGCGGTTACTTTGTCGCTATCACTGGGTCGTAAAAGAGAAGGATAGAACGGGGGTCGTAGCAGCCGAGAAATAAAGCCCGCGCCTCGGTCTGCTAATACAGAGACACAGCGTTATTTAGCGGAGGGGGAACACCTACAGGAGTGGTAGTAATGTGTGCGTACCACCACTCCTGTAGGTGTTCCTCTCCGCTAAATAATCGGTCCTGCATAATGTTGCTGGCAACCCTGCAGATACACAACAATTTTTCAATAACAATAACGGCTCAACTTTTTTACTTTTAATTTTATCTGCATAAATATTTTTTTCAAATATTCATAACATTTTCCTGATTATGGTGAGAGCAAACATGATACAATGTCGACAATTACATCGTGTAACGTGTACAAGAAAATCTGTGTGAAAATATGTTGCTACGGAATAGAATTCGCTTTCCGCGTAGTAGTATCCACAACTGCAGGGTACTTGAGATGTCGTAAGCATTGCCTGGGCTGGGACAAGGGTTGCCAGCGAGGCCTGGAGAATGTTTCGATGACTGCGCTTTTCAATGAAAAAATTTCGCTGAAGGTACACATGGACGTATATATTGCGGACAAAATTCCACAGAAGAAAAAGCACTGTGTATTTCGTATTCAACACGTAACTACATATGCTGAACATCGAATCGCAAATCATCGATGACTGTTGCTAATTTTAAACATTATTTTCTACATCACATAAATAAAATCTAAAGTGCATGTTTTATCCATTCGAAGCTACGTACAACGATTGAAATAATCACAACTGCATTATAAAGGAAGCATATCTAACGAAACGGGTATATGTAGTTTGAACGTTTTATACTAACAAAACGCATATAGTTTGTATAATATATATGACGAAATTTAAAATTTCTACATTTCGTCTCATTGGTATGAAAATTGCAGGAACGTGCTGCTGACATTTTTCACATGAAAATGAGTCCAAACACGATATAAATCGGATTATTAATTAATTAAATAATGACGAACATACGAATGGGAAAAGAATAAATGGGGCAAGAGGGATAAAGTAATGACATGCGTTGCGGTGCGCATAGCATAGAATATGTGTACGTAAAGCGTCAAAGATAGCTGTGTTGATATACATATTTGAATAATATGAATACAGTATTGTCTCCGTATGTGCTCGCTGGTCGGGACCGGCGTTGAACTCCTATCGTGAACAGATCCCTAATTCCGAGTGTTCGTTTCTCGCTCCTTTCTGGCCGAAGGGGGGAATGAGATGGAACGCTTTGCGTGCGCGGCGAGCATGCGCGACGGGTGCGAGCACTCAGATGGAATCATGACTGCTCGACGCATGCGCGCCACGGTCAGATAGCCAGGCACGGCACGAGTCTTTTCTGCGCGCTAGGCGAGCTTGCCAAATTACGCCTTTTATTATAATACATTTATTTGAGGTTATTGATAAGCTTACTCTGAATTTGTATTCGTAGTTTAATCCACTTATAGTACAACTTGTAATATTTAATTTTAAAGTTTATTTTCAACAATACCAGTAATGAAAATATCATTTTGCACCTCTTGTCGACTTTCCGCCCTAGGCAGTCGCCTAATTTTGCAGAGTAAAGTCATAAATAATCTCAAATAAATGTATTATAATAAAGGGCGCAATTCGACAAGTTCGCTTAGGGCGCAAAAAAGGCTTGAGCCGGGCATGCGTCAAGGTTTTGCGAAGCGGTTCCCGTGCTCACCGTATATGCTTGCGACCATCGCGCACGCTCGTCGCGCACGCAAAGGACGGAGTGTCACGGCGCCCGAAAGACGGAGGGAGACAAAACATCAACGCGTCGTCTGTCTCGTACCGACCTCGCTCGCTTTCAGTGGCTCTCGCTCGCTTTCGTTCCATCTCGCTCTCGCCTTCGCCGGACAAGAGTGAGACAGAAATGGTGGGGGTAGCGACGAACACCTATCGTGTACACCAAACCGAGCACATACGGAGACAATACTGTAATACTATATTATATACAATAAAATACCGTGCTACTACTACTACTGCATGTCAAACTGTGACTTCATACAAATCTGTACCATAACACATAACTTACCTTTCTCGACGCTTTGTATTTTTGGACAAACGCTTTGCAGATACCGTAGGCTGCTTCACTTTTGCATCACCCTTCGAATAGTGTCTATTTCTTGCATCTGCGGCTTCCTTCTTTGATTCCATGACAATGATGAATGTGAATGATCACACACAGTTATCAGCACTACAGTAACGAACCACACGGAAATGGAACAATTCACAAATTATGAATATTCCATATATCAATATCCGTGCATCAAATAAAAGTCCGATTGCTTTCTGCGTCTTCACCGTAGTGCAAATGACAAGAAATTGATCAGCTAGCGTTGTCGCTGCATTGTTTACGGATGCTGAGAGGCTGAACAGAAGATAGTGGGAAAGGAACGGATATACGCGTCCTGTTCCTCTCTTTCTCATTAGGATTGGTGGTATGCTGATACATTTACGTAGAATATGTACTTCCGGGAATACTGTTTGGTGCACAGAAATGTGCACAGGAAAGAATTTTTGATTATCCTGCATATACTTTGGACGTATTATCGACTTTATTAGCGAAGAATTCATATTTCGTTCTACCATTATCCTTTCCCATTTGCCTGACGGTGAAGGACCACCCCGCAAGTATGCGCGGGCACGCACCGCGTTTTCAAACCTTTGCGCATTCGAACTTTTACGCGGGCCGGTGACGCCCCGCTCGGTCCTTGGTGCGAGTGAAATACAAAATCTTGAGGGAGTGAGAAAGGCAGTTTGGGCCCTGTCCACCCTTGAGGGTAGCAAAGGCTCGGTCGTCAGAAAAAAAGCGACTGTCGAGCAGTAAAGATCGTAAGTACCTTCGCGCTTACTATTCCTGTCTTTTTCACTATATGTGCCGGTTATTATGAAAGTGGTCTAAGTCCAAATTTTTCGTTTATTACATTTCACTTATTTTTGACATATTATATCAACGTGATACATGATAAACGTAAAGCTCAATTTCTTTTTTTTTTATATTTTGACCGACGCCACTTTCATAACAACTGACATACTTCTATATTTTAGTACTTCCAAACCAAGACTGTATTTAGACACATTCCGGGTAAAGTTTTCGATTATCGTCATAGTATTATTGTAATTTTTTGTGCAAAATCTATCGTGTGAACTGTGATTGTTTGAGTGTCCGCGTGTTTCTCAAGCTGCGTTTCGCCATTGCGAGGCTGCCTCGCGTGGCACACAACTCGCGGAGTGGAGAGTCTGGAGACTACCTCGACCATGATTAGTTTACGAGGCATCAGCCATCGAGTTTTCGACGTGATCAAAGGTGCCTCGCGGCCCCAAGATCAAAAATCGCTTGCTCGGGCGACGCAAATATCATGCTGGAGGTAGCGCGAGACCGCCGCATGAACTTGCCTCGCAAAGTGATCATGGTCGAAGTAGTCTCCAGACTCTCCACTCCGCGAAGCGTGCCTCGCGTGGCAGCCTCGCAAAGTGATCATGATCGAGGTAGTCTCCAGACTCTCCACTCCGCGAAGCGTGCCTCGCGCGGTAGCCTCGCAATGGTGATACGCAGCTTCACGCTCCGAGATTCGTGTATTCATTTTCACGTAGAATAAGAAAGTTATGTTATAATTTACCCGTGAAATGTCTAGAAAAGGTATATACATTCGGGTGCAATGTAGGCTTCCTTTAGTTGAAACTGAAGACAAGTGATGAAAATTTCTAGAATTTCTAAAATTTCAGTTTCTAAACATCAGAAGTGGAAAAATCGAAAATTTTAAAATTACAATTGTTTGATATTTGGAAATACAAATGTTCTGAAACTTAATAAACCTTATAATTACAAATTTTGGAAATGTTTGAATTTCAGCGCTTTTAAACTTGGAAATTCCATCATTTAGAAATGTGAAGATTCCCCTCCTGCGCTAAATCTTGGCTAAAGGAAGCCTATACTGTACCCAAATGTACCAATTTGATAAACGTGTAGTTTCGTGTAACTCTTCTCAGAGTTGGGCAAAATGTAATCTAATTACATATTAATGTAATTGTGTAATTGATTACACATTTGTTTCTGTAATCGTTAATTTATGTAGTTGACCACAATTTTGTCAACTATCGAAATTAACGATTGCAGAAAATAATGTGTAATCAATTTGTAATTAGATTACATTTTGCCCAACTCTGACTCTTCTATTGCACTTTCAAATCCATTTTCATTACGTTCAATAGTTTCATCGTTTCTTCGACTCGTTTTTAGATGACCGACAAAGAGCCGACCCAGGCAATAGAGATGGAAGTGCCTCCGTCGGGAGAACGGAGTCCACCTGCTGCGGGTGGCAGCAGGGACAAAATACTGATTCCGTCCTCCCGGAGCTCGCGGCGGAGCTCGCGACGCAGCCTGCGATGGAGCCCGCGACGCAGCCCGCGACGGAGCCCGCGAATAAAAGAAACGAACTGGATGGAGATGGCGTTTCAATATAAAAAGCAGGTATGTAAATACGTAGGCGATCTCACGCAAAAATTTCTTAAATTCTCATAAAAGTGTGAAAACGTCTAGACATTATTGCAGTAATTAACATATGATTTATGTTTATTTTTCATATTACAGTACAGCGAGCTCAGGAAGGAGTTCCGAAAAATGCAGCATAGAGGAGGAAGAGGAGGAAGGGGAGGAAAGAGAGGAAGAGGAGGAAGAGGAGGAAGGGGAGGAAGAGGAGGAAGAGGGGCAAAATATTTTCTTTATTTTAATTGATATATAATAAATAAATGTATATCATATATTTAGTCAATCATTTTTTTTATTCCAAGGCCTTTCATCCCTCGGTCATGAATAATTTTCTCGTATTTATTCGTACTTTTTCGAATACTATTTTCGAATAAATACGAAAAAATTATTCATGGCCGACAATTGAATTCTCCACGCTTCAAATAAAAAATTGGTTCGGGTTATTTAGTAATGCTCATCTCTGGTATTTTGTCATATCATTGAGACAGTGAGAGAAACAACGGACTGACCCACATTTTTTTCGAAATTGAGTTAGTAGCAATAACGTATTCCAATAGGCTCTACTAATCACATAAAATAGCAAAATTTTTTTTTTAATGTGGGTTAGTCAGTTGTTGCTCTCACTGCCTCAATTATAACATAAATTCAACAGCGATTTCAAGTGATGTATGTACATATGTGTCACGGTAAAAGCGTTAATTTAGTAAATGTATACAGTTCCTAGCAGTTTCTAGTCAATGTGTGCCTAAACTACATACAAAGCTGGGCAAAATGTAATCTAATTACAAATTACAAATTACGATTAAAATGTAACTGTGTAATTGATTACATTATTTTCTGTAATCGTTAATTTAGATAGATGACCACAATTTTCTCGACTACCTAAATATTAACGATCACAGAAAAAAATGTAATTCAATTACACAATTACATTTTAATTGTAATTTGTAGTTTGTAATTAGATTACATTTTGCCCAACTCGGATTGCATATAACCTAACCCAATCTACAATCGTACGAAAATGCATACATTGACTGCATCACGCTTTTACTGTGGCACGTGTATTCAGCTAACGCTTCAGTTTTGCTATGATTCCACGTTGGCAGTCCTCCCGAGTAAGCGCCATCTCGTATCCACTAGCTCAACTAAATTTGTCACGTGACTTGCTCTGTATTATCACCAATATGGCGGAACTCGTATTTGGGAATGCAATCACGTGCTGACGTTGTTTGTCCTTATATGAGCAGATTTTTGACTGGGTGAGGTCTCATTCGAAAGAGGAAGGTTCGATGCAGCCCGTTCTGCTCATCGTTTGAGTCAGAAAACTCTTTTAGTGACCTACAAATACATGGAATCTGCGAGTGCATTTTGTCGATTTTTTCTCTACTTTGGACACTCGTATTATTACATATCAACACAATCTCTTTGAACCATGACCAGAGCGGGCTGCATTCAACCTTCATCTTTCGAATGAGACCTCGCCCAGCCCAAAATTTGCTCATATAAGGACAAAAAACGTCAGCGCGCAAACCCATGTTTCGGGCCAGATTATGGCGGTATACAGAGCGCTGCATTATCCGTGTCTACCCCCTTAAATATAACTGCCCTCGTTCCCTTTAAAGTTTTCGTTTGTTAGCGCTGTCAGAACACCTATCCATTCCTCGCGCCGATCCTTTTATCAAGCTTTATAACATCATTAATTTTGTAAAGCTATTAATTTACGACAATGTTTTTAAATGGGATTCTTTTTGATGGGTTAATTAAAATTTCCACGATATGAGTAATAGAATGTATGAACACAGCATTTTAGCTGTGTATATGTAGTTGTGTCATCTTAAGCGCAGTTGGGGCTTTTTTTTATTTTCTCATTATTATTATTATCTTCTATTTTTGTGATTTATTTGATTTCATGTACTTGGCGTAATTTTTTTACTTTTTTTTAGTTTTTGTGGGTGAACATTACTAACAAATCAGAGCCCACGGGAAATGCCTTCCCGAGTCCGTACTACGCACTGTAACACATGCGCGATCACCACGTCGAACCAATCAACGCTAAGATGGCAAACGAAACGGCGCCAGCATCAAGTCAAGCCAAGCTAGCCAAACCAATCACGTCGCTTGGCTTGACTTGACGGTGGCTCCGTTTCGTTTGTCATCTTGGCGTTGATTGGTTTGATGTGGTGATTTCCCGTGGGCTCTGCTGACAATGAGTATACATAAGTACACTCAGTTCAAACGATTGTGGCCGATCGAGATTCGATTGCATTCGAGCTTACCAGGGTCGGCTTTTTCTCATCGCTAACATTCTACAGTATTTCATGAATATGGTGACGGCACTGCCAAGCCACAGGTTTCCGTCTAGAACACTTCTAATTCATGTTGAAACGCCATTGTGGCACCATCTGCCTATGATTGTCATAATTATATAAATCTGCGCGAACGGCTCTGTCCCCAATGCTATAGCGTAAATGACACCAAGAATAAATGTCAAATGACTTTTATTGCAATGAACCTCAAGAAAAATCATAATAATTTTCACACTATAAATGATAAACTTGTAATGTCCTAAGTAAATAAATTAACGGATTTATAATGAAAACCACAAATAAATAAAGCGGGATGGTGGGGTAATAAGGAAAAGAATATTAAAAACGAATGTTATGTATTTCGTAGAGATGGCAAGGATTACGAAACCAGCATACTGAGATATGAATAAAGTCTTGTCCAAAGTAAATAAATGAAATGATTTATAATGAAAACCAGAAATAAATAAAGCGGGATGGTGGGGTAATAAGGAAAAGAATAAGTAGGGTATCTTTAGTGTAAAAGATGGTTGGGGTTGGGAGTTCGTCCGTAGAAGTAATCAATAGTCTGCTTGATTTTAGGTTAAAAATTTCTATTGAGGTCGGATTTATGGGGATCCCCCGTGCGATCTTGGTCGCTAAATTCATGGGCTCTCCGGCCACTGTAGAATTTTTCCTAATATGCTCGTCATGCCCCTTCCACGACCTCAATCGGGTTCCTACTAGGCTCCCCAGGCCTCTGCAGCGAGTCAAGATCCCGCGAGCATGTCCCCTCATCGGCAAACATAACCCTATTTTTCTGTCTTGCAGATAATGTGACTCTCGATTCCCGCGACGTAGATAATTGGAAATTATTCAATACCATAATTACGTTTGATTTTTGGATACTTCGAGATGATTTGTCTGGATATTGATGCTTAGAATCGTGTGGAATATTTTTCGAGCGTTCGTATTCAAGCACAACGGATACCACTTTGAACAAACGGTATGTAGATGTAACACGTTGTTGTGCCCGAGCCGACACCTAAGCGTGTCGACACTCCATACATTCCGATTGCCACAATCGAGCGGCCGAAATCCGACACAACCGCGTAAGGGATCTCGGAAACGCACCGAGACCCGTCAGCACATGGCGAAACACCCAAAAGTAGGCCAAAGGCGGAGACCCCGATGGTCCCCGCTTCGTCCCGATTATAGTATAAGAACGATGTACGAGCAATGCGAGCTCAGACTTGATAAAGCTTTGTTACGGGAACCTCACCCGATTATATACGAGACTCATGCCAAAGTAGGCACAGTGTCCTAGTCACCCAGATCGGGACAGAATAAACTTGTTAATCTTACGGTGAGTTCCAACTCTTTAACCTGCAACGATCTCCTACCTCCGGGTTCTAAACCGAATCCTCCCGTCCCGGCATAATCACCCGAACCTCCGGAGCCCGTGGACGACGATCGCGAAGGACGCCCAGGAGCACCCCGAGATTCGTACCCAGAATCTCGACCCCAGGCGCCTTGGCACAACAACGTGTACCAATGTGGCGGTACAATGGGCTACGCTCGAATTGGCTGCGCCATAGTGCCGAAACCCGTGATTGGTCAAGACTCTACGTCCAGTTTGCGTTCGTTTGCGAGGTCTGAGGTGGCGGTGGCAGTCACTGGCAGTCAGTGCCGACAAAACCGAAAAATATTCCACGCAATTCTAAGCATCAATATCCAGACAAATCATCTCGATGTATTCAGAAAGCAAACGTAATTATGGTATTGAATAATTTCCAATTATCTACGTCACGGAAATCGAGAATTACATTATCTGCAAGACACAAAAATAGGGTTATGCGCGAAGTGCGAATGTTTCGCGTCTTGTTTCGTAAATAATAATTTAACACGTTTTATTATAAATGTTAATGTTCGCAGGAGCATGCATGATCGCCTAGGGTGCGTGCTGTGTGGAGATGGAGCTGAAATAAGTATCGCAAGTATCCTGTTTATTCATACGTTACGTTTAATTTTATACTGATGTTCTATTTGTTTTCAGCGCTAACACAATACGGAATATGGTGATTCTACAGAAAAAAGAAGTCGAAAATATAGGAAATTTTCTCATATCGCACCTAATAGGTACTACTGGTTACGGGACGTATTGTATATGAATTTATAATTGTAAATATTGAATGTTTTTCCTCGAATTTATATGTGCTACTTATATTATTCTGTAACAATTGTAAAGAATGAATAAATATTTTTGGAAATAAGTAGAATTAATTATTTAATGAATTGCACAATCTGCTGGCGGGTTATATAGGGGTAGGGATACACCTACAGCAATAACGCTACATTTGTGTTGGTGTGTAGGGGCGGCCATGTGACGTCACGCGTAGGGAATAGTTTGGTAATTCTGATCCTTAGATGGCGCTGTTGACTGTGCCAAGCAGGCGGCAGAATCTGCTGTCAATCTGCTGCCGATCTGACATCAGGCACTGATATCAGGCTCTGCACCTCAGAACACAGCCAAATGCGGTGTTACATTATCACTTGAACGTAGCCACGGAAATATATATAATCACAGCCGACTCTACTACTAGCCGTGCTATACAACGTGGCAACACCGCTCATGTGCGGATCGGGAGTCCTATTTTCAATAGTGGAGTTTTGTATTCAGCATTATAATTAACGTTATTTTGCGGTATAAAATTATACAAATATACAGTTTTTTGATTAATTAAATAAGGAATACGGTAGGTATATATATACACACACACACACACACATATATATAGTACTATAGTATATATATATATAGTACTATATATATATATAGTACTAGCCGTGCTGAAGACAAAATAGCAACACCGCGAGAGTCCGGCTTCGATATATATATATATATATATATATGTTGTTGCTATTTATTAACACCGCTACGCGGTGTTGCTATTTTGTCTTCAGCACGGCTAGTACTAGAGTTGGCTGTGATATAATTGATAGGTAAATCAGGAGCGAAATTTGAAAGTAGATGTTGTGTGTGATTGAGAAAGTATTATTAAGGATGTGCGATGCGGGTGGCATACGTGGGAAAGATCTTGGGCAGAGCTCGAAAACAGGAAGAGGACACCAATTAACAGACCCCGAAACGAATCGCGAGTTTCTTCTAAGTCACGTAATCTTTTGAGAAGGCCTTGTCCTTTGTTAGTCTTTAGGAGTGTCGATTGACTCCAGAAGTGTTAGCGACGCTGAGGAAGTCATAAATTTCCTTCAAGGGTTGTTTTCTCGATCCTCAGAGTAGAGCCTACTTTCTCTTCCCACGTGGGCACCCCGCTGTGTAACGGAAAAGCGCGCTTCCACCGAGTTTCCACCACCACCCGAAGACGGAGGGAAAGATGGACGCCGATTCGCGGGGGCGTACGGACATCCGAAGGACGGCCTACCGCTTGGATCTGATGCATCCTCCATCCTGATTGGACTACGAGGATCTATGAGAGGACCAGGAGGATTCGGCCAACGACTTCAGCGAGGACCTCGGAGGATACTTTGAAATGCTACATTCATTCTGTCTTTAACCAGCTTCCCGAACAGTTCAAATAAAACTCCAAAGTTTAACTTAGCAATAGTTTCTTGTATTGTGTTTTATTTGAAACTCCCGCACACCGACGAGCAGAGCGGTTCAGCGCTCCACAGGTACCAACCCGCGTTCTGATTTTAAAATCACCGTAAAAATACGTAACAGCGGACACAGACGACTACGGTTCTGAGGTCAGACTCTGCGCTTTTTTCATGCCAGACCCTGCTACCAATCTGATGTCAGATTGGCAACAGATGATTATCAGGGATACTAATGCGAATAGAATATTATGAACAATATTCATAAAGTACAAAATAAATAGTGCGACAGAGTGCCTTTTACACATGCAGAATACCGAATTATATTAAGTATATACATACATATACTTACTCGCTCACGATTAAACAAATGAGGTACTATGTTGCAAACCATACATAGGTAAATAGATATATAAGAATTAGGCCCGGTACAGGCGAGCGGTTTGCGGCAGACTACCGCCGTGTTTTATCAGAACTCAGATTTATACGAACAGCAGCAGTTTGCATGGGGCGCAAAGTTTTGCGGCTACTTGGCGGCATGTTTGCGTTCGTTTTGACGAACGCACGTGTGTATTACTCGGCCCTTTAAATACACAGCATTTGAACGCTTTGATTAATAGTTATAGAATTATAGATAGACCGTACCTTTTAGTTCTACAAATGGAATTAAATAAAAAGAAATGAAAAACAGTTTATTATAAATATAACAGAGCATGGTAGAATACTTTATTTCATTGTTACTCACTACAGTTTATAAATGTTTAGTTTAAAATGAATGCACAATTGTAATATTTTAAGCACTTTATAATTTAGAAGAATGAGCCCCTTTCCTTGGTATATCATTGAATGGCTTCAATAATGGATATAAAGATTGACTAAGTTTGAATGTTAGAATGTCATCGATTTTTTTATATTCAACAGTATCCGTTGTATCAGATGTATCGAGATTTTTATCAGGTTTAACTATATCTTTCTCTACTGATTCTGAATCCTCTACTGTAGAAATTACATATACCGATAATTTGTGTTGTGTCTCACTTTGAATCATTTCCTAGAAACAATACATATTTAAATTTAGTGTAACTGGTATCGATGTCATCATATAATATACTATTTATATGCATACTTTGTAAAACTTTAGTATTTGTTCTTTTTTTATTGTACTTAAGTGTGCAACTTCAATATCTGTCCGATCAAAATTATACTGCTGTGATGAAATTTCATTCCAGAAGACAGCAAACAAGGTTGTTAACATTTTAGGTTTCTCAAGGCGTTGTGTTGCCAACGATTCTTTGTGTCTATTAAATTCTTCTTCTGTCATAACCGATACTTGGTGCTAAAATAAATGAGAATTGATTTTCTGTGAGAACTATAACAATGAATATTCCAGTTATATTTAAAGTTGTACAACTAACCAACATGGAGGCCAAAAATGTTTTAATTCTCTGTTCAACATATTTAGGATGTCTGTCGCTTTGTACTATTATTCTTAAACCATGCGCACCATTTGCTCTTCGCACTCCACTAAATACAATATATCCCAATTGTTCTTTTGTTCTTAAAGTAGTAAAACATGGCTCTGAAATAATCTGTGCTAAAAGTTCTAGTAACATATTTGATTCTGTTGATTGTAAGCCAGCCTGATAATACACTTCTGTACATGAACTTTTGTGTAATTTATTTTCTACCTCAAACAAAAATTTGCACCCTAAAAGAAAGAAATGTTATTATGTTTTCTCAAATGAAAGAAAGAGATGCTTCCACGAGCAAATGCTTCCTGCGTATGTGCGTGCGAGCCCGCGTGAAATAATGTACAGGGTGTTTCCGGAATCGTGATGCTACCAGGAAAGAGGTGATTCCGCGTACAAAAGTAAGGCCATCCGTCCACGGAGCGTCGCTTTATAGACGCGACATCGCTCGCTGTACACTTCTGTGCGGCGTCCAATGTAATACACTGCACGCCCGTCCACGAAGCGGCAGCGTCATGCTTTCATCACGATCTGCGTTCCTCACGACGCCCAGCGCACGATATTGTCGATCGCTAGGGGTACATACATTGTCGCTCGTGTTCCTTCTTGGTGTGCTGTCTCTCTATACCGGGCCCAAGTATTTGTACAACACTTCAGCACGTATCGTTACGCATTCTGTAAAATACTTGGAAACATTGCATCATCTTCTGCTCATTCTTCTGCAGCCACAAGCATTCAACAATTAATATTTCTGCGAATATGAGTGCAACCAGAATTTCTTTCTTTTCCTTCAGTGTTGAATATAATTGTAAAGAATTATCATGTCTTCTTCGTCACTCGACATTTTTGTAACTGACGCGATGAAATTTTTTCATAAGGCTCCATTTTTGAGAAAATCGAATTGGAAAACTCGTCGGATACGTGCGCACGTGACTAAAAATCAACATAATTGATCAGCAAATATGCTAAAACTGTAAATGAAATGAATCCACGCCTAAAGATAGTTCGAAATTATGAAATAACATTTTTTCATCTTATTTCCTGTTGTACCATAATTTCGGAAACACCCTGTACACTTTAACATATTGGTCGTACTGCTAAAACCTCTGTTTAAAAATGCTTTATGTAAAGAATGTGTGTTAAAATAATGAAATTATAATAGGTAAGGTTGAAGTAAACACCAAATTTACTTGCCGTCTTCTAGCCTAATTTCACGATATAAAATCAACTGCTTTGGCAAGAGTGGTATTATATGAGGCACTGCCTTTGTTAATTTCGATTCTATTAGCTTAGCTGTGTCAATAGCTTCCGACATTGTCACATTGCCGTGTATTAAACATTCCATATGAATTTTGCTTAAAAATTCTGGAATAAACTGTTGAACTCTTTCAACCGTTAAATCTGAACAAAAAATATTGATACTGAGTAGAGAGTTTTAATAGAGTCTATTAATTTCAAGTGATTTATACAATATTTTAAATGCCTAGAATATTATATTAATTGCTTTGTACGCACTTACGAGAAGTTGCTGCTAGCAATTCGTCCTTCATCCAAACTTGTTCCCACAATAAAACTGCAAGATAGTAAACTGCATGCTGATACGGTTGTTCAGCTTCAAAGTTTTTCAGACTTCTGATATACTAAAATTTATAAGAATCAATGTGAAGATTAGTGGTGTGTATATACAGGGTCAAGGTTTTATCCTGCAACCCGCACTCGCGCGAACAGGTAAAATGGCAACAGCGCCTCACGGACGCATTCCACCACGACCATGCACCGGCCCAAAACGGAAAGCTGCCAGGGACCGCTGGAAAGCAATGATGCCCGAGCTTCGGAAATTTTGGAATGGTCTCTTCCAAATTAACGTCGCAAAGAGCTATTCGGAATTTCCCGGCCCGGGTTGAAAAATTTGGGGCCTTCTTCGTATAACTTTTGAACTATAAAAGATATCGGAATGCAATTTGCTCCGAAAAATGTGGGAAAATTATTCCCTCTTAATGATGTATAATTTAACATATTTTACGTTTACTTAATTTTCTTCTATCAATATTATTGTAAAAAGGTTTGCAAACTGTTTATTCGATGTTATGTATATTTTTTATATATTTTTTATGTATATTATGTATATTTTTATTCAATTATGTGTTAGTTCTGCAGACCTCAGAATCTATTGTTCTGGTTTTCTTTTTTATGATTTTATCCTTAATGCAGTGCATATCTAGATCAAACGTAAGGGGTAACTAATGGGACGTGTCTTTGATTGTAGCGGTGTTTGAATTTTTTTCTAGAATTTTTGTCTCTGAATGTTTTAGCTACTCAACGCCACGCCTATACCGGCTTCCGTTAATGTCATTGTTTCGAACGATGCGCCATTATTGTGGCTTTTACACGCAGGTGGCGAAAAATCTCTCCGTACAAGGGTATAATGCCGCGGTCAACCCTGTCGTAGCTAAAATTGTTGAAATTGAGACGGGTACGAGATCAGTCGACATTATTTTCAAACCTCATTACAGTAATCTGGGCTGCGATTGGTAAACCGATCATAAAAATGGAGCGCGCGGCTCGATTACCTGGGCCGGGAAATTTCCAATACCTAGCTCTTTGCGACGTTAATTTGAAAGAGACCATCCTAAAATTTCCGAAGCTCGGGCATCATTGCGGTCCACCAGTCGCTGGCAGCTCTCCGTTTTGGGCTGGTGCATGGTTGCGGTGGCATGCGTCCGTGAGGCGCTGTTGCCATCTTACCTGTTCGCGCGAGCGCGGGTTGCAAGATAAAACGTTGACCCTGTATATATACACTTAAGTATGTATAATGTTTCTGTGGAAATTAATAACGCACATTTTCTTTTAGAACCTCCAATCTCTTTGGATTAACTGTGAAATTCACCAATTTGTCCATAATTTTATCCAATAAAACCGATTGTTTATCATCGTAACCACTGATTCCTATCTGAAAACAAATGCATTGTACATAGCATTATGAAGGAAATGTGTATCATAACGTACTATGTGCATTGAAACAATGTACAAATAAATTTATACTTACTGTTATTCCATATTTACTATTGGCAACTTCCCATTTAAGTCCAGCCAAGTCAGCAGCATATGCATATTCATTTAGAGCGTCACGAAATAATTGTACAAATATATAACTTAAGTTATAACTAAGAGGATCCATATATGCCAGTGGACTATAAATATAATAAAATAAATAAATGCTGTTTATATTCGCATTGACAAAACAGTGTTAGTCAGTGTCTTGCTGTAAACTTTACCTGACAAAATCTATAGATAAGTTCGCCTTAGGTACAAGAAATTCGTCATCTTGTTTAAACCACAATCTTATTAATGAAGTATCCTCAATAATTGTTGGAAATTTAGTTATCTAATCGATATAATGAAAACAACATTTCTTGTTTTTGTAGTTAAGTAAATGTAAATAATTGAAGGGTCGGATGCAATAAGGGGACTAGCGCTCGAAAATGCGAAAAATTATTGTCCAAACGCTAAAAAAGATTAAAAAATTAAATGTTGTTAAACTGTATTTAAAAAAATGTAGTGTCGTAAAGTTCGTCACGACACACATTTTTTCCATTTACAGTTTGTTCATCCAAATTGTTTGTTATAGTGATAACTTGACTAAATGTTAACGGATCGTTATGCGACTTAAGTCATAACTTCAGAAAACTCTAGCGAAGCCGTAAAGTGTATGCACAAGCCCTTATGTTAAAAAATATAATAATATTTAATTAAAAAATAATACTGAACAGAATCCATGTTTTTCTACGTTCGCCGTTAAAACGTATCCAGGCAATTTTGAGGTGCATACAGGGTCAACGTTTTATCCTGCAACCCGTGCTCGCGCGGACAGGTAAAATGGCAATGCGCCTCACGGACGCATTCCACCACAACCATGCACCGGCCCAAAACGGAGAGCTGCCAGCGACTGCTGGAAAGCAATGATTCCCGAGTTTCGGAAATTTTAGGATGGTCTCTTTCAAATTAACGTCGCAAAGAGCTAGGTATTGGGAATTTCCCGGCCCAGGTAATCGAGCCGCGCGCTCCGTTTTTATGAACGGTTTACCACTCGCACCCCAGATTACTGTAATGAGGTTTGAAAATACCCATCTCAATTTCAACAATTTTAGCTACGACAGGGTTGACCGCGGCATTATACCCTTGTACGGAGAGATTTTTCGCCACCTGCGTGTAAAAGCCACAATAATGGCGCATCGTTCGAAAAAATGACATTAACGGAAGCCGGTATAGGCGTGGCGTTGAGTACTGCCCTCTTTAGTTAAAATGTCCTATCTAGCATTCTGAAACAACCGAGAAAACTGAAGTTATATCATTTACTTTGTACCGTCCTTATGTCCCTCCATTCAAATTAAAACATGTTGCCATTATTTCGTAACAGTCTAATATAATTTTTTGTAATAGGTATACCGGTAGGTAATGCATTATTAACGTACCAATTAATTAATTGTTTTAGATGGGATATTTTAACCATTTGGAAAGAAGTTAGGCTAAATACATTAGACTGTTTATAAATTTTTACGAAGCACGTAGAGTTTTCTAACTTTACATAAAAGGTAAAAGACGTGTGGAACTTTAAATATTTCAACATATCTCTAAACATGAAAAAAGGCTAGATAGGACAGTTTAACTAAGGAGGGTTAAAAAATTGATAGAAGAAAATTAAGTAAACGTAAAATATGTTAAATTATACATCATTAAGAAAGAATAATTTTCCCTCATTTTTCGGAGCAAATTGCATTCCGATATCTTTTATAGTTCAAAAGTTATACGAAGAAGGCCCCAAATTTTTCAACCCTGGCCGGGAAATTCCGAATAGCTCTTTGCGACGTTAATTTGAAAGAGACCATCCCAAAATTTTCGAAGCTCGGGCATCAGTGCTGTCCAGAGGTCGCTGGCAGCTCTCCAAACGCCAAGACGGTGCATGGTTGTAGCGGAATGCGTCCGTGAGGCGCGGTTGCCATTTTACCTGTTCGCGCGAGCGCAGGTTGCAGGATAAAACGTTGCCCCTGTATAACTTGCAGCGACAAAGTTTTTCATTAATATACAAGGAAGATTTTCACAAATTTTCACAATAATTAATAAATAATTGTAGACGATATAGCGATATATATATATATATATATATATATATATATATATATCAATCTCGCGTGCCGTCAACAGTCAGCAGCCGCGTATAATGCGCTACGACTTAAGGTCGATTTACAGTATACAGCACGGACCAACACGTATCGGTAACGGCGCGGTCCATCACCAGCACGACAAAACATTGTAACATGCGTTTTAAATGGGACTGTTTACACTATCCGGCATCGACCTGCAACGTTCCGTCTACGGCACGAACCGACGCCGGTCCACATGGTCGCGAAGAATGTTTTGTCGATTCGTGACGGTCCGTGTCGAGACGTGTTGTCGCTGGTCTGTCAGTGTAAATCAGTAAGCGGCAGAGACCGCATGCAGCAGAGGATGGATTGCGAAAAATTGATAGAGCATGTGAGAAGGTGTATGTGCCGTTGTAAGCAACGGGACATCCTAAATACTGCGATATGAGATTCAATCCATTCTAGCAATTCAAAAAATTTGCATTGCGGCATTCTAAAGTATTGACAAAACTTATCGTCATATTTTACTAACTCTTTGAATAAAGTCCAATACTCCCCCCTTTGACTTTTCTCTTTTTTAATATTGGATGTACCCAACTTCGATCTGGCTTTTTTGCTCTTTTTGCTGCGGCATCCTCTTCGTCTAAAAGTCCGGGAGTTCATGTTTAGCAGTCGAAATGAGCGGATCAGACAGTGACGAGGAATTGGTTCTTCTAGCCTTACTTTTAGGCGAAGAAGATGCCGCAGCAAAAAGAGCAAAAAAGCGAGATAGAATTTGGGTATATCCAACATTAAAAAAGAAAAAAGTCGACAGGGAGAATTGGACTTTATTCAAAGAGTTAGTAAAATATGACGATAAGTATTATCAATACTTTAGAATGCCGTAATGCAAATTTTTTGATTTGCTAGAATGGATTGAACCTCATATCGCAGTATTTAGGATGGTCCGTTGCATACAACGGCACACACACCTTCTCACATGCTCTATCAATCTTTCGCAATCCATCCTCTGCTGCATGCGGTCTCTGCCGTTTACTGATTTACATTGGCAGACCAGCGACGACACGTCTCGACACGGACCGTCACGAACCGGCAAAACATTCTTCGCGACCATGTGGACCGGCGTCGGTTCGTGTCGTAAACGGAACGTTGCAGGTCGGAGCCAGATAGTGTAAACAGTCCCATTTAAAACGCATATTACAATGTTTTGTCGTGCCGGTCCGTGCTGTATAGTGTAAATCAACCTTTAGCAGTCTTAGCACTCGCGTTGACTCGCAATATCTTCTACAATTATTTATTAATCAGTGCGAAAATTTGTGAACATCTTCTTTGTATATTAAGGAAAAACTTTGTCGCTGCAAGTTATATGTACCTCAAAATTGCCTCGGTACTTTTTATCGGCGAACGTTGGAAAATATGGGTTCTGTCCAATATTACTTGTTAATTAAATATTATTATATTTTTTAGAGTTTTCTGAAGTTATGTTTTAAGTCTCATAACGAGCCGTTAACATTTACGAGCCGAAATATTCACTTTGGACGTTGACAAATTTTTTGTTTATAATTTTTAGCTAGAGTAGTAATGATTGGATAAACAAACTGTAAATAGAAAAATGTGTGTCGTGACAAGCTTTAGAACACTATATTTTTTAAAATACAGTTTAACATTTAATTTTCCAATCTTTTTTAGCGTTTGGACAATAACTTTTCGCATTTTCGAGCGTCCCCTTATTGTATCCAACCCTTCAATTGTTTCATGACCGACATTGAATTTGTACTTACATTTTTGTCTGCTGATTTTATATCAAATTTTTCAGGTATAAACTCATTTTTTGGCGGCAGTTTAAAATCTGCATGATAGCCAGCATTCATCCACTCTGCGATTATATCTGGTGATATCTTTTCCTTTTTAAACTTAGTACCATACCATTTTTCAGTTTCATTGGCTATATTTTCATATAACTTTCCACTTATGTGAATTCTCACATTTTCTGGCGACAAATATTCAATTACCCAATTTATTATCTCGGGTTCCCATAATGGAAAAATGTGATCTGCTGTCAAGACATCTTCCATTGGATAATCTTGTACGTTCTGCACTATACTACTGACATAACCAGAGGGTGACGATTTTTCTTTGAAGTGGAAGTTCATATTTGCAATATCCCTATATTCCTTTAATCATATTAATAAATTAATAAATTAATATGATTTCACCCATCTACTAATAATAAATGATATATAACATGAAATTCTATTAAACGAGCACATACCATGTACGCGCATATAGAAATTTATCTTACATTGGTCTGTATGTATGAGTTGTGTACAACATACATATAAATATAGGCGCGGTAAACTACGTAAAACGTGTCATGCAAATATCTTTAAATGTATCGGTGATATCAAGACATTTTACGGTATATTTGATGATACATATAATAATACTAGCTTTTCTACTCGATTTCGCCCGAAATTTAGATTTTGATTTTATAAAAAATTCTATTTTAGTTTTTTTTTGTGAAAATGGTCACATTCATCTGGAATAGTCAGGCATAATAAACTGAGGAACATTTCGTGATCCCAGAGTTTATCGTTCGAACGTTTTTAGGCGACAGACAAACACACAAACGTATAGAAGCTTTCTGTTTTATGTATTAAGATAAGATTTGTAATAGAATAATTTATTACTTAAATCCTTCTTAAATAACGATAGTAATTTCTGTATAATTACATTGTAAATCCATTCAACTGGTCCATGTTTCTTTAACATATTAATATACTGGAAAGTTAATAGAACGATATCGTCAACATGCTGAATACCTTCCTCTGTCAAATCAACAATAACATTAAAAAAGTTAAAGCCTCTGACACCTCGTCGTTTTCCAGAGATAAGCGAATTGCACAATCCCTTTGCTTTTAAAGTAGACAGTAATGATCCCTTTCCTTCGTGTCCTAACAAATATGAAATATAATATGCAGGCTGTAAAAAAAAGGACAAACACGTTCGGTAAATAAGAAAGAATACCGAGATAAGTATTATGTTGACAGATAAAAATAATTATTACCGCTGCTTTATAGTGTTTTCGTAAATCAGGTATAGGAAATACAATGTTCAAATTCCTGGTGTCCTTTATTGGAACGACATACCATTTTGTTTGAAAGTGGGTTTCATTAAAGGGATGCTCTGGCCAAACGGGCAACACAATTTCCTTATTTTTTACTTCAGAAAATAATTCTGTTACAATTTCTTCAAGCTCATCTAGACTCTCTAAATGCATAACAGATATGTATTATAACTTCATGCAGAAACTTCACCTTCGCATTTGTATATGTATATGTAATCAAGAAATAAAAATTCTTTATACCCCAAATACAAAGAAAAAGTCATTTAGTGCAAAAACTTCATTGAATGGGATTCAGAAAACCCTGTGAAATTCATATTTGTTCCATATAAAAAGTCAAAATAATTTTAAAACTTTAGAGAAAAGAGAAACTATAAATTTTATAAAGAATAGTAACTTTCAGATTGAAAGTTTGACATCGTCGAGGAATTAAATATAAATTTTATAATTCTTTCTTGTATAAAGAGTTGCAATTTCTTTCATCATGAAAATGCAGTGGGTGAAATATTTTACTTACCTTTTCCAAGGACACATAATGCCATAATGTTAGCTGAATAGAAATTCTCATGAAATTCGAGTAACTTTTGTCTGACATTTATTCCCTTCTTCTTTGGTATTACATCTAATGTCTGCTTATTTCCTGTACCAAATTTTGAGAAAGGATGATTTGGGTCGGCGGATGATTTCTCCAATTGATCTATACGCCATGTATCAGTTGCCAAATTCTTTTCATGTTCCAAATGAATAGCATTTAATTCTAATTCAGTTAAAGTTTCTGTAAAAAGCGGTGCAATGAAAAACTGTGCAAAACGATCCAATGCACCCTCTAATTTTTCGGGATGTACATCAAAGTAATAATTAGTATGATCCATATGTGTTAATGCATTACAGGTACCACTATTTTGTGATAGATACATATTATATTCATTTTCTTGTGGATATTTCTGCGTTCCTAAGAAAAGCATATGTTCACAGAAATGTGCTAGTCCTGGTAAATCATCTGGGTCACTTAAATAACCTATAAAGAATATTGCAATAATTTTACCGTGAAAACATACATTGAAATTATATTTTTAAGTTTTAGTTTAATTACAAACATATATGTGTATATTATTCAATTTTACCAATATTCACATCTAAGGATGCTGCACTTTTATCAGTTGTTGGATCACTAATAAGTAAAACTTTCATTTTATTAGTGAGCAATAGACCTCTATATAATCTTTTATCATTTGGAGATTTAGTTATATTATTATAGCGCTTTTCCACGTGGTTATGTAGATGCACACTAGTTCCAGATGATTTCATGTCAGAACATTTACATCTGAAAGAAAATAACAATATAAACACAATATGTAGTTGATTCAGATACAAATGAGATTCCTATGTCGTATTCACTTTAAATTAATGAAATACGAATCATTATATCGGTCCTTACTTGGCAGAATTAACATCTGAACGTAAAATGTTGTCATTTTGAAGTAAAGATGCCATTATAAACGCAGATAAGTATGTATAACTTTAATAATTAGGTAAGAATATTTAATAATTCTATTTCTGTTGTGTTTCCTCTGTACTCTATGATCTATCAAGTTTTATAGCCCTGTTTTTAATATTTCTCCCAATAAAAAAAATACTACACATTTTGCCAGATATATATAACTATGAAATTTTTTAATGATCAATAAGGTTTCTAAATTGGATATATATATATAAATATATACAGGTTAATATAAGTAGGTATCACTCAAAACGTGTAATTTGAAATGAGTGGTTATCATAGGTTAGAACTCGTGTAAAACAAGGATAATAAACATTTCCGGATTTCATGGAGCCAATTTCTTCACGTCCCGATACATGTATGTATGTACTGTTAAACTTTGTGGTATTTGTACACAGTGACGGTCAGACCAATTGTGACAATAATTGTATTAGAAATTGAAAATTTAATATGAATTACATCGGACTCGGAATGAATACATTCCGTCGATTGTTTCACTAATACCTAGTATAACAGTATAGTACCTATAATAGTTATTTCATTTATATATGTAGGTCATGATGGAAATCTACCATATATGATACATATCATTAAAAATGCATGCCTACCTGTGCATTAACAGAGATTGAATAGGTGTATAAAGAAGACGAGATTTGAACATATGTATGAAAATCATTCTTATCAAATGAATTTGTAAATTACTTTGAAAAAATTACAATTCATCGGGTTATACTGTCGTTCTGCAATCTGTTTTGAAGTAAGGTGCGATATACACTTATAGCTAATGCTAATTGTTAAATGTTCACAATTTTATAATTATAAGGGGCGCTTATAATCGTTAAGAGAATACATAAGTAGGTATACCTATATCTTTATAAAAATCATTATAAAGGAAAGGGGTACATAATATTCCCACATAGCACAGACGTCTTAAAGACGTCAATGGCCGGCATTCTCAGTCGTTGCTTATTCTTAAGATCGTCTTAAGTATGCGGCATCCTTTACTAGTTTACGAGGTTAGTAGAGGATGCCGCATGCTTAAGGGGGTAGACACGTCACGTGACCTGGCCGATGTGGCAGGTCGGTATTACAGCTGTTGCGATATCCGCTGGTGTGAATCCGTATATTATATGAAGTTAGCCATAAGACATAGGGATATCAAGGTTTGATGTGAGAGCGAAATTCAAAATTCTTTGTAGAGAAAGCTTTATAGTAGGCATGCGGGTTCGAAACGAGCAGTAGATGTTTGAACTCAGAAGGCGTACGAGAGCCCGAGATTACATTCAATAGGTTTCAAAACTACAGTTAGGCCAGGTGAAGATAATAAATAGCTTAACTTTCCCTTCCACATCTGCATGCCAAATTTCGTCGAGCAGGCAGCGGCTCGTCTCGTAAAACCACTTAAAATTCTGTCTTCCCTTTCAATAATTGCCGATGTTCTGTTAGGGTAAAAACTCAGCTCGGGAAAAGCTGAAAGTCATAAAGTCATAAACTTCGCGCCGGCGACGTCGTCTTGACCCCGAGGGTTGCGCTTACCTACCTGTCAGAAATGTATGTACTGTAAGCAGCCTATGTAAAATTATGTAAAGTATATAATCGGAAAGCGTACCTCGACCACCAGCCGAGAGTGGAGGGAAGCGCGAAGGAAGGGTCAAGGACGGAGAGATAGCTGAAGGACAACCCACTGACGAAGCTTGAGGGACAACACCACCTTGATTGGACGAAAGGATCCAGGGAAGGGGTCGGAAGAACGCGCCGAAATTGGAGGGCGCTCAGAGGTGACAAGCGAGGAGTTAATTTGTAAAAGGACAGATCAATCTTGTCAGCAGACTAACGAACAGTTTCTTAAATTGTAATAATATACTTAGTCATACAGTTCACCTTAGTATTTTCTTTTAAAATTCCCGCTCTACTTCGCGAGCAGAGTGCTTTAGCGCTCCACGGGCACGAACCTGCGTTTCATTTGGAACACTTCAGAAAATCGCGCAACACAGCAGATTTTTTTTGCACAGAAATGGTAATACCACAGACGAGGTATGGAATAGACCTATCACCTTATGGGACTTCGTGTCACGACCTAAACTGTGTTACCGACCCATAATTTGAGGACTGAATTTAGCGATCTCTGTTCACGAACAGCGTCCAACTCAAGAACTACTCTGAAATGTGTTGAAATACTGAAAGATGTGTGCGTGCTTGTATACATGTGACTTGTTTAGAGTGAGAGTTTAATATAGTGGGCGGGCTTTCGCTGAGCTACGCTTTGGCTCGGTTTGTCAACGACTCACGCCGGATTTCTCTCTGAAAATCTATTTCGGGGATCAGGAGCCTATATCGCGCTTCAATATGGCACTTCTTGAGAGCTTATACAAACTATAAATTGCAAGATGAAAGTGATTGTTAGTATTTTATATGTAGTGGAACTTTTAACTAATATTTTCACCTGTCGTATGCCGAAAAATATTAAAAATTGACGCTATTACTAACATTCCCGCAAATCTCGACACATCGCACGTGTCTAATTAGACGGTGCCAATCCTACGACACGTAAAAATCATTGAAAATAATGAATTGAAACGTTTTTGTAAAATTGACATTCGTAGTTTTTAGGACCCGAGGCCCCTAAATCCCTACGTTTCATTACAAATTGATTGGCTCTGTCCTTATTAACTATTGAATGGATTTAAAAATTATAAAAAACATCTAAGATGTAAGTACACGAGCGTAGGTATCGCTTACGTTAAGATTTGGGCACACAGCAGTTCCGTGTCAGTTCACGTAGAATTCAAGTACTCTTCGTTACTTTCCTCAATTACTTTACACCAAGTACTTACCATTACAGTCATTAAAAATAATCAGGATTTTATCATGTTTGTGTGTCATTTTCATCAGAAAAATACTAGTAATCCATTTGTGATACTTCTATGATGGAAATTGGCATACTCATTACTGAATGGCCTATCGCTGACTTTGTCTTTATGCCACTACTCTAGCGTTTATGACCCCCGACTCGCATCATTTGAAAGCTTTTACTTAAGAACCCATCAGGGTTGTAAAAAAAGGTCCGCGTTACTGTTCAACCGATTTCAAGAAAGCGTACAGTGAAAAGGCCAGAATGTCGTGGCCATCGAATTTTAACTTTCTGAGTACGAATACAGATCCGACACTGAAGGAAAAAGATGAATGAGTATAATGGTCTTGAATTTCAAAATTTTAAGCTACGATAAGGTTGACCGCAGCGGTATACTCCTGTACGGAGAGATTTTTCGCCTCCTGCGTGTAAAAGCCACAATAATGGCGCATCATCCAAAAAAAATGGCATTAATGGAAGCCGGTATAAGCGTGGCGTTGAGTAGCTAAAAGTTTAAAACATTCAGACACAAAAATTCTAGAAAAAAAAATTAAAACACCGCTACTATCAAAGACACGTCCGATTAGTTGCCCCTTAAGTCCTATCTATGCATACACTGCATTAAAGATAAAATTATGAAAAAGGAAACCAGAACAATAGATTCTGAGGTCTGCAAACGCATTGTTTGAAGTGGCCGAAACCGCGACGTCGAGCCCGTCGACATCGACAAAAGAACGAGATGGTCGGCTTCCGACGAAGGCAATCGCTTCGGAGAGCTGCCAGCGACCGCTGGGCAGCAGTGATCCCCGAGCTTCACAAATTTTGGGATGGTCTCTTTTAAATTCACGTGGCAAAGAGCTATTGGGAATGTCCCGGCCCAGGCAAGCGAGCTGCGCGCTCCGCTTTTATGGTCGGCTTACCACTCACCCCAGATTACTGTAATGAGGTTTGAGAACAATGTCGACTGGTCTCGTACCCGTCTCAATTTCAAAATTTTTAGCTATGACACGGTTGACCGCTGCGCTATACCCCTGTACGGAGAGATTTTTCGCCACCTGCGTGTTATATCCACAATAATGGCGCATCAGTCCAAGAAATGGAAAATCATAATTAAAACCAACTTCAAAAAAATGAAAATGCGCTAAAATGTAAAAAATAAATTTGTTCCTTATTTAATCTACAACACTCAATTTTTTTTTATATCGGCGCCTCATCGTTTGCACTGTGTAAATCTGGCGCCGACTTAAAAAAAATTGAGTGTCGTAGATTAAATAAGGAACAAAATTATTTTTTATTATTATATTTCTGTATTATATCATATAGGCCATCATTAATGTATGCGCAAACACATGAAGAATGGGTGGGGTTCAGCAACAGGTGCTCTTATAAAACATTAAAGCATTCTTTTTACAAATTACGTTATTGCAAGCAAATGAAATTTGTTTTGCGTTAAATAAACCGGAATAGGACAGCAAAGTTAAAAGAGGAATGTGATATCGTTTTATTTTCATCCTCCTTTCTCTTCCGTTGAACGGAATATGTTCATAAGATGATTTTTAAATTGCTACTCTAACAGAAACATTTGTAAATCGCGGGCTTCGACTATCAAAAAATAACCTAGATATACCCGTGCTGAATTCTAATTCCTACCACGTGTAGCGTTACAATCTGTTTCGAGACTTCGCCGGTAACGTTGCATGCGACACTAAAATGGTAAGGGGATCCTAGGACCCCCCAAACCGGTGACAGAAAAATACATTGGTTGATAGGTCTATCCTATACCTCGTCTGTGGTAATACCCATAGATATGCGGCTGTCTGGTGACGCGAGAGGGAGCTGTTTGCTATTTCCGTATTCTATTCTGAATAAGGAAAGAAATTCTCAGCTGTTGCGTTGTACTTATAAAAATTTAAACGGAAAGTCGGCTGGTACTGCAAACGAAGAAAATTCATTGTACATTTTAATTACTTAAAATGTGCTTATGCTACAATATTCTACGTTAGCAGTAAGGAAATATGAGTGAAAACGGAAAATAAATGAGGAGATGTCCCCAGAAAATCAAGTTTGTTAGGTTAGACATTTTTTTATTAGCAAAGCAACGAAACAGAACATGAAATACACTTATTACACGTCCTATGCAGAAAGCAGTTATGAACAAACATTATATATAAAATTGTGTTGGATGTTGAATTGGACTAGTGAAAATGCGCAGGCTGGATGCGCGTAATTATTATATGGTCGGCTCCTCGAAGTGACAGAAAATATAACCTAAGTATATGCTATATGACAACAAATGTTTAGTGGCTATTTCATTCTTTTACGAAACATTTGTGAACATTTTAGCATCCTTCTAAAACATTATTATTACGCCGCAACAGCATGTTTAGGAAATCGAGTATAGCAATTAGGTTATATTTTCTGTCACTTCGAGGAGAGAAAATCCGTTCGTGAAATCCGCTACTGAAAATGCGCAGGCTGGATGCGCGTGATTATTATGTGGTCGGTTACTCGGAGTGACAGAAAATATAACCTATATGCTAGACCCGATTTCCTAAAGATATTGTTGTGGCGTAATAATAATGTTTCTGCCGCATTGAATCTTCTTCGGAATCATCGTACCCCTGGCTGAAGAAGTGGTCGTGTAGCCCCGTGGCTTCTTCAGACATCCGCCTCGGCATTTGCCTTTTCGCTCAGGGGAAAACCACGGAAAAACCCTGAGAAAGGCGTGGGTACAACGGGACTCCTCGATATGCCACGACGAAACGCTCCAACTTCTGGTCCTACGACGTCTCTGGAACTCTGTAGCTTCCTGTCCCACGACGTCTCGGGAACTCTGCAGCTCCTTGTCCCACGACGTCGCTGGAACCCTGCGGCTCTTGGTCCCACGACGAAATCCACGGGGAGCTGCGGGCGCGTTCCTCTTCCGTGTGTCCCACGACGAAATCCACGGAGAGCTCCCTCGGCGAAACGCCCCTGGTCCTTGTCCCAAGACGTCCCTGGAACTCCACTCTGGAACGTCCCACGTCGACTCCAACGCTTTGACGCTGCATCCTCCTTCGTGCAGCCTCCGGAACCCCGTGCAGACTCCAGCGCTGCCTCGTTTGCTGGCAGCCTCCTCCAGAAGGACGTCCGACGACGTCTCCACTGCTTCGGCGACGTTTCCTCCTCCTCGTCGAATCCTTGGTCGCAGTCGACCCTCTCCCCCAGGGACTCATCCTCGATGTCCTTCCGGTGGCCGTACGAGCTTGACACTTCAATCCCTTCACGGCTCCGGATTCCATGCAAAAGGGACGGAGCATTAACATTTACTTTCATTTGAGAGAATCCGTTGGAGCTGAAAGAACCGGGAAGACCGAAAGGCGGGACGGAACCGATAACAGGGGATCACAGCTCATGAGCATGTTATCGGCCCGTTCCCCGATCAATCTGCACAGTACCCCAGCTCGTCTGCATTGTTTTTCTTCTGGACTTCTTGTCCTCTTCTCCCTCTTTCAGGCCTTGGCTTTCAGATGGCCCCATTCCTCTTCGTGGCTTCTGGTGCTGACCCAGGGGACCGTCCTATGCGTCCTGTTAACGCTCCCGTCTCCGCGACGTCTCCTCCAGCCGATCCAAGCAGTCGCACCGCTTGTCCAACTGGTGGTTGGAGATGCCATTTCCCAGCCGGGCTACCATTTAGCAGCCGCTCTCCACCCTGTTGAGGCGGACCTCTTGGTATGTACAAACCGGAGAGAAGCCAAGATCCACGCCAACAGGGCTAGAGAAGCGGTTCCACGTATGTCCGCGCTCCACTGCGGACTGCTACTCTATCGTAGCACAGACGGGGAATTCGGGAACGCGTATCCAGGCCGCGGCGGCAGTCCCCCGACACCTTGTCCCTCGTCGTGGGGTTTCGTGCTCTCTGAAACACTTTAAAGAAACAGAGAGCTGGGCTACGAAGGTAGCCTCCGCAGCCCAGTCCAGTAGATTAGCTTAGACTAATCTTTAGACTTTTCGTTCAGAACTTCAAACTCTCTCCTCGAGCGAGAGACTTCCTGGATCTTCAGTCGGCGAACGACCCATCCTGTCTAAACAACTCCACTCTTCGAGGCTCTCTCTCATGGGGAATTCGGCCATTCTGCGACGATGTTCGCCCTCGAACTCCCTTCGTCGCAGCTCAGTAACTCTGCGCACTTCAGGCGCCCCCACGTTGTTCCGGTGGTGCCTTCGCTTTGTAAACTACATGCTTATACTTACATTTTGGAACTTTGCTTATTCGACAGCTCTTCATATGCGCTGGATGCACTCGCCGGTGCATTAGTCACTTTGGATTGCAATTGCTTATTCGACAGCTCTTCATATGCGCTGAATGCAATCGCCGGTGCTATTGCGATGTTATCATCTATCGTTTTATGTACTTTCTTGAGTACTCGTACCTGCTCCTCCTGTTTTTATGTACAGAGGTTCTCTAATCGGCTGTTGTCGATTGTATCTGCTATCTATAATTTCTGGCAACATGCAGTCCTCATAGAATTTCTTCAGTTTTTCCTCCATCTCTGTTGCCCCAAATCGATCATCTCTCGATACTGTTGTAACCTTCATTCCTTACGGCGTCCATAAACAGAAATAGGCCCGTTGCCTTTTCGTTATGTGCAATTGTCCTTGCACTTGATAATAGTAATGATGATTTTTATTCATTTTATCATGATCGAAAATGCGCCCTATAGGAAGTTACTTTATTGCTTCAGCAGGAGATAAATCCTTGGCTGATTCAGGACACTTTACTTCGACGATTTTATCATGGTCCACGAGGCCGTCAGGAGTTGCACCTAAGTAAGGCACAGTGTCATCGATGAAGAGTCCACACGGTAAAATATGGATTCCTAATTCTTCTTCCATTTGTCTCAAGGTGTTTGCCTCATTTTCCCTTCCGTATTGGAGAGAATGTAAATTTTGGAGTTGCGGGTACATTATACTCTTCACAGTATTTGCCCGTGGTGTAGTCTTTTGTAATCGGCATACCTTGCCGAAATTGGATGCAGTTAATAATTTTTTCCTATAACCAATCCACTTTTGGCTATTCGCCTGATCGCGAGTTTCCACTTGGATCTCGTCTCGCCTCGTTTACCAGTGAAGGAGTATATCCGCGTGCCTTTTACCCTCGGAAGAGTATACTTTCTCTTCCATGTCTGGTTTTGCTGCATTGGCGCCGTAATCCTGGTCGCACGATTGTTTCTTATTTCGGAAGGAGGATGCTTTCGCTTCTTTTTTATATTCCCTTGCTGTTTCTGCTGCGCGCTTCCGACGTCCTTCCAGCTTTCTTACCATGGTTGGCGGCTCTTTATTCATTGCCGTACTCAAACTGTTGAACGCCTCTTTTGTGTTATATTGGACGACTGCCGCGGAGACTCTACCCTGATACGAGCCCCCTCGTCCAAAGTTTATCCTTTTGCCTCCGATGAATTTAGCAATTATATTATTAAAACTTTCAGCAGCATTGTTATTTAGACCGCGCAGCAAACTGTCAGCTTTAACGAAAAGTTGCTGCATCGCTTCTTCGATACTTTGATAAATACCAGCTTCTCTCAGTCGTGGAACGTAGTTTACTCTGTTGGGATCAGAATATTTTTTACAGAAGTATGCTAACTTCTGAAACTCCTTGTGTTGACCGAAAACGTGACTCGGTACATTTGTCAAGTCTTGCTTCAAATTTTGTATTCGTTCCTCGAGTGGTATTTCTTCTCGCAACCGGTATTTCGCAGCTTTTTTTATACCATTACGCAGGCGGAGAGCATTATTCTGTACGACAGCTCTTAGATCTTTATTGCGGCCTTTTGTTCCGATTTCGTTTATTTTTTTACTGAAATTGCGTAACAGGTGATTGGTGCATTTGATCTTTTGTACCTGCACCATATACTTTTCATATGGATTACTGTCCAATATCTTCTTGTACACACTGCTATCGCCATCGGCAACTAATATAGAGTATATTAGGTCGTGCATATCTATGCTGCAATTGAAGCCTTCGACAATAGCAACACTCTCCACGCCAGTTGAACTCTGATTACGACCCCAGTTCTTGAAGCAACGATGCTCGCGCGGTTCTTTCTTCTTCCTAGATGCTATTTGGCAAGTCATGCAGAATTTATTCTTCACGCTGATGTACAGCACTTTCTTCGTGTGGTATCTCACGATGGCTCCTACGCCAGAAAGAGAATTGTAATCTCCTTCACGGTAGGACCTTTTCATCCAGCTGCCATCCACGACAACTGGGATAAACGGTAGATCGGATTCTGCATGTACGTCGCCTCTTGCTATAGTTAATTCTTTTTCCTCTTTTCCAGCATCTTCCATTTCGCGTTGTGCGGCCACTTCGAGACCATCGATTAGCTCAATCTGACACTTCTCGTAGATCCATTGCGTCATACAGGACACGTTCACGGCAGACAGCATGTCCTCCACTTGATTATACCCGCCGCCCGTCGTCATTGTTGCGGCAACAGCGGCGTGGTTTATACCCATAGTGGCATCACTCTCCCGAAGATAGTATATGCGCTTTGTGTATTTGCACATTTTGCACTCTACATAATACGCATTTTCTAATCCATTCTGTTGACATCTAACTATTTCAAAATGTTCGATGTCGCAGCCAGTAGTCGAATGTTTTCGAAGATTCTTTATTGATTCGAAGACATGCGGAAAATCAACAAAGTCTATTCCTTCTGAAATTGGATTTTCCGCCGGTTCTGGTTCTGCATTCTCCACCACCCAGTAATCGGCATCACTTCCAACATCTTATTCGTTTCTTCGTTGATGTCTCTTGCGGAATGTATCTCATCCCTGTCTGTGTCGAAATCTATTTCTTGTACAATTTCTTCTTCGTTCGACTCGAAATACACGTGTTCTACAATTTCCTCTTCGTCCGCATTGAAATGTATTTCTTCTAAAATATCTTCCGCGTCCGTATCGAAATGTACTTGTTCTACAATTTCTTCGATAATTGGGAAGTCTTGAAAATTTCCTACGTCTTCTTCGTGTATTCCGTCCGTAGGAAAATTATACGCAGCAGATGTGCTTGGAAGCGTTTCGTCGTACGAGGTACCTGCACGCGTACCTGCTTCCGCCACGGTGCCCTGACCTACCGTGAGGCAAGCTGCTGTTTTCAATCGTTGCCTGCACGTAAAGGGTCAATAATCAGTAACACGTGGTACATACATAGAAATAAGAAAAACATACATTAGAAAAGAAAAGCAGGCATAGTAAAAGAAAATATAGTACAGTAAAGTCTCGATGAAAGCGAAAGCCTCGGAACGAAGTAAGTTTATATACCCGCGTGCGTCTGAGACAATACTAACGCAATCAAAATTTAAAATTAAAACTTGTAGAGTGTGTTTGTATGAATGCGGCGAAAATAGAGAGAGATAGCGAGAGGGGGGGGGGGGGGAGAGACAGAAAGAGAAAGAGAGAGAGAGAGCGAGCGAGAGAGAGAGAATGGAGAGCGAATGATAAGGCATGGTAGAGAAAGAGAGGGAGCAGAAGGATCGTACGAACGAGAGAGACACAGAGCAGTCGAACAATAGAGGTGTACCTGACAATTGATATATTCGTTATGTGCAGTTTAATAAAGTTATATATTTGTTCGCAAGAAGACACAACAAACTTTTTTATTTTTGATTCCGTTTTCATGAAACTTTTGTCAACATGTTTGTTAGAATGTCCTGATTAAAAAATGATACCAAACACGACGTAAATCGGACAACTTTTACTTATCATGGATACGAATCATTTATACTTATATAATTGTCTAAACCATATCGTGTTTGATACCATTTTAATCGGAAAAATCGTCACAAACATGTTGGTAAAAATTGATAAAAAAGGAACCAAAAATAAAATGATTTTTATCGCGAACTTCGTTTGCATCGGTATTGTCTCTCACCGATTTTCGATTTCGGATCGGGTATGGCACGATCGGCGCTCATGCCATATTATACGCTTCACTGGTTCCAAGGGGGACCACTCTAGCTAGGGGTGATAAAAATGAACATTAACGATACATAGTCACAATTTTTAACCCAAATCGAGATTTTACCGTACTTCCTATATTTGTATAAGTTTGTCGACAGCCTCGAACGTTGGAGAGGAGAGCGAGTGGAAGAAAGGACTGCCGATTGTCCCTATCTTCTTCATTCTCAGTCCTTCTCTGCGGTCGACGCGTATTACCACTAAATATGTGTTATCTAAATTATATCGTGTTTGGTGTCATTTATCATTAGGGAAACATCACAAATGTTACGATGCTTTATTTATGAAAATATTATTATTATTGCATTACTGTGAATATCATTCTAATTTATCTTCACGATACGAAGAGGGACGTAGCGTGATACAAATGTTCCTCTTAGATAACGTGATTCCCTCGCTACGCAAACCGAAGGACATGCACTTTTGGCCCGTTTTCTTTTCATACGCACACATCTGCACACCCGTCTCCGCTACTCGCAAGCGAAGGCAGCCACAAGCAGACTGCGCTGCGACACGCGGCTGTGTGTGTATGCAGGCACGCGTGCACTTGACCGCGTGTGAAAAGAATATTTCGTATTTCAATCCTGGGTAATTCAACGCGAAATCGTACACTTTTCGGAGTACCATTTGAGATTTTTGTGAAACTCGCATATGTTGTAGTCATTAGTGATGCATAAACGTATTTCAAAGAATTTTTCAAAATTTTCAAGATCGCGGAAATTGACTTTTTTCCATTAAATTATAATTGTTGAACTAAGAGAAAGGTAAGAATGAGCTTTTGGGTATTTACACTGGGGAAGTAAGAAGTAGTATAGTAAAGCGGATTCTAACGCAAATTTGAGTTTGAAGGCCATTTCCCCCACCCCTCCCCCGACCATGAAACTCAAATTTGAGTTTCAAAAGTCGGCGGAAAATTCCCGCAGGCGGCGGGTGGGCGGCGCGCGGATGACGTCATCGAGATGACGGAGTTGAGGGGGGGGGTGGGTTGGTATAGCGCGAGAGCAGAAGATATCGAATCAATCGATACCGAATCAATATCGAACCGATACCGAACCGCATCGAGGAGGAACCGCGGGTGAATTGCTGCTACTCTGGAGCGTGGTACCAACCACAGTCGGTAAAGAAGGAAATATTAATTTAAGATATTTAAGATATTAATAATAATCGAAAAACTGAATCTCGGCCGACGGGGCTCGAACCCAAGACCTCCGCGTTACGAGTCAGCCGCCTAACCAACTCCCCCAAGGCCTACTCTCTAACATTAGTCTTTAATGAATGGTACATATACCGAGCGTCACCAAGCATAATCCATTTTTTTTTTATCAGATGATGTCGGGCAATGTCGGGAACGATCGGCGTTTTTACACACCGCGTCTTCGGAGGAGGGAAAGAGAGAGCATTATTTTAAAGCTAAATTCGAGGGAGGGAAAGAGACAGCACTACTTAGGGGTACAATCGCATGCATTCTATAGATAACAAGTTTTTAAAGCGCCGCAGCGTATCGCGCGATTACATGTAACTTCAGTCTCATCCTCAAAGATAAAAGTTTCGACACGTGTTGAATGTAATATAATACCTGTGGAAGCGTCGAATCTTAGAATTAGGCGGTGAGAGAGGGAGGAGGAAGACGGGTAAATAAATGGAGAAATAATATACGTTACGAAATTTATTTTAAAATTAAGGGAATATAAAATACAAGAATATAAATAGAATACAAATAGAATATAAAAAATTAAAAAATATAAAAGAATATAAAAATACAATAAAATATATTAAATACAATAGAAAAAATAGAAAAATAGAAAAAGAATATAAAAATACAATATAAATAGAAAATAAAAATATAAAAAATTTATAAAAGAAAAGAAAAACTAATAAATAGAAAAAAGAAATTATTAAAGCTGAGATGGAGGCGAGGGGGGCGATGGGGGTGATGGTGGCGATGGGGGCCGCGGCACCCAATACGGGGCCTATCTCAACACAACAGGCTGCGGTGGTATTTGTACCATCGGCCGCTGCAGCCGCACCCGCGCGGCCATGACAGGGCCGATCACCGGCCCCGACCGCCGCATCTGCACCCCTCGGGGCGCAACCTGGAGCGCACGGGCCTCCAGGCCCGCCAGCCAGACCCTCAAATCAGGTAGTGGTAGGTCCTAGAACATAGACACAAACGTCGATATAATTTTGACACATCAAACATAATAAATATTAAACGCACAAAACAATGTAATGTATTACATACCTGCGGAGACGGTGGCGGCGGCGACTGCGGCGGTGACGACGGCGGCGGGGACTGCGGCGACGGTGACGGCTGCGGCGACCCCCAATCAGACGACCAGGATGGTGATCATGGGGGCGGTTGCAAGGGAGGCGATGGTGGTGGCGAGTTCTACAACATAATAAGTAATATTATATTCGCACGAACGCCTGATTTTAATCTCACTCGATATCAACGGTTAAACGCGATAAATGTTAAAAAATATTGATAAGTACATACCTCCAGACTGTCTCGACACTGGGGAAATTCTTGATAATCCCATTCTTTTTCGCACAAACTGAAAATTGTCACTCAAATGGTTGTCAAAGACTGTTCGCTGTCAAGCTTTGAATGCAACTGGTCTCGCTGCATCTCCTGGCTCTCACGTGTAAAAACTCCTCCTCCTATCATGAAATCGAGAAGTGCGTAGCTTTGCAAATGTAAGATTGTTCAGAAGCTTAGTAACGGAGCGGTGTACTGGATTTAGCAAGTATTAGAGCACTGATAAGGAACTAACGTTTATTACGAAGCACAAAGGTCGATTTGAATTTCAACGTTCACTAATCACAACTACTAATATAACTCAAATGTATAATACAAAGACACCAATAAACTATACAATATTTACAATAAAGTTACTTAATGTTTAATTAACTACTAAGTAAGAGACGCAGTTAATAAAGCGAAGCGGGTTCCTTTGCAGAAGAGGAACTATGTTAAAGTAGTGTAAGCGAGAGAGAACAAGCAAAGCGCGTGGTAAAGCAGGTGAGTCGCGAACAGAGAGTGTCGGTTCCAGGAAATCGCGGTCGATTTCCTGGAAGGAATAGCCTTCCCCTTCCATCGATCGCGAATCGATAATAATTTCAGGAGTGGTGTCAACACTGATGATTTTGATGCCATAGTTTGAGACAAAGTAGAAATTATCGTTGCTCCAATCGATGTTCGGTATTGTATGATAAGTTTCAAAGGTTGTTAGACCAAGCTCGTAATCATCGTCGCTCAAATCCATGGGTGGAAAGTAGCTCACCGCGAGGGTGCTACTCTTGCCGGTTAGAGTGAATATTAACGACATATTCTGCTCGAACTGTTCGACTAGTACTGAATCAGGGTGGTGCGAAGTCAATCCTTAAATTTGGTACCGATCGTTTGTAAAAAGCGTAGACATAGTTGTCCACAATTGCTCTGATCGTACTTCTGATAAGCCATTCGATTGTATTCGATTTTCACAGCATCTTTATCCAGATATTGTACCAATTCCTTAGCCAGTCGAAGATTCCCAAAACTGTCGAAATATATAGCTCGACACCCTCTCTTCGCATACGCCACCCAATGAGTCCCCGGCCCCTCGACATTATCCAAATTCACGATACCGCTCTCGTTTCGACGTACTCCTCCGACAGGTAGTGCATTGCGCATGAAAACGCCTCTAAAGAATGGAATACGCATACGTTTTGCAAACTCCTCCAATTGCGCGTCGGTTTCTTTTCGATGTTTTTTTTTTCGTTTTGATATTCCCTGTCCGCGCTTGTATGGTGCGAGATAAAGTCCACGACCTTCCATGGTGCGATTATGGCGTTGCATTTCCTGCAGCTGATGTTGCGCCGCCTTATTATCGTTTACCGCCTTGGCGATCCCCGCCGCTCCACCAGCTAATGATCCGAGAATACCTAGCAGCGGGAGAAGTGGTAATATGCCACCCCGTTTTGCTACTGGAAGAATCCGCTTTTTCGATGCTCTCTTTGGAGTTCTTTTGCGAATTTTTGTTTTCATCCCCATTCCGATTTTCGTCTTGGCCTTCATAGCTGCCCAAACAGCCGTAGCAGCACCTCTTTCACCCAGAGTCGAGTCTCGCGCAACGATGCGTTTTCGCGCTTTGTCAGCGAGAACCTTATCTGCCACGTGCCTTTCGCCGAGGTCGTTACTACGCGAATATGCAATATCGTGTTCGCGACACGCTGCGTCCAACGGATTGATGCCTCGATCACCTCTAGCTAATCGTTTTGCTAGATGAGTTCCTGGACCGCAAAACTGGTATCCCGGGATATGTAATTCGATAGGTAGCGCGTTTATCGCTCGATTTAACAAACCACTACCTTTCTTCACTCTCGTCGGCGACATTCGCCACAGTTTTTAATCAATGGTGCCGGACCGTCGATATGCGTTCGCTGCCAAGGGCGATTATAATGTTCCAGACACCGACTGCCGAACCTCAGAATTGGCTTTTATATGCTCGGGGAGTCTGTCCCACAACTGATCAATGTGTCTGCCAAACTCTCGCAGTAGAATAATCTTTGGTATATATTTCAACTGCTCAGAGGTTAAGTCTCGAATATCGCAATTATCCGACAGGATCAGAAGCATTTTGAATACTGAGCTGTTTTGCTTCAGCGTGGACCTATAAATATGGCGCGTCGCCGCTTCGACGTATCAAAATCATTTTTTCGCAGTTCGCGGAGAGGATGCGATTCATGCGACAACCTGTAACGATACGCGTGACAAATTTTGACGATAAATCGCAAATGATGTCCTCGAAAACAAGACGCAAACATGGTAGCATGCTACCAAACACTATGCGCTGTCTCATTTGCGGCCCATCAAATTGCGGAAAGATCAACGTGTTGGTGAGCTTGTTAGAAAGTCCTCCCGGCGTCCGTTTCGAGAACGTGTACGTGTATTCCAAGTCGTTGCAACAGCCGAAATATCAGTATTTGGAGAATTTGTTGACTCCGATAGATGAAATTGGCTACTTTACGTTTTCGAATAACAACGACGTCATCCCGCCGAGCGAATCGCTCCCGAATTCAATTTTTATCTTTGATGACGTGGCATGCAACAAGCAAGATACGATACGAGAATACTTTGCAATGGGGCGCCACTCGAACGTTGACTGCTTCTATCTCTGTCAGACGTATGCAAGAATTCCCAAACATCTTATACGCGACAATGCAAATCTGTTGATTCTGTTTAAGCAGGATGGTACCAACTTGAAACATGTGTACAACGATCATGTAAACACTGATATGCCTTACGAGGATTTCTGCGCTTTGTGTCGTAATTGTTGGCAACGGGAATATGGTTTCGTGGTAATAGACAAGGATAGCGCGATGTCCAATGGACGTTATAGAAAGGGATTTAACGAGTTTGCCGTACCGTGAGATGGTCAATTGTCATCAACGTGCCGGTGAGAAAGCAACGTCTGCGGTACAACGATGATTGATATCGATACCCTGGAGATTAAGGATCGCGAGAGAATAGCGAAGGAAATTGCAAAAACCAGCGAAGCCATTCGCAAGAAACATCAGGCTTTGAAGACTGGCAAGATGGAGGAAGATATCGCGTTGGAGAGATACTTCAATCCTATCGTCGAACCCTTAAAACATATCATGAAAAATACCACAGCAGCAGAAGCTGACGCATCACCGTCGATGAGCACAGACGCTGAAGGGAATGAAACATTAACGCCTAAAACAAAAATTCAGCCGAAAGGGAACACATCGCGCAAGATAAAGAGGAAACCACACATGTCATTGGAATATTCACCCATAACCTCCACACCAGTTCAATCGAAGAGGAAACGACAGAATGCCACGTCAAACGATTCCCCCGTTCCCCCCACACCAATAAATACCGGTGTACAATCGCTCACAACCATTGATGACAACGTTTTCGAAACTAGTCCCGATGAGTCGTTTGCAACATCTATTAGACATCAACTCCAAACATCCGAGGGACAAGAAACGTTTCGCAGCCATTGCGGCCCACTTGGACAAAAGTACATGAGCGCAATCCTAAGTGGTGATAGAGATACAGCAATGGACTATGTGTATGGTGTATACATTGGTGATAGTGGAACGATGCTTGGGGATAAAGCTTTCGATATAGACAAGGATGATAATATAATCATTGATGGTGTAAGATACAGAGGAACGTCCGGTCTTTACGAACTGATATTCAAGAGAATTCCCGACGATGCCCTGTACACCGATACCGACAAACAAAAATACAAAAGTATACTGCTGACGACGAATGCCCACAGACGCGGTCATAACGCTAAATACCCCATATTAAGCAACAAGGGATACAAGTACAAACATGTAATTGCACCTCTACTCTCCCGTGTATCGGCTAGTAGGGCAGGGAAAGGTCTAAGGACACCGCTATCGATGATGGTAAACGATAACAAGATCGATTACGTGCATTGGGATGATCCCAACGAGCTGGTGGATCGATTGCGTTTGCTGGAAGCGTCGCGTCAGGCTGGTAACAACTCTCATGATTCTGAAAGTCTATCGATTATCGCAGAACTCCGCGAGGTAGGCCTCATTATAAATTAAACCGCACATCGATGATTTGCACTGTATGCGTCGAGATGCCGATCAACAAATTTGGAGTATCGCTCGAGAAGAGTGGAGCAGCTAGAATGGACTATTATAAATGGAGCTGCATGCTTCGAAATTATATGCGAGATAACGCTCTTTGTGTGGATGGTGCCGACTTTGATGCAAAATCACGCAAGATACGACGCGTAGCTCAGCCGGTGGCTGACAGCGATGCCGTCAATAAACTATACACGGAAAAGGGCATTAAACTTTTGAGAGAGCAGCAGGAAGAATTAGAGAGGAAGCTGGTCGTGTTTCAGAGAGATATGCTGACGTTGTAAAACAGCGTTAAAAAGATATCGCAGGCGTCGAATTCAATCCTGCAGCAGCGCTGCGAAGGAGAATCATGCGAGGCGGTTGAACTTGTCCAGAATTTCTTCGGGTCGATGGGGAGCACATAATGCATGTACATGATAATTATCACATCATTCGTGTCAAAGACACCTCTGCGATCAAACATGCAACCATTATCGAAATCCAAAAGTAAAGAAAACCATGGTCCTAAGAAGCGACAACTTGTTGAGGAATTGCATGCTCCAGCTCGAAGACATTTCCCACGGAGGCGCGTCATAGTGCATGGATACGCCGATCTGTGGCAAGCTGACGTTGTAGAAATGCGTCCATACTCGCGATTCAACCAACTTCACCACTACATACTCACCATCATCGATATGCTCAGCAAGTATGCATGGGCGGTGCCGCTCAAGACTAAAAGTGGCGCTGAGGTGACCAAAGCGTTTGCAAAAATATTTAGAGATCGATATCCGAAAAATTTGCAAACAGATCAAGGAAAAGGATTTTACAACGCCGATGTGCACAAAATCTTGACAAAGCATGACATTAATCATTATTCGACGTATTCGGTGATGAAGGCCTCCGTCGTAGAACGTTTCAATCGAACTTTGAAGAATAATATGTGGAAAATGTTTACGCTCAATGGAACCTGCAGATGGATCGATTCGCTATCGCGTCTTCTCGCAGAGTATAACGCGCGAAACTGCGTTACCCCTGCGATCGCCGGCAAGCTGCTAGCCACAGTATACAGCAACATAAAGATCGCTGCTACAGCGAGATTCAAGTTGGGCGAGTTTGCGCTCGTGAGCAAATTTAAAACCATCTTCGATAAAGGCTATATGCCGAATTGGACAACGGAGGTGTTCAAGATAGCCAAAGTACAGGCAACTAATCCCGCGACGTATCTGCTCCTCGATTCCTGTGGAAAACCTGTTGCCGGAGGATTCTATGAATACGAGCTGCAACGCGTCACCGATCCTGATGTGTATCTAGTGGAAAAAGTGTTGCGTAGGAAGAGGGATAAGGTATATGTCAAGTGGTTGGGGTTTGATAAATCACACAATTCTTGGATAAATAAAAATAATGTATTGTAACATAATAATACATGATTCAAAAGAAATACAATGATATATATGTAAATGAGTGAACAATTTTATTTTTGTACATTAATTCCACGATTTATAATTTCTATACACGTGCGAACAATTTCTATATTACACAATAATGACAATAAATACAATTTCTATTTTAAAATGATATTCTACAACGGAATTTTATAATGTCCCCAGGGCAGAGTGTCGGTCGAATCGGGTACGATATACCGCTTGTCATCATGTGGACTTAGAGCGATTTTGGATTCCGAAATGGTGTACACTTTATGCAATTTAGACCGAATGCACGATTGCCTGCGAACCATTTCGATCTCCCTTTGCAAACACTGCGCGTAGTCTTCGAAAGTTATCGTTCTAGCTATGACGTTGGTCTTGACGCCTTTCGCCTTTTTCGTATCTTTTTTACCGTCTATGCGAAGTGCATACATTTTCGCTCTAAGATCTACGAATTCGGTCATTATCGCACTGTTATTTTCATCCTTCATCAGCCCCGGAAGTTTCTTATTTAAGCGCGGCATTTTATATGGATTGTCAGTAGGATAATCGCTTGTGTCGAATCTATCGATATTGTGTTTCATGGACTCGTAGATATCTTCGCATTGAATATGATAAATGAGACTGTCTGTGTCTGTATATAGAATTTTACAATTTGGTCCGTGCTTGGGAGACATGTACTCGTGGTGAAATTCATACAAACAAATTTTTGATATGTCCAGAATGCACATACCCACGTATATCGGTTTGTTGAATTTCACCTCGAGTTTTCGCAATTCAACAGCTATTAAATTTTCCGAAAAAACACTTCTGCTGTGGAAATTCGGTTTCGCGATCATTGCCTCCGCGCCATATCGCCCTTCCCAATGTGTCAAAAGTTTTATATCCACATGATTTCGTACGTTTTCCATAGTTTTACCAAATACCGCGTTGTTCATCAATTTGTACAAATTTTTTTCAAAATCGTTTGTCGCGCTTGTTCTAAACCGTGTATTATGTTCGATGTAATCGCGGAGCCAGGGGGATTGAGCGAATTGAAGCACGCGGTGTATCTTTGTAATACGAAGACCGTGACGCAGAGGCTGACACATTGCCCATCCATACAAATTGTTCACGTCAAAGTACATCAAGTATGATGACTCTTCCGATGCGTCGTAAGATGGCATGTACTTGTTATTGGCATGTGCGTATCTTCCGGAACATTGACTTAAACCCCCACGTATACCGCGTTCGATAAACATGACCATATCGACGTCAGTGAGCAATTCGAATGTAATTTTGGTGTGTTTTAGCATGGCATCCCACGTGAAACCGGGTAAAGTATAATAATGTGCTGAATCTAATCCGTAACTCTTGATACAACTTTCGCGAAAATTTTCAAAAATATCTGCCAATAACAAGACATCTGTTTTCAAATACAAGTCGCTGTATTCGCCCAAGGTTCTAATGCCGAAACGCTGCCAGACAGTCTCGGCGTGTGCGTAATCGCTCTCGGATACAGTTTCACCCGTTAACGAACTGTAGAATGACTCGCGCGGTGGTAAGCATGAGTCCTGCAGCTTGTTCACGCAATCAAGATATTCGTATGGAAAGACACCCTTTCGCGTCAATAAATTGAAATCCTCGACGGATAATGTTTGAAATTGGGATCGTAAAATTTTTAATTGATCTATGCTAAGAAAAGATGCTAATTTGTCGAGACTGGTGTTGAGAAATTTGTATGAATCGATGAATCGCAATTTAATACAATTTCTCGAGTCTGAGTCAGCCGTATCTTCGACATTTTTTGTGAATGAAATATATTTTTCTTTAGTTATGGGTAATACGTCGACGTGACCTTCGAAAGCGGTAGCTATTTCTTCGATAATGAAATGCGAATCGTAACCGGATAAATTATGAAAAACTATGGGGATGTAAAACGCGTTTTTAAAATTTAAATTGCACTCCGAATGTGCTGGGCCTCTAAACCGTCCGGATAGATGACAATGATCGCGAACTCGTACATCACCAGCCTCGAATGGTTCTTCGCAAATATGACAGTGTGTTGCATCGCGAAATGCCGTCCACTGTTGGGTAGTTAAATCAATCATGGGAACATTGCTGGTCAGGATGGGTTTGGCGAAATTTGCATAATTTTTTAGTTCGTCTACGAACCATGAAACACAATCTGCGTCGCGGTGACATCGATACGTGGATAGCGATGTATCATATGAGCAATGCATGTAATAGGCTATACTATGAACTTCGTGGTGTTGATGTGTGTGTAATTTATTATCACCCGTTCGACTGTCCTCTGTTTTCTCGATGATGCACTCCAGATCTGCATATACCACGAAGGGGAGCCGCTCCTTCCTGCAGTGGTTATTGAATTTGAGCTGATTGTTGCCTTCGCTGGGCAGCAGGATGGCGCAATCATTCATCTGCCCACAGTCCACTGCATGGGCCTCCATCTTCGTGGCGGATCTGAAATAGTGCATGCATCTGTATAAAACCCAAAAAAATTTTTTATTTAATTTTTTTTCACGAGACATTTCAGCGTTTCATAAGTTTATATACGTACCGGTCGCAGATGAATTTCTTCGCTTTGTTTTTGCTCAGCTGCGTGCTCACCAGCCGGGAAAAGTTCTTGATCAGCACAAAGTGCACCATGTCACCATGTTCTCGATTCGGCGTGTAGAGCAGGTTCACGTGCCGATCCCTCTTTTGGTTGGTGAGACGCAGTGGGAAGACTGTTGCCCCCTTCGACCTCTCCGCCTCGAAGGTGTACACATTGATGGAGATGTTGTTCTGTCGCTCAAACTTCCCAATTTGCTCCAGAGACATTGGAAATTCAATGCCCTGGAGGTTTAGCACCAATGTATAAGGCGGGTGTGAGGTTTGACGCGCAGTGTCTCTTTCAGCGGGATGTAGCCCGGCGGCCACTGCCCATGCGAAACATGCATTGTCACCGGATCGTACGCTAATAGTCGCTTTCTTTAGCAATAAATCACGCGGCAACTTGACATGACACCCCGCGCGCAGTGGATTGTACTTGTTGACATTGACTGTCAGATTAAGAATTCTCGTCAATGCCCATCCGCTGTCGCGTTCCTGGAACTCTTCCAGCGATGCCAGGGTGGGTTCGATGACGCATCGCTGGTACCACTCCTGCAGATCGGATGTGCTGAAGATTTCGCAGTTTCGGGTATTGATGCTTTTATAAGCATGCTTGTCACCCGCCGCAAATTTGCCGTTGAACACTGTGTTCACTTTGAGGTTCCCCTGTTTCCTCAAAGTGTCCCGTACATGCTCCAGTACAATGGTCTCCGCATCTTGGAGGAAGTTGCGCGGCTCGATGTAATTCGAATTTAGCACGGCTCCAGTTAATACGCGACTATCGAACGCAGTGTCTATTTCGCGCCACAAAAGTCCTGTGCTCGAATGTCCGGCACCTTCGTGCACGAAACGTCCACGCAACGAATATTTCAGTCCTTCGAGCCGCGCGATTCGAGCAACCAACGATTGTTGAACACCAATCGATAATCGAGGACGTTTCACTCGACTATGTTCTTCCAACGATTCGATACACTCGTTGCATCGTTCTCCCCACGCGAGGTATTCTTCGCGTGAAATCAATCGTGCAGATTGATCCAACAATTGGCGGGTTACTTTCGCGAATTATCCCATGGTCGTAAATGGAATGTAACTGTAATGTCTTTTTCCGCGCAACACGTTGCAACGATTTGAGGCTTTGCACAGTTTGGAGCGCGCTTTTATATCCTCACCACGATTTGCTATCTCTGTTTAACTCCTTCGATGTACCTCCTTCCTCCAATAGATTGTATGTAAAAAGCCGATCCTTCCAGATATTATCCGAAGCAATTTCCGCTGATACAGCATAATTCTTTCTATGATTCACACGTATGGCGAATTAGCGCGCAAAATTATCCGACGCATTTTCTGCTAACACCGCAAAATTCTAAGATTCGACGCTTCCACAGGTATTATATTACATTCAACACGTGTCGAGACTTTTATCTTTGAGGGTGGGACTCAAGTTACATGTAATCGCGCGATACGCTGCGGCGCTTTAAAAACTTGTTATCTATAGAATGCATGCGATTATAGCTCTAAATAGTGCTGTCTCTTTCCCTCCATCGAATTTAGCTTTAAAATAATGTTCTCTCTTTCCCTCCTCCGAAGACGCGGTGTGTAAAAACGCCGATCTTTCCCGACTGATGATCCTCCCGATTCATTAAAGACTAATGTTAGAGAGTGGGCGTTGGGGGAGTTGGTTAGGCGGCTGACTCGTAACGCGGAGGTCTTGGGTTTGCGCCCCGTCGCCCGAGATTCAGTTTTCCGATTATTATTAATATCTTAAATATCTTAAATTAATATTTCCTTCCTTACCGACTGTGGTTGGTACCACGCTCCAGAGTAGCAGCAATTCACCCGCGGTTCCTCCTCGATGCGGTTCGGTATCGGTTCGATATTGATTCGGTATCGATTGATTCGATATCTTCTGCTCTCGCGCTATACCCTCCCCCCCTCAACTCCGTCATCTCGATGACGTCATCCGCCGCCGTGCGCCGCCCGCCCGCCGCCTGCGGGAATTTTCCGCCGACTTTTGAAACTCAAATTTGAGTTTCTTGGTCGGGGGAGGGGTGGGGGAAATGGCCTTCAAACTCAAATTTGCGTTAGAATCCGCTTTGCTATACTACTGTAAGAGTACCTAATAAAAATTATGACACTTAAAAAAGAAACAAATTTTAGACCATTTATTCTGCAATTGTTTAAAAAAATGCAATTTTATACCAGCAGGGCGCTATTTCAAAATTTGAAAAAAATGAGGATACAGCCCTACTTGTGCTCTTTATGATCACGTTTTCAGAAACGCGGACACATTAAAATTGGTCGCATGAAAATGAATTGAATGTAACGCTGCGTCGCCCAATACCGACTAGCTAAGCCGCGCGGTATTAGCAGCGGTCAAATGGCTATACCTGATATTGTTATGTAGGGTTCTCACGAATGGTAAGTATTTGACAAAAACGGAAAGAGGAAAACTTTTAATATTCTTTATATCCAACATAATACGGTATGTCATATTTTGGTGTTCGCGATATTTTCCGTGAACCGAAGGTGACCTTCAGTTTTTTAAATGGAATGCTACATATTTCATTACCCGATATGAAAGTGTATAAATATCAAAACAAATTCAACCATATGGTGTACTATGACTTTCAAGGCCTCTCAAGGTTAGGAATGAAAGAAACAGATAGTTGTATATTGTAGCACGCACGACTCAGTCTGTCGAGCCGGTGCTGTGCGACGCCACGTCACAATCAATTAATTTTCATGCGACCAATTTTAATGTGTCCGCGTTTCTGAAAACGTGATCATGAAGAGCACAAGTAGGGCTTTATCCTCATTCTTTCAAATTTTTAAATAGTGTCCTGCTAGTATAAAATTGCATTTGTTTAAAACAATTGCGGAATAAATGGTCTAAAATTTTCTTTTAAGTGACATAATTTTTATTAGGTACTCTTACTTCTCCAGCGTAAGCACTCAAAAGCTCATTCTTACCTGTCTCTTTGTTCAACAGTTATAATTTAATGAAAAAAAGTCAATTTCCACAATCTTGAAAATTTTGTAACTCGCGTGGAATGACCCTCCTTGAAAATCTATAATACTGGAGAGAGAGAGAGAGAGAGAGAGAGAGGGGGGGGGGAGAGATAGGGGAGAGGGGGGAGAGAGGGAGGGAGAGGGGGGAGAGGGAGAGAGGGAGGGAGGGAGAGGGAGGGAGAGAGAGGGAGAGAGAGAGAGAGAGATGGTAATAATATAATTGAAATGGTACAACATTGTGTATGACACACAGGACCATATTTCTAATAAATTATAACCTGAAGGAATAAAAATATTTCCAAACAAACATTTTGCCCTTGTGCACACTCAGACAATACAACGCAAAAAGAATAGACCGGCAATCCAAATCATTATCCTATTTTTAACGTTGTACCTCCTACAATTCAACGAGGGGCTGCAGGGTGGTATTTCGTTTTATGGAACGTTGTAAAATAACGAAGAGACGAAGGGTCCGAGAAACATGTGTCGTTTGCCTTTCGCGAAGTAAACCCTACTTCACCGCGCCAGTGTTAGAGATCCGTCTGGTTCTCGTTAACGAGCACGCTTTCCAGCGCATCACCCTGTCTCTTTAGATAGCTTTTCGAAAGCGTGGGACTGACCTCGACTTTCGTTACCCTCACACAAACCGAATCGATGGGGGCGCGAAGCGTTGTTTTCGGTTTTTCGGTAAGGGCTGCCTGCCTGTAGCCCAGATGGGCAAAATTGTTGCCTGTAAGGCCCTTGGGGTCAGTTGGATTTTGGCTTGAGTAAAAAAAAATATAATTGTTTTCTTACGTCCGGATAGATGTTGTGGTACTCAGAAATGCATGGAAAATTTCACGATCGATATTGCCAGGAACCGGGATCGAACGTTCTACGGGGACGTAGACGTTATTTTTCATTGATCATTCAATGTGATTAACATCTCGGTTACGTTTGTTTATTTTAGATAAAGTCAACCCTACATATCGATGGGGATACCGATTACGTATTACCCGGGCGAAATCCCCAAATAGACACATAGCGAGAAATAGAAATACCATCCCGTGACACCTCAATAAAAAAATTATACCGTTCTATTGCAAAAACTAACTTGACGTTGACATCGCTTCCAGTACCTCATTCATAAAAAAAAACAATTTTCACTTATTGGTGTAGTTGGTAAGTAACAAAAGGCGTCCCTCGGTTCGAAATTGAATTTGTACAATGGGTCGTAAAAGAGAAGGATAGAACGGGGGTCGTAGCAACCGAGAAATAAAGCCCGCGCCTCGGTCTGCTGATACAGAGACACAGCGTTATTTAGCGGAGGGGGAACACCTACAGGAGTGGTAGTAATGTGTGCGTCAGCTATCTTCATCACGTACACGTTACCACCACTCCTGTAGGTGTTCCTCTCCGCTAAATAATCGGTCCTGCATAATGTTGCTGGCAACCCGGCAGATACACAACAATTTTTCAATAACAATAATGGCTCAACTTTTATACTTTTAATTTTTTCTGCATAAATATTTTTTTCAAATATTCCTAACATTTTCCTAATTATGGTGAGAGCAAACATGATACAATGTCGACAATTACATCGTGTAACGTGTACGAGAAAATCTGTGTGAAAATATCTTGCTACGGAATAGAATTCGCTTTCCGCGTAGTAGTATCCATAACTGCAGAGTACTTGAGATGTCGTAAACATTGCCCGGGCTGGGACAAAGGTTGCCAGCGAGGCCTGGAGAATGTTTCAAAGACTGCGCTTTTCAATGAAAAAATTTCGCTGAACGTACACATGGACGTATATATTGCGGACAAAATTCCACAGAAGAAAAAGCACTGTGTATTTCGTATTCAACGTAATCGATGACTGTTGCTAATTTTAAACATTATCTTCTACATCACATAAATAAAATCTCAAGTGCATGATTTATCCATTCGAAGCTGCATACAACGATTGAAATAGTCGCAACTGCATTATAAGGAAGGCATACCTAACGAAACGCGTATAGATTGAACGTTTTATGCTAATAAAACGCATATAGTTTGTATAACATATATAACGAAATTTAAAATTTCTACATTTCGTCTCATCGGTATGAAAGTTGCAGGAACGTGCTGCTGGCATTTTTCACATGAAAATGAGTCCAAACACGATATAAATCGGATTATTAATTAATTAAGTAATGACGAACATACGAATGGGAAAATAATGAATGGGGCAAGAGGGATAAAGTAATGACATGCGTTGCGGTGCGCATAGCATAGAATATGTGTACGTAAAGCATCAAAGATAGCTGTGTTGATATACATATTTGAAGAATATGAATAATACTATATTATATACAATAAAATACCGTGCTACTACTGCTACTACATGTCAAACTGTGACTTCATACAAAGCTGTACCATAACACATAACTTACCTTCCTCGACGCTTTGTATTTTTGAACAATAACTGCTTTGCAGATAACGTAGGCTGTTTCACTTTTGCATCACCCTTCGAATAGCATCTATTTCTTGCATCTGCGGCTTCCTTCTTTGATTCCATGACAACGATGAATGTGAATGATCACACACAGTTATCATCACTACAGTAACGAACCACGCGGAAATGGAACAATTCACAAATTATGAATATTCCATGTATCAATATCCGCGCATCAAATAAAAGCCCGATTGCTTTCTGCGTCTTCACCTTAGTGCAAACGACAAGAAACTGATCAGCTAGCGTTGTCGCTGCATTGGTTACGGATGCTGAGAGGCTAAACAGAAGATAGTGGGAAAGGAACGGATATACGCGTCCTGTTCCTATCTTTCTCATTAGGATTGGTGGTATGCTGATACATTTACGTAGAATATGTACTTCTGGGAATGCTGTTTGGTGCACAGAAATGTGCACAGGAAAGAATTTTTGATTATCCTGTGCATATACTTTGGACGTATTATCGACTTTATTAGCGAAGAATTCATATTTCGTTCTACCATTATCAGTAGGTAGGCTATGAGAGTTCTGGGACTGCATGGTGAGGGGGTGAGGCGGGGCGAGGGTTCCACGCTCGGGGCGAGGGGGCTAGGTGGGGAGGGGGGTACCGCGCTCTTCCGCGACATGGGCGAGGGGGTGAGGCGGGGACGGGGGGTACCGAGTTCGTAGACGAGGGGGATGACGTCACAGGGGAGGGGGATTCAAAATGGCGTCTACCGAGTTCGTCGGTGAGGGGGATGACGTCACAGGGGAGGGGAATTTTCAAAATTTTCAAAATGGCGTCGCGCGCGCAGGTCGAGTTCGTGGACGAGGGGGCTGACGTCACAGGGGAGGGGGTGGATTTTCAAAATTTCAAAATGGCGTCGCGCGCATTTCGTATTGGCGCCACCTATTGGATGTTTAAGGTACTTTGGGCCCGCGTCGGTATTTGGGCCCGCCTTGGTAAATTTTCCAGGTTTTTCATACACTTCGTGTTGGCGCCACCTATCGAATGTTTAAGATACTTTGGGTCCGCGTCGGTATTTGAGCCCGCCTTGGTAAATTTTCCATGTTTTTTTTTCATACATTTCGTGTTGGCGTCACCTGTTGGATGTTTAAGGTATATTTGGGCACGCGTCGCCGCCGCGCAATCTCCGTACGCGTGCGGGGATCGGTGCGCAGGCGCGACCGCGACCGATTCGTGGAAATTCAAATCGCGTCTTCGATGATGATGATGATTTCTGAGAAAGAGGGCGAACCAGGATTTCAGAGAAAAGATAAGGCGATCATGGAGCGCGACAGGATTGAACGCGTTTTTTATGCCTACGTGCACGCGCTTCGTGCCGTGTGTTTATATCTGAATCGTGGGACCGATGCAGCCCACGTGCAATGATGTAAACATATAGTGATAATTATTGTAAATCAATCATCGCGATAGCCCATGGAATAAACATTGCACCGCGCCATGCCGTGTGTTTATATCTGAGCAGGATTGAACGCGTTTTTGGTGCCTACGTGCACGCGCTTCGTGCCGTGTGTTTATGTTTGAATCGTGGGACCGATGCATCGCAAGTGCAATGATGCATACATATAGCGATAATTATTGTAAATCAATCGGCGCGATAGCCCATGGAATAAACATTGCACCGCGCCATGCCGTGTGTTTATATCTGAGCATTGACTTTTCCCAAGACCATGCCTCTAAGAAGGAAGTACCCTCGAGAAAACGCAATGTCCCTGAAGCAATAAATTAGGCGTTGCGTTCACGCGAGCAACTAAGCGATAATTATTCGGGGTAGAGTTCCGAGTATTTTCACGGTCGAGAACAGGGCGACGTCTCAAGCACCCTTCTCGAGGGTCTGCGAGTCAAGCGTCGTGGGAGTGTGTAAGGGCGAAAAGAATTCGTACATAGATTTTCATGATTTCAGTAATTTATTTTACTTAACTAAGTTAACTTAATCCCACTCAACAACATTATCGTTGAATATAGCATCGTCGATGTCATTCGTAAAGAATCACACATTGACGCGTACGTGTGCGTGAGTCAGCATAAAATGACGTGGTCGGTCCTACGAGCTTCATTACACCACGTACGCTCGAGTAGTAATAAGTATCGTTCGCGTCATTTTTCCGTCGATGAGAATCATACGCAGTGCATATCAAAATATACAAACGCAGCTTAAGCGATTCAGCCTGCGCATCCGACAACGATGGTGGCATTCCAAATAAACGCCAACGACAACAACATCATCAACAATCCGATATGGGGTACGTACGCGTTATTATACACTTTTCACTGATTTCATTCACTTACTTCTTTCACTGTAACCGTATACGACCGAAGTATTAATTTCATGTACATGTTTCTTACAGTTCTGGATTCACCACGGCAAAAGCGTTGAAAACACCAAAACCATCAGTCGTACGGATCCTGGGACGTGATTACCCACTGACCGCAACAGCGTATAAACGTCTAAGTATTGGAATTCGCATTGGAATGGATTCGTGCCACGTCGAGATTGCCATAGCGGACAATAAAGGCTGCGAGTTGAGCTTTTCAATGTCTACGTGGAAGCTCCTGCTACAAAACGAGGCGGACATACTTCAACGATTACGTAGCAACGCAACATCGCCCCAAACTCACATCGCAATTGATCATTTACGACTAGAGTTCACACGTATGCATGATGATCAACTTATTAAAATCACCGATAATCGCACTGTCATATATATGACTGAAGCCACGATGCGTAAACTATTCGCGTACAATCATTGCATTGAACATATGTTCACCTGGATAACTGAAAATATGTACTCTGTAAGCAGTAAATATGCCACCTTCGTAGAAGTTCTACGTACCGCGTCCGTACCAACGAATTGTGTGAAATTAATTTCCGAAAGCGAGCACTTCGAAAAGCATTCATTGATCGATTGTGAATTGTTGGCGTTAGGATTACAATCCATGCTGCGTGATGTCATCGACGAAGTATAGAATAGACCTATCACCTTATGGGACTTCGTGTCACCACCCAAACTGTATTACCGACCCATAACTCGAGGACTGAATTTAGCGGCCTCTGCTCATGAACAGCGTCCAACTTAGGAACTACTTTGAAATGTGTTGAAATGCTGAAAGGTGTGCGTGATTGTATACGTGTGACTTGTTTAGAGTGAGAGTTTGACAGAGGACAGGCTTTTGTTACGCTACGCTTTGGCTCGGTTTGTCAGCGACTCACGAGGATTCGCGTGGATTTTTCTCCGAAAATCTATTTCGGTGATCTCTTCTTGAAAGCTTATACAAGCTATAAATTGCAAAATGACATTGATCGTTAGTACTTTACGTGTAGTAGAACACTTAACTAACATTTTCGCGAGTCGTATGTCGAAAAATATTAAAAATTGACGCTGTTACTGACATTCCCACAAATCTCTGCACTCCGCACATGTCTAAATAGACGGTGCCCATCCTACGACACGTATAAATCATTGAGAACAAGTAATCCAAACGTTTTTTTTAAATTTATATTCGTAGTTTTCGGCACCCGAGGACATTTTGCAATAGTTTATTTATTACTTGGGAACGATAGATTAGTAGTTAAAACTCTACGTTTCGTTACAAATTGATTGGCCCTTTCCTTATTAACTATTGTATGGATTTAAAAATTGTAAAGAACATCTCCGATGTAAGTACCCGAGCGTATCGCTTGCGTTAAGGTCTGTTTTCATTATTCCTAGATATGTACATATGAGAAAACAATTATGATATTTTTTAAAGCACAAGTAAAAAAAAAGGTCCTGTTTTACGGACGTCGCGACTCGCGTGTGAGATAAAATGGAAGGGAAACGGCACGGAGGTCCTTTACGCGACAAACGATCATTCTGGCAGCGGCAACAAAGTATAATACTACATTGTCTTCTTGCATTCTCCGTGCGTCTGATTTTCGCATGTCGATGTCAGTCCACGGACAATCTAGGCTTCTAGATTTTAATTTCTTCTACAAATTCTGAAAAAGCCGTAATCAGTAGCTAAAAGCGGAAAACATGTACGTACACATGCTAAGCTAATCATAAGGTGAAATTTTTACATTCTCTGTTTCGGCTCGATTCGAGCATTAACGGCATATTAGTGAGATTTTTTTAATAAAAGGAAAATCAAATACGACGTGATTCGGGCAAGTAGGTATGTACATATGTAGAGTTGCTATACGTCCTGTATATACGGGACTGTCCCGTATTTCACTGTTCCCGTGAAATATTTTACAGAGTAAAATAAACCATTACCTACCCACTTTTTTCATGTTTTATTTAATTAGCATTTAAATGTTCAATAACAATTATGGAAACCCTAAAAATAAATCACTACCTACCCACTTTTTTCATATTTTATTTGTTTAGCATTTAAACAAAATAAAAAATGGTAAAGATTCGTTAAGAGCAAACGCCTGATTTAGCGAGCTCTGCTTGCAAGACATTTCAAGTCGCATTGATTTTTGCCTTCAGGTGTATCGCGTTTCTGGGAACGGTGTCTGTTTAAAAAAAAAGACGAACTTTTCGATGGCCTTGACCTCAACAATCGGTGAGAAAAAGGCCGCACATCTACTGAACGTTCGCTATCGTATTATTTTCTGGATTTTAAAAAAATATGTTATTATTTTTCCTCTTTCTGCACCAATTTTTTGCCGTACCTTCCTCATACCAAACTGTGTCGTAATTGGTTTCATTTTAGTAGACAAATCTGACATACAATACAGATGTTTGCATAATGATAAAAATATTGAAAAATTATTTTTCCATTAGAGGATACTGCATATTAATGGCCCTGTATTCCTTCCAAGCGCCTTCTGAACAATTTTAGAAATCTATGTGAACCTGATATCTATGTTTCCATATTTAAAAAAGTGATAGGTACTAGAGGAAATGCTGTATTGCGTTGTCTCAAGCGTAAATGTTGTAAAACGTTTATAAGACCGACTCGAAAAATCCGATCTTACCATATTTTATGGAAGAAAGAAAGTCAGAAAAGCATGTATTTAGCCGCGTAATATAACATTTTTAATAGTTTTTTTAGCAGGTTAGTCAATTGAATGTCAGGGTGGCTTAAAGTAATTATTTAAACATTTAAAGACAGTTCTTCTAAACAAATATAAAAGAAATAATTACGGCTACAGTCCCTAGTAATAATCCCACTAAATATAAAGAATTTAATGAAATTTAATGAACTTTTTTCCCGCTTGGGACCGCAAGTCAAATTTTCCGCGTACCCAAGCTCAGAAATATCATTCCAACTACCACTAATGTAGGGTGGGGAAAGTTCCCCTTTCATGCGGCCGCCCAGGCTAGGGAAAATGCGCAAGCTGGATGCGCGTGATTATTATGTAGTCCCCTCCTCGAAGTGACAGAAAATATAACCTATATGCTATATGACAATAAATGTTTATTGGCTATTTCGTTCCTTTACGCTACATTTGTGAACTTTTTATAACTTAACATCCTTCCAAAATATCGTTGTTACGCCGCAACGGTATATTTATGAAATTGGGTATAGCATATAGGTTATAATTTCTGTCACTTTGAGGTAGAGGTGTGACTATCGAAATGTTATCGATATTTCGATATATAGATAATATGGTTAAGATATCGTTGACGCGAATAGACCCAGATAGCACACGACTTATAGACGACGTGTGCTACCTGGGAAATCAGCTGAGGTATACACGAAAAAAGGTCAGCCGCTTAGAAAGCGTTGCTGGGCCCATACACGACGCTATCCAGCACCGAAAAACACCGTTGTGATCGGACGAAAATATCGGTGCTGAGCCCATTCAGTGTTTTTCGGTGCTTGACAGCGCCGTGAATTTAAATACAAACCAATAGATTCTCATTGACTTATACAAATAATGCGTTGCATTCTATGCGAAAAAAGGTCTGCACCGTTGGCAACGGTGCTCGAAAAGTGAGCACCGTAAAAACCGGTGCTGGGCCCATTCACGGCGCTATCTAGCACCGAAGAACACCGTTGTGAATGGGCGAAAACATCGGTGCTGAGCCGCTGAGTATCGAAAGCGATATCTTTAAAAGTATGAATATGTATCGTTGCTTTACAATGTCTTTAAAATTGTTATTTGCATCGTTGCTGCAGCAAAGTGTGTTATATTCTACCTCAGCCTCTTCTAGAAGAGGCGAATAGATCTATTCGTCTTAACGATATCTTAACGATATTGTCGATATATTGTTAAATATCAATAAGATATCGATAATCTATCAATAATCGATAGTCACACCTCTAATCAAGCATAGAAATCTGTAAACATGAAAATTGATGCTAAAATCAAGTAGAGTCAAATTAAGCTAAAACTTATTATTTCGATGAAATGTACTAAAAAAATGACGTTATGAATAGGAAATTTTGATTTCTTAACCACGAATAATTACACTCATCGACTTCATAAATATATCGTTGAGGCGTAATAATAATATTTTGGAAGGATGTTAAGTCATAAAAAGTTCACAAATGTAGCCCAAAAGAACGAAATATCCAATAAACATTTATTATCCTGTAGCATATAGGTTAAGTATATTTTCTGTCACTTCGAGGACAGAAAATCCACTCTTCGAAGTGACCGAAAATATAACCTAACTAAGAGACTGTACAAATGTTTATTACGTGGTTGTATTTATATAATATTTCTAATCGAAATTTATGGAAATAAGTGCAAATTAGGCTTCTATCAAAATGTATTAGTAAACGGAATTATGCAACATGTTTCTTAAAATTAGTCTTAACGTTCATGCCGTTTTAGATTTTAAACGTTTCCGATAAGATTTAATTTCAATTCCTACCACTCGTAGCATTGTAATCTTATTTTAGACTGAATCGATAACGTTGGGTGTGACACGAAAATGGTAAGGGGGCTCGCGAGCCCCCCGAGCGTGTGACACAAAATTACATTCCGTGATAGGTCTATTCTATACCTGGTCTGTGGTGATGTAAACCACGTACCACTATAGTACGTGCATATATATGTTTAATAATAAATGAATAACAATTTTTAAATAAACGTATATATTTTTTCTTTGAAAACAGTATATATTTATTAATGTACATCCACGCATGCATGCGTACTTAAATTATAGAATAAGTATTTGCGTAAAATAACGTTCGTATGGGAGGGATCTTGTTGCTCGTGGGTAGAGGAATCAGTTGCCGCTGTCATTACGCTCATCACCGCCGTCGCCGTTGTGTTCATCGCTATAGAAAACAGAAAAAAAAAGATAATAATTCTTACATATTCGTTTCTCGGCATATGACGTGTAAAGTAGATTGCAATGTGCGTGTATGACTTACATTAGGTGACGCTACGTATATAATCCCATATTTTCCCGACATTCTCCAGCGCGCAAACACCGCCGTTGTTATGAAATGCACATCGAAGGGCATTCGTTGAATACATAGACTTCAGATTAGGAACGTCAGGCATGATCCCGCAATAATCATCGTCAACGTCGTAGCCGCCGTCGTCTTCGACAGTTCGAGCATTGTTGTTGTTGTTGCAGTTGTTGTTGGTGTTGTTGATCTTTCGCGCCGTCAGTTCATCCAAATCGCATACATCCTCAACGATTATGTCAGGTAGAAGTTGTAGCATCCACGTTTTCTTTTCCGCACCTTTCACGATAACGAAATCAATGTTCGCGAGCACGCTGGTGAGGAGCCCCGGAATTTTGGAGTATGGAACGTAGCCGTCGGACCAGCGAAGCCCGTGATGATGCTTCGCGAGCCAGGACGCTTGACGGTGCTCACAGGAATTCAGATGATTCCAGAAGTATGGCGGTTCGAAGATCCAATGGCTGATCGTCGTTTTATCGTTGTTGCTGTTTACGCGAATCGCGATCTCTTTGGCAACGAACTCGCGTTCGATATTGTACCCTTGTAGATCGACAATGGCGAACATTATTATTACTCGTTTAGGTAGCACCGTCGGCGATGGTGTCAGAACAGCAACTGAGGTCTTCAACATCGACGTTTTAAAACAGTAACAGTATCCGCAATAGGAGTAGTAGTATTAGTAGTAGTAGTAGTAGTAGTAGTAATCGATCTCGTACGCACGCTATATTAATTTGCGTACCATGTTGGTTAAAGGGCCGTATTCGACTATACGATCGTGTATGAACAAACAGACGGCGGAAGTATTAGCGGGGATATTTTCTTTGCATTTGAAATCTATTCGCACGTCCACGGTAGCGCTTTTCAACGATTCGTTTTGCCTAGAACAATCTATTACCACGATAGGCGCGTATTTAAGGAATTCGTTCGCGCTCAGCAACGGTTCTCCGTGACCGTAGTACGATCGGATGAAATTCGCATACATATTGTACATGATCGCGAATTTATACTTAGAAAAATCTATTTGCATGTCATCGTACGGATACGTCTCGGAATTTAGGTAGAGTCGAAAGTTTGTGAGATTATTTGGGTCGAATATCCACGCGGGTTTATTTGAACGATTCTTTCGATCGGTTTGCATGCCGAATAACACGTATCGGGGTTTCTCGATTTGCGACGTAGTTTTCACGGTCCACGTATGTTTCGTTGTCGCTTGCAGTAACGGATACTCGTGTAGGCTCCACGATCGGAAACTCATCGCGATCGGTCGTTCGCTTTCCAAGATTCGCAGTATCGATAGTTTATTCACTTCCTCCAAAACGACGTGGGGCATACGCCACTGCACCTTGCGTATCTCCAGTTTCGGAATCGCAGTGGCGGAGGTGCAGTGCATCGCGTTCGAATCGTCTCGCGCTCGTATAAGAATCAGCTCGTGCCGCGCGTTCATCACGATGCGTTTGTAATCCTCGCAGAATCCTAATAACACGTTCAGGGGTACGCAGAAATTGAAAGCACCCGAATGAAAAGTGTCGTTATCGTAATCGATGTCATAATTCCAACCGGCATTCGCAAGCGCTTTGCTTCTCTCGGCTGACAACGAAACGAAATTTTTCAAGGTGGTAGTGATTCCTGGATTTCGGCAACGATCGATCTCGACACCGTTCAATTCGTATCGAATCTCATCGAGCATGAACGCGACGCAATTATTATCGAGAACGGCGGTCGTGGACGTTGCTGGACCTTTCGCGTCTTGCATAGACAACGTGCCACGACCTTCGATGTAGAGAAAACTTTCGCACGGAAGCGTGTACAGATCTTGCTGCTGTATGGGGATTCTTATCTCATCGCTATTATCGAACGTCGTGTTGGCGTATGGATTATACGTGTGTAACTCGATCTTCTTGATACGATTGTCGAAGGTTGGCGTATTCGCCACGTCCAAAATAATCGACATCGTGACTGCGTGTCTAATAGGCGACGATGAAACCTAACGATCGTAGGAAACGCGCGTTTCGACGAGTCAACGGCTTTCTTATGCTTCTTACCAGTCCTCTTCTTCTTCTTAACTCTCCTCCCGTCTTTATTCTTCTACTTTCGCCTGTCGACAAAGGCCGGTCGAGACGCGTGACAGAGACGGTAGGAGTATCAGCGGCGATTGATGATTCGTGCGTGTGATCTAACACTAACATACTACACAGGCGCATATACACGTACGGTCACGCTACCTATCGCGCGGACGTCGTTGAACGTGTAAACGAATCGTTATTTCTTCTCTACGGAAATCTATAGGACGATCGTGTTGATCTACGATGCACAACGTTAGATCGTGTATTGCTCGTGCGACGATTGGCAAGTAAATGACGTGCCGCGGTGTTTCTGATATCTTATATCCTGGCGGCACGCGTGGCGAAAATTCATGGATCGTATGTACCTGTTTATCGTTGCTGTACGCGCCGGTAGTGACGTTGCACGTTACTCTGATCACGTTAACGTTTATAATATTTACGGGTCCGTCGGACTCGTGCCAGATTCTCGGTAATAAAACGCGATTCGGGTAAAATCCTAGCAACGAGCCCACATTGTTCGGTTTCGTAAAGTCTACAAAGAACGAACAATTCAGCTCGCTTTTCATGGTGTTGTTGTTAGCTCGTAGCATTAGAGGGTACTTGTCGTCATCGTCGTTCTCGTTGTTACCACGTCTTCGAGGATATCGATCGAGTAATCGTTGCTTCAGGTACTCGGCGATAGCGTCTAATTCGTAGGAGCCGTGGGGTATCGTAATGCATTCATTCGCTACGTCGACGATTGAGTTGTTTTCGGTGTCGTAGTTCACGACGAAATAGAATTTATCGTTGTTCGAGTTGATGTTCGGTATCGTGTGAAACGTCTCCAAGTCCGCGATTCCTAATTCGTATTGACCATCGCTCAAATCTATCGGTGGAAAATAGTTTACCGTGAGCGCGCTGCTGCGTCCCGTTAACGTAAGCGTGAACGACATATCATAGATTACACTCGCGAGACGGAGAGAGGGAGAGTGACGCGCGCGTACGAATACTCGGCAATTTATCGATATTATAAGTCTTTACTATAGAAGATGTGAATCGCCATTACGTATGGACACATTGTGACATAATCTTAGTACATACCGTTATTATTATTATTATTATACAGGCCATAATTCCATAGACTTTTGCTGTAAAAATTGCATGCACAAGCGACCGCAATTCATCTGATCGAAACGTTGAAAACGATCGTGATTGTACGTGATCGTTGTACCGCGTCCGAAATAGTAGATCAATTCCGCGAGAGGTCGCAGATTCCCAAAACTATCAAAGTATTGTACTCGTGGTCCGCGTTTCGCGTAAGCGACCCAGTGCGTACCGGCGCCTCGATTCTCGTCCAGATTCGCGATACCGCATTCGTTGCTTCGTACACGCGTGGGAAGCGTATCGCGCATAAACACCCCTCGAAAGAACGGGATGCTGGCACATTCGCGTTCTAATTGCAGGTTCGTCATAGGTTGTTGCGTTATCGCCGCCACCGTCGCCACCGTCGCCACGCGCCTACACGATCGGCGTTTTTTTTTTCTTTGATCGCACTCGTCGTTGGCACCGCAGTCTCAGGTTCAAGCCCGCGCCTCGCTTGTACGGTGTCAGATGCATCCCTCGCCCTTCCATCGCTCGATGATGACGCAACGTCTCTTCCAACTGTTTTCGAGAGGCCCTCGAATCGTTGACCGCTTTGGTTATACCAGCCGCTCCACCGGCCAATGCGCCGATAGCTGATAAAGCGGGTAACACGAACGGAAGAAACGAAAGAAAGCCACCGCGTTTCGCCACTCGTAGATTACGATGTCGTCGACGCCGTTGAGGATGTTTCCTTCCAGACTTTCTCTGTTTACGTTTCGTCCTTCTCATACCCATGCCGAGTTTGGTCTTAGCCTTCATCGTTGCCCACACTCCAGTCGCTACGGCTTTTTCGCCAAAGGTCGCGTCGTTCGCGAATACTCGTTCTCGCGCTCGTTCGGCTAACGCACGATCCGCCTCGTGTCGCCCCTCTAAATCCTTTCGACGAGAGTACGCGATATCGTGGTCGCGGCACGCTGCGTCCAGAGGATTCACACCTTCGTCGCCACGAGCCAATCGTTTTAGCAAACGCGTTCCCGGTCCGCAGAACTGATAACCCGGAACGTGTAGTTCGAACGGCAGACGGTTTATGATACCGTTCACGAGACCCGATCCAGTCTTTTTCTTCTGATTATTATTCTTCCTCCTCTGATTCTTCCCTAGCCCGTGAGGCGTCACAGTCGTTGATGCAACCATATACGTTAGAATAGTCACGATAGCTACTACAATAATAAACGCGTACGCACGCTCCACCGAACACTGTGATAGTGACCTGCGCGACGCGCACCACGAATATAAATAGTCATCCCTCGTCATAGACGTGCTTGCGAATATGCGATTCGCGAAACAGTCGGACGTTATTCGCGTGACCGCGAACAGAATGCTCAAGGATGATAGGGATGCGAGTCGATCGAACAGACACGGCCCGTTGTTGCCGAACAGCGTGCGAGGCGTGATTTGCGGGCCGTCCGGATGTGGAAAAACGAACGTGCTTTTGAGCATGCTAGAGAGTCCGAACGGTTTGCGTTTCGAGAACGTGTACGTATACTCGAAATCGTTGCATCAGCCAAAGTATCGATATCTCGAACAGGTGTTGTCGGTCATCGACGGGATCGAATACTTTCCCTACTCGGACAACGCTGAGACCGTCCCACCGAGAGACGCTCGGCCCGATTCGATCTTCGTGTTCGACGACGTGGCATGCGACGAACAGAACGCGATACGCGAATACTTCTCCATCGGTCGCCACGCGAACGTGGATTGCTTTTATTTATGTCAATCGTACGCTAGAATACCTAAACATTTGATCAGGGACAACGCGAATTTTCTCATGCTGTTCAAACAAGACGGTACAAACTTGCGTCGCGTGTACAACGATCACGTGAACACAGACATGACGTTTGAGTCGTTCAACAACTTGTGTGCGAGATGTTGGCGTCGACGATACGATTTCGTGGTGATCGATAAGGATAGTTCCATGTACGAAGGTCGGTATCGAAGAGGATTTAACGAGTTTGTCGTAGCTCGTTGACATCAGTAAACCGCGAGTCATTCATCGAGCAACACGAAATGGCCAACGAACCGACGGCGACGACTGCTATAACCTCGAGCAACGTCGACGCGAAGCATTCGCAAAAACATCGCCGACGTCATCGACAAAAAGGAACGAAACATCAAAAAGGAACAAAGCATAAAAAAGGGACGAAACGTCGGAGCGTGGACGCAAAGGTGGAAATCGCCAAAGTCAGCGACGTTATACGTAAAAAGTGCTTAGCCTTGAAAATTGGTAAAATGGCTACGGAAGCGGCTGTGGAAGCGAGTACGCGTCCCATCGTTGAACCGCTGAAACGATTGATCGAGAACTCGTCCGCGTTGATAACGCGCTCAACGCCTCGATCGCGACCAGTGAAGAGGAAACACGAATACGATCAACAACAATCATCGAAGAGACTTCGACCCATTACTCCGTCGATAACCAAGGAACGTCCGAATAACCTTCCAGATTCTGGCGGCGACGGCGACGACGACGACGACGACGACGACGACGACGACGACGACGACGTGTATGTACGGAACGCCAAGGGACCCTTGTCGCGAGAATACCTGCGACTGTTCTTCACCGATACCAAGAAACGAATCGACAACGTGTACGGTGTATACTTGGGGTGCGACGAAGACCTAATGATCGGCGATTCCGTATTCACCATCGACGAGGACGGTGATGACATTCGCGTGAACGGAACGCGATACGTGGGGACTCGGGGTTTGTACGAATTGCTGTTCATGCGAGTATCCAACGTTCGCACGTACACAGACGCGGATATTCACGCGTACCGTCGCATCTTGCTATCGACGAACGCGCATAAGCGAAACCATTCACCGAGCAAGCGCACGCTGGGAAACAAGGGATATAAGTATAAGAAAATCATATCCGCGATAATCGGTGGGGTGCGGACATTGGGAGTCAGACGCGTTAGGGGCGGCGCGGACGGCACGGGCGGCACGGGCGGCGCGGGCACGCGACAAGGTCGAGGATTACCCATTGACGAATCGATGACTGTCACCGATAACGCGATCGATTACGTGTACTGGGATGACCCGAACGAATTGGTCGATAGACTTAGATTACTCATAGCATCGCGCGCGGCAGGTCACACGGGTCATGATAACGAAATCGCATCCATCGTGGAGGAACATCGCGAGGACGGACGCATCTTAAATTGAACGATTCGGTGATCATCGCGTCAGTAGTGTTCGCGCACACGCATCGTTATGTCGGTGAACAAGTTTGGCACCGCGTTACGCAACAACAACAACAGCGACGAAGCGAGAATGACAATGACGAGATTATTGTCCTCGATGGACGAACGCTTTAACCAAAAAATCGAAACGGCTATCGCGACCGCGCGACTGGACGCCGAGTATCAACGATCTCAACTCGAGACGCGAGTACAACGAACGATGACGGATATCGTTAACGCGCAATTGTCCCAACTAGAGGATGATTTAAATAACGCTCGGTGAGTAACAACACATCTGTTTTCAAGTACAAATCACTGTACTCGCCCAATGTCTGTACGCGAAAAGTATTCCACACGTTCGCGGCGTGCGCGTAATCAGGCTCCGACACGCCGCGATCGTTCAGCCGGTTATAGAACGCTTCGCGGGACGGTAAACACGTATCGTTCAGTTTGGTGTATGACGTCACGTAGTCGTACGGGAAGACACCCTTCCTGGTCAGGAGATCGAACTGCTCGTCCGACAGGGATTGAAACTGGCGCCGTAGAATCGCGAGTCGTTCTTTTCCAAGGTCCGAAGCGAGTTTCTCCAAACTCGCGGCCAAAAACTTCAGCGAATCGATGAATCGAAATTTCAACCCCCGCTTCCAATCATTATTCTCGGTGTCGATTCCCTTGACGTGTTTGGTGAACGATATGTACCGCTCCTTCGTCACCGGCAGCAGGTCGATCTGTCCCTCGAACGCGGACGCCAAATCCTTAATCACGAAATGCGCGTCGTAGCCTGATAAATTGTGGAACACTACCGGTATCGTGTACGATCGTTGAAACTGGAAGTTACACGATACGTGGGCCGCGCCTTGGTACTCGCCCGTCGAGTGGCAATGGTCGCGCACTTTTTTGTCCGTTTCGACGAAAGGTTGCCCGCACACGTGACACACGATCGCGTTATTAAAACTATCCCACTGTTGACTCGTCAACGAGTTCATCGGTTTCGCGTTCCGCAACCACGAATACGCAATGTTCGCAAAGTCTCGCAGTTCTTGCACGAACCACTTCACGCACTCGGATTCGTGACGATACGCGCGATAACGGCACAGAGACGCGTCTGTGGAACAATGGATGTAATATCCCACGCTGTACGCTCTATGCTGCTGGTACGTGTACGTCCGACTCCGCTCCGCAGGCTCGGCGTCCTCCAGCATGCATTCGAAGTCCGCGTAAATGATGAATGGCGCTCGTTCCTTATTTTTGAAGTTCTTGAACTGCAACCATTTATCCTCCACGGACGGCAATTCGACGGCGCACTCGTTCAGACATTGGCAGTCCACATTGTGCTTGGTCAATTGCACGTTCGAATGGAAGAAGCTGAGACATCTGCAACGATAATAGTATTAATAATAAACATAATAATCAATAATACATCGATCGAAATATACCATATTTTACTCACCTTTCGCAAACGAATACTTGTCCATTGTGTTTGCCGAGCTGCTTCGAAATCAGTCTCGACATGCTCCGAATGCATGCGAAATGGTATCGTTGGGGCTCGTTGGGGTCCTGCACCAGTAGGAGGTTCGCGTGTCTCTCTCGCTTGTCCTCGGTCAAACGCAGAGGCACGCAGCTTCCGTCGGACCACGCGTACACATTTACCGACACGTCGTTCATCCTCTCGAACTTCGTCAGCTGGTCCAACGTTACAGGTAGAGTCATATCGCCCGTGCGAAGCACCTCCGAGTAGTGATGGTACGATGTGATCCTATCACTATTCGCAGCAACGGGGTACAAACTGGCAACGACAGCCCACAAGAAACATACATTGTCTCCGTTCTTTACGTTGACCACCGCTTTCTTCAGGACGACGGCGGGCGGGAGCGGTACGTCACAACCGCCTCGAAATGGATTGTACTTAGTAATATTCACTAGAATATTTAGCACAGCCCTTAGGGTCCATCCACTGTCGCGATCTTGAAACTCCTCGAGCATCACTAGTGTCGGAGCGACCACGTGCTTCGAGTACCACTCGCGCACATTCGAAGTCATTAACAGTACATGATTTCGCGTACCGAAACTCTTCATGTCCGTATTCTCGCCCAACATAAACTCCGCGTTCAAGTTTGTATTCACGGATACGCTCTTATGCGTCGTGATAGCGTCCGTGACGCGCGAGATCACAGTTCGTCGAGCACCCTCTAAAAATCGAATTGGATCGACGTGTCCCACGTTGATGACCGCACCCGTTGAAATACGACCTATAAACGCAGATTCCACGTCTTCCCATATGACTTTGGGTGCCGTCGATGGACCCGAAACCCCGCACCCGACTCGCGAAAACTTTTCCCGCACGTTCGCGCGCAATGTCTTTATTCGCGCGATCAGCGACACCAAGCGTTGTTTCGCGGCCACGGGCACTCCTCCGCTACTCTGATACTGGATGATGAGCTGCAGGCACGCGTCGCAATGATCAATCCAGTCTCGGAATTCCGCAACACTGTGTAAAAGCTTGGACATCCGGTGAATGACATCGAACGTGTTCATGAATACCTCCATGTTTACGTATTTACAAAAAGCTTTTATTTTATCTACCAGACACGCACGAATAGTGCCGAATGGGTGACACAGCTCTTCCAGGTGATGCGGTCCGTGTTCGGATATCGGAAACCCAACGGCAAAATGACGTGCTTCGAGTGTAGTCGTACAATCGGTGTCGGGTGCTCATCCAAAAACCTGAATAATTCACGACACAAAAACGAGTCCACGGTAATAGTCAATGTTCGAGGGTACAACACTTTGTACACTTCAACCGTGCCGTTCTCAATGTCCTGTAGAAGCGTTAACGGCGTACACACGATCGCGGTGAAGTACTTCACTTGCTTGCGATGCACGTCCTTATCACCAACGATGCAATACAATGTGCATTTACTCGCAGTACTGTATCGCGCGATATGGCGTAGCAATTGACGATGGTGGTGCGACAATTGAATTAATCCGTTTTGAACGATACTGCTCCACGACGTCTCGAATAATGACTGTGGGCTTAACACGTCGCGGATCTTATGAGTCTCGATCGTCAGTGATTTTTCATCCAACTGCAGCGACGTCGGTAAAGGGCTTACCCCACCATTGGAAGACGTTGACGCGAGCATCGTGGGATACTGACATTGGTATACTGTAAATCAGATGCCCGTGGATCTATATCGACCTCTTTTCACCCTTACACGATTCAGATATAAACATACGTCATCGCGCGGTGCAACGTTATGTTTACTCCATGAGCTGCCGCGCCGATTGACTTACAGCAACGTCGATCGTGAAAATACTCGGAACTCTTTCCCGAATAATTATCGCTCTATGTTTATGACGGTTGCTTACGGGATTGCAACGTCGAACAGCGACGTTAAAATCAGTTCTCTCATACTACTGCATTAGTCAGGTCATACGTTACTATAAGAAACGTTTTAAACATTTATTGTTGTTGTTGTTGTTGTGAACGAGATCGCTTTGAAAGGATATCATCCGCCGTCCAACACACAAGAAATACATCGATTAATACCGTAAGTTTCAATTATTATATTTTTTTTTTTAGTGAATCGTTGTGTTGAGTGGGTTAGCAACTTTTGAGCATTGTAAGGAAACAATCGGTTTCAGATTATGTCTCTACCCGTGGCTTTGAATCGGGAATTTGCCTCTGCGATCCCCAGTCGCGCATCCCATCCCAAAATATATGTGACGTGCCGGGATGTCGCTGTGCAATGCGAAGAAATTCGAGATGGTGAATTTCACGAGGCAGAAGTTCTCTACTATGAAGATGTTTATTTGAAGGTGTTTTATAATGGCAACTACGAAAACGACTACGTACCGCCGGGTCAATACGGAAGCATATATTATTGGATAGGTCTGCATGCGAAAACTTCATACATCATAGGTGGTGATATTGATAGGGATGATGTGGATCCGTCGTGGTGGGAGGAGGCCCCACAATTTGTTGTATGACGAAAATGTATTAATGTGGAACAAATTGATTATATCGCAGTTAATAATAATGCGATATCGGGGATTGACGTTCGTGATAATGCAGTTCAGGTTGACGAGTTTGATTTTAATACGACTGTACCCGCGCAAGTTAATGCATTCTTTACTGATGCTGATTTATTTACTGAGATCACCGACAATGCATTCTTTACGAATGCATTCGACGATGCTATATTCAACGATAATGTTGTCGAATGGGATTAAGTTAACTTAGTTAAGTTAAATAAATTACTGAAATCATGAAAATCTATGTACGAATTCTTTTCGCCCTTACACGCTCCCACGACGCTTGACTCGCAGACCCTCGAGAAGGGTGCTTGAGACGTCGCCCTGTTCTCGATCGTGAAAATACTCGGAACTCTACCCCGAATAATTATCGCTTAGTTGCTCGCGTGAACGCAACGCCTAATTTATTGCTTCAGGGACATTGCGTTTTCTCGAGGGTACTTCCTTCTTAGAGGCATGGTCTTGGGAAAAGTCAATGCTCAGATATAAATACACGGCATGGCGCGGTGCAATGTTTATTCCATGGGCTATCGCGCCGATTGATTTACAATAATTATCGCTATATGTATGCATCATTGCACTTGCGATGCATCGGTCCCACGATTCAAACATAAACACACGGCACGAAGCGCGTGCACGTAGGCACCAAAAACGCGTTCAATCCTGCTCAGATATAAACACACGGCATGGCGCGGTGCAATGTTTATTCCATGGGCTATCGCGATGATTGATTTACAATAATTATCACTATATGTTTACATCATTGCACGTGGGCTGCATCGGTCCCACGATTCAAATATAAACACACGGCACGAAGCGCGTGCACGTAGGCATAAAAAACGCGTTCAATCCTGTCGCGCGCCATGATCGCCTTATCTTTTCTCTGAAATCCTGGTTCGCCCTCTTTCTCAGACATCATCATCATCATCGAAGACGCGATTTGAATTTCCACGAATCGGTCGCGGTCGCGCCTGCTCACCGATCCCCGCACGCGTACGGAGATTGCGCGGCGGCGACGCGTGCCCAAATATACCTTAAACATCCAACAGGTGACGCCAACACGAAATGTATGAAAAAAAAACATGGAAAATTTACCAAGACGGGCCCAAATACCGACGCGGGCCCAAAGTACCTTAAACATCCGATAGGTGGCGCCAACACGAAGTGTATGAAAAACCTGGAAAATTTACCAAGGCGGGCCCAAATATCGACGCGGACCCAAAGTATCTTAAACATTCGATAGGTGGCGCCAACACGGAGTGTATGAAAAACCTGGAAAATTTACCAAGGCGGGCCCAAATACCGACGCGGGCCCAAAGTACCTTAAACATCCAATAGGTGGCGCCAATACGAAATGCGCGCGACGCCATTTTGAAATTTTGAAAATCCACCCCCTCCCCTGTGACGTCAGCCCCCTCGTCCACGAACTCGACCTGCGCGCGCGACGCCATTTTGAAAATTTTGAAAATTCCTCTCCCCTGTGACGTCATCCCCCTCACCGACGAACTCGGTAGACGCCATTTTGAATCCCCCTCCCCTGTGACGTCATCCCCCTCGTCTACGAACTCGGTACCCCCCTCCCCGCCTCACCCCCTCGCCCATGTCGCGGAAGAGCGCGGTACCCCCCTCCCCACCTAGCCCCCTCGCCGCCGAGCGCGGAACCCCCGCCCCGCCTCACCCCCTCACCCCGCAGTCCCAGAACTCTCATAGCCTACCTACTATTATCCTTTCGCATTTGCTTGACGGTGAAGTACCACCCCAGAAGTATGCGCGGGCGCGCGCCGCGTTTTCAAACCTTTGCGCATTCGAACTTTTACGCGGGCCGATAACGCCCCGCTCGGTCCTTGGTGCGAGTGAAATACAAAATCTTGAGGGAGTGAGAACGGCAATTTGGGCCCTGTCCACCCTTGAGGGTAGCAAAGGCTCGATCGTCAGAAAAAAGGCGACTGTCGAGCAGTAAAGATCGTAAGTACCTTCGCGCTTAATATCCCTGTCTTTTTCACTATATGTGCCGGTTATTATGAAAGTGGTCCAAGTCCAAATTTTTCGTGTGTTACATTTCACTAATTTTTTACATATTATATCAACGTGATACATGATAAACGTAAAGTTCAATTTCTTTTTTTTTATATTTCGACCGACGCCACTTTCATAACAACTGACATACTTCCATATTTTAGTACTTCCAAACCAAGACTGTATTTAGACATATTCCGGGTGAAGTTTTCGATTACCGTCATAGTATTGTTGTAATTTTTTGTGCAAAATCTGTGTGAACTGTGATTGTTTGAGTGTTCGCGTGTTTCTCAAGCTGCGTATCGCCATTGCGAGGCTGCCTCGCGTGGCACACCTCGCGGAGTGGAGAGTCTGCAGACTACCTCGACCATGATTACTTTACGAGGCATCAGCCGTCGATTTTTCGTCGTGCTCAAAGGTGCCTCGCGGCCCCAAGATCAAAAATCGCATGGCTCGGGCGACGCAAATATCATGCTGGAGGTAGCGCGAGACTGTCGCACGAGCCTGCCTCGCAAAGTGATCATGATCGAGATAGTCTCCAGACTCTTCACTCCGCGAAGCGTGCCACGCGCGGCATCCTCGCAATGTCGATACGCAGCTTCACGCTCAGAGATTCGTGTATTCATTCTCACGTAGACTAAGAAGGTTATGTTATAATTTACCCGCGAAATGTCTTGAAAAGGTATATACAGGGTCATCCGTTAAAACTGCAACCTACGCGCTCGCCAACAGACGAAAATGGCAACACCGCCTCACGGACACATTCCACTATAACCATGCACCGGCCCAGCGTTCGGAGGGTTAACAGCGACCGCTGGGTAGCAGTGATGCCCGAGCTTCGAAAATTTTAGGATGGTCTCTTTCAAATTAACGCCGCAAAGAACTGTGCAGAATTTCCCGGCCCAGGTAAGCGAGCCGCACGCTCCGCTTTTATGATCGGTTTATCACTCGCACCCCGGATTACTGTAATGAGGTTTGAAAACAATGTCAACTGATCTCGTACCCGTCTTAATTTAAAAAATTTTAGCTACGACAGGATTGACCGCGGCGCTATTCCCTCGTACGGAGAGATTTTACGCCACCTGCGTGTAAAAGCCACAATAATGACGCATCGTTCCAAAAAATGACATTAACGGAAGCCGGTATGTGCGTGGCGTTGAGTAGCTAAAAGGTTAAACATTCAAACACAAAAATTCTAGAAAAAAGATTCAAACACCGCTTTGTAGCGGTCAAAGACACGTCCCATTAGTTACTCCTTACGTCCGATCTATGCATGCACTGCATATAAGGATAAAATTATAAACAAGAAAACCAGAACAATAGATTCTGAGGTCTGCAGAACTAACACATAATGGAATAAAAATTTAATTTCTCAATTTATGAAAGTAATGGCACAGAAACAACTAGCGTATTGTTTATCAACATCATAATTTTTAAAAAGAGCATTAAATACGGTATTAAAAAAACAGTTTGCAAAAGCTTTTCACAACGATGATGGTTAAAAAATTGATAAAAGAAAAATTAAGTAAACGTAAAATATTTTGAATTATCCATCATTAAGAGGGAATAATTTTTCCTCATTTTTTGGCGCAAATTGCATTCTGATATCTTTTATAATTCAAAAGTTATACGAAAAAGGCCCCAAATTCTTCAACCCCGGTCGGGAAATTTCAAATAGCTCCTTTGCGACGTTAATTTGAAAGAGACCATCCTAAAATTTGCAAAGCTCGGACATCACCGCTCCCCAGCGGTCGCTGGCAACTCTCCGAACGCCGGGCCGATGGCATGGTTGTAGTGGAATGCGTCCGTGAGGCGGTGTTGCCATTTTCGTCTGTTTGCGCGCGCGTAGGTTGCTGTTTTAACGGATGACCCTGTACATTCGGGTGCAATGTAGGCTTTCTTTAGTTGAAACTGAAAACAAGTGATGAAAATTAAACAGTTCCTAAACATCAGAAGTGGAAAAATCGGAAATTTTAAAATTACAGATATTTTGAAACTTGATAACCTCACAATTACAAATTTTTGAAATGTTTGAATTTCAAAGCTTGTGTACGTGGAAATTCCAGCAGTTAGAAATCTGAAGATTCTCTCCCTGCCCTAAATCTTGGCTAATGGAAGCCTATATTGTACCCAAATGTACCAACTTGTGAATGTAATATAATTAAGAAACATTGAAACTATTGAACGTAATTAAAATGGATTTGAAAGTTCAATAAGAGAGTCAGAGTTGGGCATAATGTAATCTAATTACAAATTACAACTGACGATTAAAATGTAATTATGTAATTGATTACACATTATTTTCTGAAATCGTTAATTTAGATAGTTGACAAAATTGTGGCCAACTATCTAAATTAACAATTATCGAAAATAATGTGTAATCAATTACACAATTAAATTTTAATCGTCAGTTGTAATTTGTAATTAGATTACATTATGCCCAACTCTGACTCTCTTATTGCACTTTCAAATCCATTTTAATTACGTTCAATAGATTCAATGTTTTTTCGACTCGTTTTTAGATGTCTGGCAAAGAAGCCAATCTTGAAACAGAAAAGGAAGTGACTCCGTCTGGGGGACGTAGTCCAACCAACAGGCGGACTCCGTCCCGAAGACGGAGTCCCAGCAGCAGGCGAACTCCGTCGCGAAGACGGAGTCCCAACAGCAGGCGAACTCCGTCCAGGGAAGAAACACCGTCCTCCTCCAAGAAGTGGATGGAGATGGCCCTTCGTTATAGGAAACAGGTATATAGATACGTAGGCGATCTCACGCAAACATTTCTTACATTCTCATGAAAGTGTGAAAATATCTAGCCATTATTGCAGTAATTAACATAAGATTGATGTTTATTTTTCATATTACAGTACAGCGAGCTCAAAAAGGAGCTGAGGAAAATAAAATATGGGGGACAAAGAGGTAGGAGCGGAGGAAGTGGAGGAAGAGGGGGAAGAGGACCAAAAAAATGTCATTTATATAAAATAATTATTTTTAAAATATAATAAATGTTTAGTTAGGCGAAAATCATATATTTAGTCAATAGTCTTTTTATTCCAAAGCCTTTCATCCGTCGGCCATGAATAATTTTCTCGTATTTATTCGTACTTTAGCCGAGAATCATATATTTTAAAAGAAAATTATTCCTGGCCGACAATTGAATTCCCCATGATTAAATTAATTAAATCATAGCGCTTCAAAAAAAAGTGGCTCGTGTTATTTAAGTAATGCCCCTCTCTGGTATTTTGCCATATAATTGAGGCAATGAGAGCAACAACGGACTAACCCACATTTTTTTCGAAATTGATTTAGTAGCAATAACGTATTCCAATAGGCTCTACTAATCATATCGATGGCTTTTAGTGCACACATATTGTATGTCCACCTTTTATGAACTTTGAGTTTTTATATGCAACAATAGTTCTTGACTGTTTCTTTATGCTGTATAAAAATCACATTTTTATCTTTTTTATAAACGTGTCAAAGATAATATTTTTGTTTACTGCATGTCCCTGAATCTATTATGCTGGGTGCATAAATGTTGTATGTCCATGCCAATTGTAAACAACGGACTTATTCCTGAATACTACAAGGCATTTATCAATAGCATACCATCAGCAAAATCACAACGTGATGTAATTCCAATTCCCATGGACATTGACAAAAATGAAAACTACAAAAATTACAACTGCGAAAATGAAAACGAATAATTACTTTTTTATTCCTGTTACTTTCAAAATAAATATCATATTGAAGTGAGATTATTTCCAGTATTGTTCCTTTCATTCATTTTTATATATCATTTAGTATAGTATGTCCTCATCTGTACTTGGTTACATATAGCATGTCCATCTTCCAAGTATTATTATCGAATTATTATTATAATTTTGCAGATTCTAACTTATACTACTAATTACATATTTTCAGTGATACCTATATTACATATATATGATAATACAATAATGCAAAAAGTATTTATTTAACTATAAAGTATCATTGAATGTTTGAACCTGTTTTTCTCAAAAACGCTAAAAGTGGACATACAATATGTGTGCATTAAGCCATTGATATACAATAGGAAAAAAATTTTTAATGTAGGTTACTCCGTTGTTGCTCTAACTGCCTCAATTACTATAACATAAATTCGGCAGCGATTTCAAGTGATGTATGTGTCACGGTAAAAGCGTTAATTTAGTAAATGTATACAATTCCCAGCAGTTCCTAGTCAATGTATGCCTAAACTGCATATAACCTAACCTACAATCGTCCGAAAATGCATACATTGACCGCATCACGCTTTTACTGTGGCTCGTGTATCCAGCTAACGCTTCAGGTTCGCTATGATTCCACGTTTGTAGTCCTCCCGAGTAGGCGCCATCTCGTATCCACTACCTCAACTAAATTTGTCACGTGACTTGCTCTGTATTATCGCCAATATGGCGGAAATCGTATTTGGGAATGCAATCACAGGCATAGGGTAGATGTACCATTTGTGGCCACTTTAAGGATTTCCGTACCATTCACAGATACATAACTTACAAAAGAATACGTACACAAAAGTAAAGAATATATCAGTGTAATCCAAAATCTACAGATAATTGAAATATTCTACGTTGAACAATGTTTTAAACATAATTATTTAAAAAACCATTATATTATCGTGCCAGACTGTTTTGCACCATTTTTGGCCAGCCGGCTTTCCATTTGTGGCCACTTATAGAATTGGTAATACGAAAGACCCACAGTAAGACTTGTAGTTTTTAATTTATTACAAATGTTCATTACTGAACAAATAATACAATACTTGCTGCACAAAAATAATATTAACTGCCAATATCCTTTTTACTTTTTCTTTTGGTGGCGACAGATTTTGCTTTTTCTGTTTTTTTCTTATTCCTTTCTTCTAACTTTATGGTTTTAATCTTTTTATTTTCTTCTATTTTTGCTAGTCTTTTTACATTATTAATCTTTCTCTCCTCTTCTTTGTTCTCCTTTTCCTTTTTTTTGGCCAACATGATCTCCATCCATTTGTCTGATGTTATTACAGCAGGTAAATGTTCAACTGCTTTCCGCTTTCGCTTTATGATTTGCTTTTCGGGCCATAAAAGAATTTCGTTTAAGACATCATCGAATGACTTTTCACGAATCGTAATATTTGTTGGAGATTCAGCATTGTTTTCGCCAGCTTCTTTCTCTGAAACTTCGACAATATACCGCGAAGAGTTCTGCTCGTTCAATGTAAAACATTCGTTATTATTTAAGTTATTATTTTCGATAACTATACAGTAATTATCTGGAGAAAATTCGTGATAAGTGAAGTTTTGTTTAGGATTATTGGGGCTGCATAATCCATTGGACATGGATTGGGAAGGATATTCATCTGCGGTAAATAAAAAAGTCAGACAAAAATAAGTAAGCGATTCAAAAGGAGAAAATTAAATAAACATGATTATAATTATGTTACTTTTCAATTATTAATAATTATTCCATTGCCCTCAAATTAAGAATCTTAAAGAACTTCGACATCTTTTTCTGAACTTACACGTATGAATGCCGGGCATATCAAACTCAGGGAATGGAAGAACCATACAATTGTTATCTGTTACAGAGTACTCTGTAACCGGTGGGGCCGTGGAAGATGTAAATGCAGTTTTATCAGTACCTTCTGCTTTTGCATTGTAACCTGCCCCTCCGGTTTCGTCTTCAACAATTGTAATCCAGAGATGATAAAGTGCCTCGTGACTATCGTCAGTTTTCCAAACTGTTTTTGTAGCTCTCGCTTCCTTAAAACGTTCTAGTACGTCAGGATTGATTTTGCTTTCCACGTATTGGAGGTGCGTCAAGCTATGGGGATTATTTTCATGTCCCTCGCACTCTGTATTTGGCACTTCGTGTTGTGTTTTCTCCTGGATGCATTTAGTGTAATTTACGGTATTCTCGTCAAATGGATATAAACCGCATGTCTTGAAGCCATTTTTCAGAGTATTTGTGAAATCTTCGTGCCAAATAATACGTGACAATAACAATAGTACATGATACTTTTGGACTTCACTGCCTTCATTTTGTATGCGCCAATTTTTTACGAGGCCTTTCCATTTTTGCTTTAGGGGGGAAAATAGGGCAACGTCCAAGGGCTGTAGAATATGCGTTGCATGAGGCGGAAAGCAACATATTTCAATCTGCATCTCCCTACAGAACGAGCTGAGGTGTATAGACAGGTGGGAAACATGCCCGTCCAAAAATAATACGATTGGTAAAGGGGTAAAATATTACTTTTTAGAAGAAAAGGGTGAAACACGTTGGTGATATACTCGTAAAATGCGTCGCACGTCATCCAACCATTTTCCGTTTTCCCTATTCCCCAATCTGTAGGAGCAGTTTGTATACAGATCTGCGGTAGACGCTCATATTTATAAATTGTTAATGACGGGGCAAATTCTCCAGCAGCATTTACCGTGAATAGCGGTGTAATATTTTCTTTATCGTTACCAGTTACATCATACACTGATTTGCCCTTTTCCGCCAAGACAAGACCTCCTTTTGGTACAAGGTATACCGCTGTTTCATCCATGTTAAATACTCGTCGAGGATCTTGGAGTATTTCTACTTTATGGTCTAATTGAATTCTTACATCGGAAAACCACAATCGAACACGATTTTTAGTTAATACAGCCCTAGCTTTAGAGAGCTGTTCCGCTTTTTTGTGTGTGATTCGGGGATGGCGTCTGAGGAATGCATCAAACCATTTCCGCCCAGGGAAGCCATTTTTGAAAGGATTAGGCATGTTCTCCCTACTCACTAATTGCTTAACTGAATGCAGTAGACAGTCTTTATTGACAGGGAATCCCATTTTACTCGTCTCCAAAAGCCACTGCTCTAACTTTTCTTCCACCTCACGCCCAAGGACGCACTTCCGTCCGACTCGCCCTGAGGTTTCTGGTGCTCTCCCATGTAATTTGTTTCGTAAACTTGTTCGGGGAACATTGTACAGCTTACTGGCTGTTCCAATTGGAGTTCCGTCTCGAATCGCTTGCAATGCATTTTTCACGTCGCCTTCAGAATAGTTGGCGAAGAATTTTCTTTTTGATCGTTGTCTCTTCATTTCAACACTTTTCGTCATTGAAATTGTTTTTGTAGAATTTCTCTTTCTACGTCCCATTATTATCTATGGCAGCTAAAAGTAATGGGTATTTTTCAGAAAAAATTAAATTCAACTTTAGAAGAATTTTTTCGCTAAGTATTGTATAATAATTTTACAATACCTAATTAGGTATTGTACGATAAGTTGCTAATGAGAATGCCTACTGACCAAAAATGGTAGTACCGTGGACTGTTTATGGCCATTACGTGGCCACGAATGGTACAATTCCATTTTCGATGTACCATTTTTGGCCAGTGCCTAATTCCAATAGAGTTTAGGTTATATCGTTGAAAATCTTTTTTAAATCTCAAAAATATTTGTTTTTTAATATAAATATGTATAAAACTTCATCCATACTCTTGTTAAATACAGTAACTAATTGTTTTCTTACCAGTCGTATGCTAAACACCATTTTCAAGGATGTGGAAAGTTATCAAAGATTTGCACATTCACGTATGATTATTAAATAAAACGGGACAACAAAACAGTAGAAAGTAGTAGAAATGGTGCCAACATAACCCATCCTTAGACAGCTTCATTCATTATAATGAAAGTAAACTAAGAATACTTAATATATCGGAATAAATAAGACAGTGGCCACAAATGGTGCAGTGGCCACAAATGGTACATCTACCCTACGTTGTTTGTCCTTATATGAGCAGAATTTGGACTGGGTGAGGTCTCATTCGAAAGAAGAAAGTTTAATGCAGCCCGCTCTGGTCATCGTTTGAGTCACAAAACTCTTTTAGTGATCTACAAATACTTGGAATCTGCGAGTGTATTTTGTCGATTTTTTCTCTACTTTGAACACTCATATTATAACATATCAACACAATCTCTTTGAATCATGAACAGAGTGAGCTTCATATTTCGAATGAGACCCCGCCCAGCCCAAAATTTGCTCATTTAAGGACAAACAACGTATGCCCCCAAACCCATGTTTCGGCCCAGATTGTGTCGGTATACAGCGCGCTGCATTACCCGTGTCTACCCCCTTAAGACGATCTTAAGCAGGGCTCTCCAAGGTCGCTTACGCGTAAGTTTGGGGTTCTCCTACTCTTATCCGCGTTGTCAGAGATACCGCTCGACGCTAACCGCAAAGACACTAGCAGCGTCTGCCCGTCATGGCAGCCTCAGTAGCGTCGCGCGGTCTTCTTGACAACGGAAGGCACACTGCGCGAAAGGAAGATTGGAAGGGGAAGCAGGCGCGTGAGGGGCCCCTACGGTGGAGAGCTCTGATCTTAAGAATTAAGCAACGACTAAGGCCGGTATTCTCAGTCGTTGCTTATTCTTAAGCAAATGCTTAAGGATGCGGCATCCTCTACTAATCTCGTAAACTAGTAAAGGATGCCGCATGCTTAAGACGATCTTAAGAATTAAGCAACGACTGAGAATACTGCCCTAAGAATATCGCCCAATGAGAATGTATCGCAAACGAAATTCGATCGAGGTGGCGCTATGGTGCTATTGCTCAAGATGCGCCAATATGAAAATGATGGAAAATTCGCCGACGTCAGCGCCAAGCCAAGCTATCTAGCCAAGGCAAGTGAGGCCACAGCCAACCAGTGTCGACAACAGATTCCGCGGCGACGCTGGTTGGCCTGGCTTGGCTAGCTCGGCTTGGCTTGGCGCTGGCGTCGGCGAATTTTCCATCAGTTTCATCTTGGCGTTGATTGGCCCCATTCTCAAGTGCCTACACGGAAAAGTTGGAAACGGTGCTGATCTTTTTCCGTTCAGCGTCGCCGCGGAATCGGTTATCGACGCTGGTTGGCTGCAGCCTCACTTGCCTTCGCTAGCTTAGATTGGCGGTGATGACGCCGGGACGTCAAACCAACAAGGGTGGGCACTCCATATATTTGTTGTTGGCAAAATTTATTGGGCGGCACAATCCACCAGAGGCGCTGGGATCAATAAAATTGAAAATATTTGGTAACACATGGCGCTGATGAGATTATTTTGTGGCGGGAATAGAACATAATCAGCGCAGGGAGGTGCAGGAAAGCGTCATATTGAGAGGTAAGAAATAAACTATTAACAAAATAAGTAATTGAACCCTACAATTATTGACGCCGCGTTAATTATTGGTCATAGATACAAGATAGGTCGTCGTACCTGCTATTTATGTGCTGTGGCTGGATATTCAGATACACATTCAACCCGACATCGATTTGCAAATCCAGATAAAGACAGAAAACGTTTTGACATGTGGTTTCAACTTGTTCAGAATCCGAATTTACTTGAGCTGGATCCCAAACGGATATTTACCAATTATCACGTGTGTCATCAACACTTTACTGCGAATGATAAGTCCTCAAACATGTTCTTGGTACGGACAGCGGCACGTACGTAGAATTTACCACCTGCCACAGGTATTGTTTCTGTACAGTATGAGTAGATACAGAACTATTTTTGGGAAGGATATAGAAACAAACAGTGGCTAGATTTTTAATTGTTTTGGGCATAGAATCAACCTCAACGTCAACAGCATCAGCGTCAGTGTCAACATCAACATTACAAGTTACTGGAGAGAATTTGTTGAATCCCAAAAGAAATGAGGCATTGCCTTTGCCAGTGCAAGCTGGCCAATGTGAGTAAAAAATATGTACAAAGGTTTACATATTGCAGCTTCCATCGCCAAACAGTTAATTATTGTATTTCTTCAATTTTGCAATACATGATATCGACTGCTGAGTGCACATTGTGTATCCACTTTTTGTTAAATTTGAGTTTTTATATGCAACAAATAGATCTTGACATGTTTAAACCTATTTTTCTCAAAAACACTGAAAGTGGACATACAATATTCGTGTACTAAGCCATCAATATGTAGTATATGATTAATGAATTTGGACATAATAAAATATACAAATTACCATATGTAAATTACGATGAATCTAGACTAAAATATAGACTAAAAATCAAAATGAAAATTGCATTTCAGTCATTTATTCCCAATTTGTAATGAAATTAACAAACAAGAGAACATGTGGAACCCGCACACGGCGATTTTAATGGGGATTTTGGATGAAGTAGTTCTCAGAAAAATATTTTGAAAATAACTTATAACAAAAATCATATTAAAATCGGCGTGTGCGGGTTCCATATGTTCCCTTGTAACCAATACCACAATTCCAGGATACAATTTTGCCGCTTTTCATGATTTAGTGGGCGGCACAATCCACCAGAGGTTGCTGATTTTGCCAACAGAAATACAGGGTCATCATTTAATCCTGCAACCCGCGCGCGCGCGAACTTGTAAAATGGCAACACCGCCTCACGGACGCATTCCACTACTACCATGCGCCGATACTTCCGCCATCTATGAACCAATGATGAAAGTGTAGGGTCTTTTAGGTGCCAGTAGAGGGTGCTTTTCGATTTTGCTAAAGAATATTAAATTTGACGTAGACCCTGTATCATTACTTTCACAAATTGAGGAATTAAATTTTTATTCAATTATATATTAGTTCTGCAGCCTCAGAATCTAATGCTTTGGTTTCCTTTTTTGCGATTTTATCCTTAATGTAGTGCATGCACAAATCGGAAGTAGGAGGTAACTAATGGGATGTGTCGTTGTTTCTCTAGCATTCTTTGAATTTTTTATACAATTTTTGTGTCTGAATGTTTTAACCATTTAGCTATTATACGCCACGCCTGTAGTGGCTTCCGTTTATGTCATCTTTTGAAATGGTACATGAAAATGTGCAGGCTGAATGCGCGTGATTATTATGTGGTCCCCTTCTCGACGAAGTGACAGAAAACATAACCTACATGCTATACCAGATTTCATAAAGATACAGTTGCGGCGTAATAATAATATTTTGGAAGGATGTTAAGTCATACAAAGTTCACATATGTAGCGTAAAAGAACGAAATAGCCAATAAACATTTATTGTCATGTAGCATAGAGGTTATATTTTCTGTCACTTCGAGGTACGGTTGCCACCCGTACTTTAAAATAAAGCATCTTAAGTTATTATAGGTAAATGTACTCTATACTTTTGAATAACAATAAAGTACGCGAAAATACTTTATTTCACAATTAATGATATTACGTGAAACGTAACGCAATATTATTATCTTCTATCTGTTCCTGCCACTTCAGCATTTACTGAGAGAGTTTACTCTGTCGTGAATGTGAAGTGGCGGGATGAAAGAAACAAGGCCTCCCTCAATCTAATAAAAAACGAATTATTTATATATTTCAATATGAATATTGAGTGCAACGATGCCATTCAGATATTTCAAAATAATAAAAATTTACTCTGTAATGCTAAAAGCAATAGAAAATATGTTTGGAATAAATGAAAACTAATAAGATTAAAATGTACTTTTAATTTGTCGAGCGTACTTTTTTGTATACTCCACAAAAGCAAATGTACGTTATTTTTCTGCAAAAAAAGGTAGCAACCCTACTTCGAGGACAGAAAATCCGCTCCTCGAAGTGACAGAAAACATAACCTATATGCTATACCTGATTTCATAAAGATACCGTTGCGGCGTAATAATAATATTTTCGAAGGATGTTAAGTCATACAAAGTTCACAAATGTAGAGTAAAATAACGAAATAGCCAATAAACATTTATTGTCATATAGCGTATAGGTTACATTTTCTGTCACTCCGAAGAGGGGACCACATAATAATCACGCGCATCCAGCCTGCGCGTTTTCACCAGACCGGGCGGCCGCATGGAAGGGTACATTTCCCACCCTGCAGTAGTGGTAGTTGGAACCAGAGATGGGCATAAAATTATTTTAAATAAAAGATTGGTTTCGAGTAAAAGGCAGAAATTTTTGGCATTATTTGAAATCAATTAAATATAAATAACCCGGAGTTATTTATTATTCGAAGCGCCGTAAATAATGTTTTCATTCGAGGGGAATTCGTCCGAAGCTTCGAATAATGTTCTCCCTTTCATTTAGATTTATATCCGAAAGTTATTTAAAGCTGGGCGAGCCTCGAGCGCCTTTGATCGAAGTCGTCGGCTCCTCGAGCCGAGCGATATTGTATCGTTCACCCGTCTAATCTGCAGCGCGAGCTTGCTCGGCGATGTGTCATCGATTATACAGAAACGGAATTTCTATATTTTTCATCGTATCAAAATGAAAGCGACAGCAATGGATTCCTGGCATTCTCCCGATTAAATTGTCAAAAAAAATTAAATCGGACTACTTTTAACGAAACGGGCTTACAATCCTACAAACTAATTTTATGCGTAATATCGTTAATTGAGACAGTGAGAGCAAACAATGGACTAACCCACATTCTTTTCGAAGTTGGGGTAGTAGCAATAATGTATTCCAACTTGGAACCATATTCCTGAGCCCGGTGTGCGCCACTATGGGCTGACTTACGTTAATATCATCTTTTGAAACGATACGCCACTATTGTGGCTTTCACACGCAGGTGGCGAAAAATCAAGCCAACCCTGTCGTAGCTGAAATTATTGAAATTGAGACGGGTACGAGACCAGTCGACACATTGTTTTCAAACCTCGTTACAGTAATCTGCGGTGCGAGAGGTAAACCGGCCATAAAATCGGAGCGCGCGGCTCGCTTACCTGAGCCGCAAAATTCCCAATACCTAGCTCTTTGCGACGTTACTTTGAAAGAGACCATCTGAAAATTCTCGAAGCTCAGGCATCACCGCTGTTCAGCGGTCGCTGGCAGCTCTGAACGCCGGGCCGATGCGAGAAATGGTTTCGAGAAGTGTGCCTCCGTTTGAAAGTCGAACTTCGGTCACACTCGGGCCTCGTGGCGGGCAGATACCCGTTGCCTGGTTCGTTCGCGCTCGGTGTTCGGTCACGTTCGGAACGCGTCGCGTCACCGATCGTGGGGGGTCGTTCCAGCGCGAACGTCTTCAATAATAACACGAATAGAGGGTCGAAGTGGGAATTGATTCTTGCATAATTGTTTTGGAGAAAAATTTTAACATGTGAGCCACACGATTTGCCACATAGCCACCGTTTTTGTTCAAATGCTTTGTTCATGTCCTTAATATATTTTTTATGATTTTATCCTTAACGTAAATATGCGTAGATCGAACGTAAGGAGTAACTGAGAGAATGTGCCTTTGTTTGTAGCAGTCTTTGAATTTTTTTCTACATTTTTTGTGTCTCAATGTTTTAATCTTTTAGCTACGTAACGCCACGCCTACACCGGCTTCCGGTTATGTAATTTTTTGGAACGATAGGCCATTATTGTGGCTTTTACACTCAGGTGGCGAAAAATCTCTCCGTACAGGGGTATAGCGCCGCCGTCAACCCTGTCGTGGCTAAAATTATTGAAATTGAGGCGGGTACAGGACCAGTCGACACATTGTTAGCAAACATCGTTACAGTAATGTGGGATGCGAGTGGTAAACTGGCCATACAAGCGGAGCGCCCAGCTCGCTTACCTGAGGCGGGGGCTTCCGCTTCACTACCTAATAACTGTTTGCGACTTTAATTTGAAAGGGACCATTCTAGAATAGAGTTGATTTTGTAGGTAGCACATCAAGGAACTGTTTCTGGTTATGTATCAAAACGGCAGAATACTAACATCGTACATCAATCAGCTGCTGCGGTTTTCGGTAACGAACATTTCGAATCGCTTCGTGTGTTATTCGAACGAGGAAGTTCTGAGTTATTATTTCAAAACCGCCGTCTATTTCGCACAGAGACATAGAATATAATTTTACTCAGCAATTAATATTTTTGTTTTAAAAGTACTTGCAAGTTTTACAATATTCAAAGAATGCCTAAGACTTTCCAGAACATCCTAATTCGAATAAAAGTCGAAGCGAATTCGAAACTTTCGTCCGGAATTTGAAGAGAATCTCGAGGTATCGAGATCTCGCCCATATTTTGCCAAACTGTCTAGAAGCAAAGCTTTCCGAGCCCCCGGTGACCGAGTGCTACGGACCGCCCGATAGCCCAACGCACGTTGTATTCCATATTCTTTCAAAATTCTAACATTTGTTAATTAAAATGAGGCATAAATCCTTTAGTAACTGTAGTTAACAAAATGCGAGTTCGCAAAAGATTTAGCATTTCAACTTTTACCGTTTTTTCGTCGATGCTTCCAGCGATGTATCGTTTAATTGAAAATATATGTATTGCACGTGGCTGATTTAACTACGTTTCCCGACGACGTACAACTTTTAAAAAATCTCGAATTTAACGGTTAATGGTGACTTTGTGGTGAAACGTGAATAAGTTGGGATGGAATGGCTGATATGTTTACTGAATGTTAGTTGATCAATGTTATCTTCGTTTACGTTTTTGGTGGCCCTAAAAAGGGCCGCTGGTTGCTGGCCCTGAAAAAGGGGCCAATTATTAATGTGTCGCATGTGTTATTCGAAGTGGCCACCGTTTTGCCTTAAACAGGCATGCACGCGCTTCACTTTATTGAGGAATACGCGGTCCAACGTATTCCCTGAAATTCTGCCTATGGCAGCAGTGATGCTCGTCTGCAACTCCTGGATGGTACGCGGATTTGTGGCGTATACCTCGACCTTCAGCGCACCCCATTAAAAAAAATCAGGGAATGTCAAGTCCGGTGATTTTGGTGGCCACAAATCCCGCCCTATTACGCGGTGTCCAAAAAATTCCTCGAGCATCTCGGTGGTGGATGCCGCTGTGTGCGCCGGTGCCCCGTCCTGTTGGAACCAACAGTCCCTTTCCTTGGGTTCCAACAGGGAAATAAACTGCGACTAAATTTCCTGATACTTATCTGTATTTATGGTGGAGTCGAAGAAAAGTGGTCCCACAATTCGCTTACGCGATATCGCGCACCACACTCCCACCTTCGCCTAATGAAGGGGCTTTTCCTGGATTTCCCTTGGATTCGCCGTGGACCAGTTCCTGCTGTTTTGGTTGTTCACGTGGTCATCTAAGCGGAACCATGCTTCGTCGGTGAAGAATAGCCTATCTGAAACAGAAAATCTTTCCTCCTCCAGAAGATCTTAAAACCATTTGCAGCGTCTTGCAGCATAATCGGGCTCCTTTAGCAGCTGCACCGTGTGGCATCGATATGGACGCAGTGCAGCCTTTTCGTTGCAAGATGTGCGCTGCCATATGAAAAACCACACCGCTGCTGCAGCTTCGCCAACGATGTATGCGGAGCTTCCTCCAGAATTTTACGCACCTCGGCCAGCTTCTCGGTCGTCAACACCGTCGACTTGCGGTGGTGCTTCCTATTGGCCAGGCTCCCATCTTCTTGGAATTTCCTCGCCAAACGGCTGATCGTGCTTTTATTTGGTACTGGAGAATCTGCGTATTCCTCCCGAAACGGCCCCTGACACTCCAAGTACGTGCGCAAATAATTTTGCACGAGAAACCTTCTCTTCTCTACTGAATACATAATTAGTATGTAACTAATGTATGTATTCCCTTACCACTGAAAAGTACTGGTATGCTGTGATCCAATGAGTCGTTTAGAGGCAGCGCTGAAAAGTGCTGATTGTCGTGCTGGCTATTCAGTGTAACGCTGAAGAGTACTGATGCTCTGCTCTGATGCGTCGCTCAACGAAGTGCTCTGCTTCCGTGCTGCGTCAGTACTCATTTTCACTTGGAAAAGTCGGCCCTTTTATAGGAACTGGTGGTTCCCCACTCTACGCCCACTGCGAAACAATGGCGGGCGCGTGGAGATCCCTCTCGAGCATCCGAATTTCGTTGGACTCAATAAAGTGAAGCGCGTGCATGCCTGTTTAAACCTTCGAACAACACATGCGACACATTAATAATTGGCCCCTTTTTCAGGGCCAGCAACCAGCGGCCCTTTTTAGGGCCACCAAAAACGTAAACGAAGATAACATTGATCAACTAACATTCAGTAAACATATCAGCCATTCCATCCCAACTCATTCACGTTTCACCACAAAGTCACCATTAACCGTTAAATTCGAGATTTTTTAAAAGTTGTACGTCGTCGGGAAACGTAGTTAAATCAGCCACGTGCAATACATATATTTTCAATTAAACGATGCATCGCTGGAAGCATCGACGAAAAAACGGTAAAAGTTGAAATGCTAAATCTTTTGCGAACTCGCATTTTGTTAACTACAGTTACTAAAGGATTTATGCCTCATTTTAATTAACAAATGTTAGAATTTTGAAAGAATATGGAATACAACGTGCGTTGGGCTATCGGGCGGTCCGTAGCACTCGGTCACCGGGGGCTCGGAAAGCTTTGCTTCTAGACAGTTTGGCAAAATATGGGCGAGATCTCGATACCTCGAGATTCTCTTCAAATTCCGGACGAAAGTTTCGAATTCGCTTCGACTTTTATTCGAATTAGGATGTTCTGGAAAGTCTTAGGCATTCTTTGAATATTGTAAAACTTGCAAGTACTTTTAAAACAAAAATATTAATTGCTGAGTAAAATTATATTCTATGTCTCTGTGCGAAATAGACGGCGGTTTTGAAATAATAACTCAGAACTTCCTCGTTCGAATAACACACGAAGCGATTCGAAATGTTCGTTACCGAAAACCGCAGCAGCTGATTGATGTACGATGTTAGTATTCTGCCGTTTTGATACATAACCAGAAACAGTTCCTTGATGTGCTACCTACAAAATCAACTCTATTCTAGAATGGTCCCTTTCAAATTAAAGTCGCAAACAGTTATTAGGTAGTGAAGCGGAAGCCCCCGCCTCAGGTAAGCGAGCTGGGCGCTCCGCTTGTATGGCCAGTTTACCACTCGCATCCCACATTACTGTAACGATGTTTGCTAACAATGTGTCGACTGGTCCTGTACCCGCCTCAATTTCAATAATTTTAGCCACGACAGGGTTGACGGCGGCGCTATACCCCTGTACGGAGAGATTTTTCGCCACCTGAGTGTAAAAGCCACAATAATGGCCTATCGTTCCAAAAAATTACATAACCGGAAGCCGGTGTAGGCGTGGCGTTACGTAGCTAAAAGATTAAAACATTGAGACACAAAAAATGTAGAAAAAAATTCAAAGACTGCTACAAACAAAGGCACATTCTCTCAGTTACTCCTTACGTTCGATCTACGCATATTTACGTTAAGGATAAAATCATAAAAAATATATTAAGGACATGAACAAAGCATTTGAACAAAAACGGTGGCTATGTGGCAAATCGTGTGGCTCACATGTTAAAATTTTTCTCCAAAACAATTATGCAAGAATCAATTCCCACTTCGACCCTCTATTCGTGTTATTATTGAAGACGTTCGCGCTGGAACGACCCCCCACGATCGGTGACGCGACGCGTTCCGAACGTGACCGAACACCGAGCGCGAACGAACCAGGCAACGGGTATCTGCCCGCCACGAGGCCCGAGTGTGACCGAAGTTCGACTTTCAAACGGAGGCACACTTCTCGAAACCATTTCTCGCATCGGCCCGGCGTTCAGAGCTGCCAGCGACCGCTGAACAGCGGTGATGCCTGAGCTTCGAGAATTTTCAGATGGTCTCTTTCAAAGTAACGTCGCAAAGAGCTAGGTATTGGGAATTTTGCGGCTCAGGTAAGCGAGCCGCGCGCTCCGATTTTATGGCCGGTTTACCTCTCGCACCGCAGATTACTGTAACGAGGTTTGAAAACAATGTGTCGACTGGTCTCGTACCCGTCTCAATTTCAATAATTTCAGCTACGACAGGGTTGGCTTGATTTTTCGCCACCTGCGTGTGAAAGCCACAATAGTGGCGTATCGTTTCAAAAGATGATATTAACGTAAGTCAGCCCATAGTGGCGCACACCGGGCTCAGGAATATGGTTCCAAGTTGGAATACATTATTGCTACTACCCCAACTTCGAAAAGAATGTGGGTTAGTCCATTGTTTGCTCTCACTGTCTCAATTAACGATATTACGCATAAAATTAGTTTGTAGGATTGTAAGCCCGTTTCGTTAAAAGTAGTCCGATTTAATTTTTTTTGACAATTTAATCGGGAGAATGCCAGGAATCCATTGCTGTCGCTTTCATTTTGATACGATGAAAAATATAGAAATTCCGTTTCTGTATAATCGATGACACATCGCCGAGCAAGCTCGCGCTGCAGATTAGACGGGTGAACGATACAATATCGCTCGGCTCGAGGAGCCGACGACTTCGATCAAAGGCGCTCGAGGCTCGCCCAGCTTTAAATAACTTTCGGATATAAATCTAAATGAAAGGGAGAACATTATTCGAAGCTTCGGACGAATTCCCCTCGAATGAAAACATTATTTACGGCGCTTCGAATAATAAATAACTCCGGGTTATTTATATTTAATTGATTTCAAATAATGCCAAAAATTTCTGCCTTTTACTCGAAACCAATCTTTTATTTAAAATAATTTTATGCCCATCTCTGGTTCCAACTACCACTACTGCAGGGTGGGAAATGTACCCTTCCATGCGGCCGCCCGGTCTGGTGAAAACGCGCAGGCTGGATGCGCGTGATTATTATGTGGTCCCCTCTTCGGAGTGACAGAAAATGTAACCTATACGCTATATGACAATAAATGTTTATTGGCTATTTCGTTATTTTACTCTACATTTGTGAACTTTGTATGACTTAACATCCTTCGAAAATATTATTATTACGCCGCAACGGTATCTTTATGAAATCAGGTATAGCATATAGGTTATGTTTTCTGTCACTTCGAGGAGCGGATTTTCTGTCCTCGAAGTAGGGTTGCTACCTTTTTTTGCAGAAAAATAACGTACATTTGCTTTTGTGGAGTATACAAAAAAGTACGCTCGACAAATTAAAAGTACATTTTAATCTTATTAGTTTTCATTTATTCCAAACATATTTTCTATTGCTTTTAGCATTACAGAGTAAATTTTTATTATTTTGAAATATCTGAATGGCATCGTTGCACTCAATATTCATATTGAAATATATAAATAATTCGTTTTTTATTAGATTGAGGGAGGCCTTGTTTCTTTCATCCCGCCACTTCACATTCACGACAGAGTAAACTCTCTCAGTAAATGCTGAAGTGGCAGGAACAGATAGAAGATAATAATATTGCGTTACGTTTCACGTAATATCATTAATTGTGAAATAAAGTATTTTCGCGTACTTTATTGTTATTCAAAAGTATAGAGTACATTTACCTATAATAACTTAAGATGCTTTATTTTAAAGTACGGGTGGCAACCGTACCTCGAAGTGACAGAAAATATAACCTCTATGCTACATGACAATAAATGTTTATTGGCTATTTCGTTCTTTTACGCTACATATGTGAACTTTGTATGACTTAACATCCTTCCAAAATATTATTATTACGCCGCAACTGTATCTTTATGAAATCTGGTATAGCATGTAGGTTATGTTTTCTGTCACTTCGTCGAGAAGGGGACCACATAATAATCACGCGCATTCAGCCTGCACATTTTCATGTACCATTTCAAAAGATGACATAAACGGAAGCCACTACAGGCGTGGCGTATAATAGCTAAATGGTTAAAACATTCAGACACAAAAATTGTATAAAAAATTCAAAGAATGCTAGAGAAACAACGACACACCCCATTAGTTACCTCCTACTTCCGATTTGTGCATGCACTACATTAAGGATAAAATCGCAAAAAAGGAAACCAAAGCATTAGATTCTGAGGCTGCAGAACTAATATATAATTGAATAAAAATTTAATTCCTCAATTCGTGAAAGTAATGATACAGGGACAACTAGCCTATTGTTTATCGGCGCCATGAATTTTAAAAAGAGCATTATATAAAGTATTTAAATAAACAGTTTGCAAAAGCTTTTCGCAACAATTATGGTTAAATAATTGAAAAAAGAAAAACTATGTAAGCGTAAAATTTGGTAAATTTTCCATCATTAGAAGGTGATAATTTGTCCCCATTTTATGGCGCAAATTGCAGTCCGATATCTTTTGTAGTTCAAAAGCTATGCGAAAAATGCCCCAAATTCATCAACCCGAACCACTAACGCGTCAGCGTGTTCTAATACCGCTGCTGGATCATTGCATACGTAGATAACGGAATCGGCGCGGTCGCACTCTTAAAATGGCTTCCGTTTTCTTACCCGTCTGCTACGTCAAATTTAATATTCTTTAGCGAAATCGAAAAGCACCCTCTACTGGCACCTAAAAGACCCTACACTTTCATCATTGGTTCATAGATGGCGGAAGTATCGGCGCATGGTTGTAGTGGAATGCGTCCGTGAGGCGGTGTTGCCATTTTACAAGTTCGCGCGCGCGCGGGTTGCAGGATTAAACGATGACCCTGTATATGGGAAGTGCCCAGCCCTGATATAGGGTGTGTTTCAATTCACGCATTATGCGCATAGACTGCAGAGAAAACCGTTCCGTTTCAGTCTATGGGCGGTATTCTCAGTCGTTGCTTAATTCCTAATATCGTCTTAAGCATGAGGCATCCTTTACTAGCTTACGAGGTTAGTAGAGGATGTCGCATGCTTAAGCATTCGCTTAAGAATAAGCAACGACTGAGAATACTGGCCTATGCGTGCATTGGTGGCGTTGGTGGCACATATGATTCTCTAGAATTCTCCCACTTCTAGCGCATGAAGCGTGCAGTTTATGCGCTCATGCGTATTTATCTCTTTACGTACGTTTTGAAAAACATGCACCAAATTATGTGGTTCCTTCCTCGAACTGACAGAAAACATAACCTACATATATGCTACATGACAATAAATTTTTATTGGATATTTCGTTCTTTTACGCTACTTTTTATAACTTAACATCCTTCCAAAATATTATTGTTACGCCGCAACAGTATCTTTATGAAATCGGGTATGAGGGCAATGTCCCTATGTTTGCAGTTTGAAATTAACGGATTCACCCCGTTCGATTGAATAGGTTCGCGGGATACCACGGAATAGTTATACGTTTATTTTATTTGCGTTTACACTTGTCCTTAAATTTAAGTTATAAGTCTAATAAATTAAGTGTTACGAATATGACTTGAAACGCGTTTCTTTTCTCACAGTAAACGGAAAATTATCGTGGGCTCTTAGCGCACAGAGCATGTTTAGCAATTAACAATTAAGCAATGAAGCGAACAAATAATAAAGCAATTAAGCACGCATGCACCAGCAACTAGCAATTAAGCAATTGTAGCAACGGACTGTTTAGCAGATAGATACTTTCGATACCCGAATCCAACGAGAGAGTGGAAGAGGAATCTTCTTGCGATTTCCGGGAAGCGCTCTCTCCCCCTTCCATCGATCCGAGATCATTGGAAGGGACCGTGATTGACGCTCCGTATGAGTGAGCAGGCCTCCCAGAATTATGCTCGCAGAATTTGGGACTCGTGCCCGGGAGATGGCGTTAAGCATCCGATTTCTCGTACATTTCCCGCCCGCCTTCATCGATGATCAATGGTCCGTCCGGCGAACCAGCTGCTGATTGGTTGAGCGATGTAGCGCGATCTTGAAGCAGTACAGTGGCGCCGCACGTTGGCAGCATCTCTCCTCTGTCCCATCCTGCAGGATTGCTCAACCAGAAGGGTCCAGACCACCACACCGTAAAGTCTGGCAGTTGACTGGGTGGGAGCCCTCTTGAAGCGCAGTTAGGGGGATTCTCCAATCCAGGAAAGTGATGCCAGCGCGCTTCACCTCCGACACCCTATTGGCCACGTATGTTTTCGAACATGCAGGGTGTCCACGTAGCCAAGCTAATGTTATCGTCGAATCGCTCTACAGGTAAATGTCCACTCCCTTTAGTTCCACACTCGCGCGGGTAAGGGCCATTAAGCGACTCAGAAGTGTAGCCACGCAGAGTTCCAGTCGCGACAAGGAGATCTTCTTTAGTGGCGCAACCTTAGTTTTAGCGTTGACGATCTGAGTTCGCACCTGTCTCTGAGAGTTCACGATCCGGAGGTAAATTACAGCAGTGTAAGCCCTCTTGGAGGCGTCTTCAAACCCATGGAGTTCCCGTGCCTGGGCGGAAGGGTGCAGTCCAAGCCATCGACGGACGCAGATGCTGTTCAAGGCTGGTAACTCTGCAAGGTATCGACTCCAAGTATTTTCTCCTGCGGTGGGTAGCGGGGCGTCCCAATCTAGATTCAATATCCAAAATGATTGCATGAACGTCTTTGCAGTAATAGTAACCGTGGATACCAGGCCCAGTGACTCTCTGTCACCTTACGGGTTCGGTAGAAGATTCCTGTTTGACTCCTGCCACGTAATCTCCGGAATAGCATCGTCAGCAGACAGTGCTTCCATCAAGGCTGATCGGTTGGAAGCCCACTTTCGGAGATTGAACCCGCCCGCCATGCACAGCCTCCGTAGCTCTTTCTGTAGCTTCCGAGCTTCCTTCTCGGAATTAGCGCCAGTAACGACGTCATCCACATAGACGTCGTGTCGGAGAATCTCAGCGGCTCGGGAAAATCGGCTCTGCTCGTCAGTGGCCAGTTGGTGCAGCGTACGGATGGCTAAGTAAGGGGCACACGCGATGCCATACGTGACCGTATTTAACTCGTATTCACCCCTCTCGGCCTCTTCCTTCTCTCGCCACAGGATCCTCTGGAAGCGCCGGTCTTCGGGGTGGATCAAGATCTGTCTGTACATCTCTTCGATGTCAGCAGTCAAACAGATCTTGTGAGTCTGTTGTAGGTCCAGAATCAGATTAGGGCCCACCAACAGCTGATCGTTTAACGACTTCCCGCTTGTCGTAAGGTAAGAGCCATTGAACACCACTCTGAGCTTGGTGGTGGTGCTGCTCTCCTTTAATACTCCATGATGCGGTAGGTAGAAACCTGGTCCCAGAAGTTCTCGACCCTCTGCCCCTCTTGTCCATATGCGCGAGATCCTCATACTCACGCATGAATCCTTGATAAGCTTGGGCAAAGGCAGGGTCCCTTTTGAAGCGAGCCTCCATCCATTTCGCATTGCTGCTCTTTCACGGTGTATGCAGTGGGTATCGTCAGCTCCTCCTGTTCCCAGAAACGATGAAATAAAGGTAGCCGTTCTTCCTCCAGAGTATCAGTGAGAGAGACCAAGCCACTGGTTCCCGTAGCAAGTCGTGTGTCCGCTTTGTAGGCCGGTCCAGACACCGGTGCCCGCCGATGCCGACGATACGGATGTCTGACGGCTTTCATCTGATACGTAGTTCTTGCGCCAGCGCCTCAGTAATCAAAGACACTTCGCTACCCTGGTCTATTAGGGCACGCACCACCCTGGGATCCCCTTCGGATGGCAGCACTTTTATGCGGGTCGTCGCCAGCAAAACAGCGGGACAATCCGGTAATACGCCGCTGGCAGTATGCGACGAAGCTTCTGAGGCCATGGCCTCCGATTCACTGGTCGGCCCCGCAGCATTGTTTTCCTCATGTATGGAGGTATGGTGCTTATGATTGCACCATTGGCACAGCCGTTCCGATCGGCAGTCAGCTACTTGGTGCCGGCCCAAGCAATTGTAACACAGCTTCGATTCCATTAGCACTTATCGCTCTCGCGTACTCGTTGATTTGTACGCGCCACAAAATAATAAAAAATGGTTCCCCTTGCAAATAATACACTGTTCAGGAGCGCGCTTCTGTTTGGTCGCCTGATGCACTCGCGTTACCTTTTGGCTGCCCCCTGATTTAGTGGCTTGTCCCTCAGCTGCGCGGCTTCCTCCCTTTTTCTCTTCCAGGGCAGTAACGGTGCGAATGCGCGTAGCCAGGAACGACTTCAGTTTGTTAAAGGCAGATGGGTTTGTCTGATCGGCCAACAGGGTTTTCCATTCCCTCCACGATTGTTGATCCACACGCTCTACTATCATATGGACCAACCAATCTCCTGTTCCATCAAACGGACGATTCAGAGTTCCAAGGGCCTTGACGAAATCGCTGACGGAGAAGTAAAGTTTTTTGTGGTCGCACTCGATTCTCGCGTGACTGACGGCAAATTAATTATCGTAGTGCTCTTTAAGTATTGACCAAGCGCGCTCAAAAGTCTCTTCTCGAGTCGGTAGATTCCGGAGGGCAAGAAGGGCGTCGCCTTTTAAACAACCCCGCAAGTAACGAAGACGATCCACATCAGATAACGGCTGTGTTTCAATTCACGCATTATGCGCATAAACGCAGCGCAGTCACTGCACGCATTCATAGCGTTCCGTTTCCAACAGCGCATGAACCGCAGTAACGAAACGGAACGGTTTTCGATACGTTTGATGCTCGTGAGGTTGCGCGAGAATGTTCAAACTTACTTAGAATTAGCTATGCAGTTGGATGGGTTACAGTTAATTTAATTCGAGACTTTTGGACGGTGGTCGAAGCACGCTTCCTAACTACATCGGTTACTTCGTCCTAAGCATCGGGGACCGACTCCTAACGAAATTTGATGGTTTTATTGGTTCCTGGATTTTCTCAATCCGAGTTTATCTATTCTTCTTGAACAGCGACAATTATTGAAAGCGAAGACCACATTTTATGAGTTTTACAGGACGAACTGCTGCTTACCCAGCGTAATTTGATAAGCTAAGCAGATGTGTAAAGGAAAAATGAAGTTATTTATTATCCGCGCTCGGGGTAAATTGAAGGTTTTGAAGGCTATTTAATACATTCGCAGGCTCTCGTACGTCTTCTGGATTAGAGTATAGCTGTAAAGTTAGCATTATAAGAACACGTTCGAAAAACTTAGCAGTAAAAGCCATTAAGAAATAATAATGCGCGCCACGTATTTGCTTCCTTCCTCATCTTCCGTTTCGACCCTGCCTAAAACCTTCTAGGGATGTGCTGTTCGCTTCGAAATTGAGTCCGTTGCGTTGGTTGTGATTCATGCAGCGAGTGCAAAGACGGCATAACCTGATTCGTAGAATTCCCTAGAATCCTCCAACTTCTAGCTCCTAATGCATGCAGCAAGTGCAGAAAATAAAGCATGGACAGTCAATGCGCATATTACGCGCATGCGTATTTGTCGCTTTACGTGTGTTTCTGTATTTCGGATTCGAATACTGCAAACAGGGGAAAGCAGGATAATTCCGGCTATATAAGCAAGAAACGCTATAAAATTTGAGCAACTTACACATTTGCTACTTTTTTAATATGAATTTATAGTTTGAAGTGTCTAGTTTTTACTAGTGTGACCGAGAAAGCATAAATTTACGTTGTAACAAAGTTGGAAACAATAACACAAAAATGTCCATTTGACTGGAATTACGGAATTAACGTGGGGTAATTCCGGCCATGATTTTTCTTTATAAAAGATGTGGGAAAACTGTTAAATTAATAAAAAATTAGGTTTTGTTTTAAAATTAATTACTACATGAATCACAAATGTATTCTTCAGGAGTATTCCAGCCTGAACATTCCTCATATGCCCATGAACCACATGCTCGATTAAAAATTTACTTTTTTCTTCCTCAGTTTCCTCTTACCTCCATTTTGTGTTTTTTATGTGGATGGAAGCGTGTTAAGAAATATTCCTGACTTCATTCTGTCTTATTCGTAATTCTTTTATGTCAGTTGCATTTAAGCCAGAAGAGAGTAATGTTAAAAGCTGGTTACAATTACCCCTCAATTCTGGCCAGTCGTACCCCTCAAAGGCGAATTAGAATGTAATAAAACGCACAAATTTGGTAAACATAAACAATTAAGCTAAAACATACTATTTCGACGAAATGTACTCAGAAAATGGCATCATGAATGGAAATTTTGATTTCTTAACCACGAATAATTACTCTCCTCGACTTCATAATCTGCTCCTCGAAGTGACAGAAAATATAACCTATATGCTATACCCGATTTCATAAAGATACCGTTGCGGTGTAATAATAATATTTTGGAAGGATGTTAAGTTATAAAAAGTTGACAAATGTAGCGTAAAAGAACGAAATATCCAATAAACATTTATTGTCATGTAGCATATATGTAGGTTATATTTTCTGTCAGTTCGAGGAGTTATACGCATGCGCGCATAAACTGCACGCTTCATGCGCTAGAAGTGGGAGAATTCTAGAGAATCCTATGTGCCACCAACGCCACTAATGCACGCATAGACTGAAACGGAACGATTTTCTCTGCAGTCTATGCGCATAATGCGTGAATTGAAACACACCCAACGTGTCATCACGCATAATTATGGAAATTTCCTGTCACAGGCTCGTGAGATGCATAGACAGCAAATAGACGACATCAATTCTGGTTTTCAGCGGCTCTGTCAGCGTGTTACTGAGATAGAAAATAAAATGAATAAAATTTCCTCATCGTCAACAGCTATCGGTGACTCATCTTTTTATGAGGAAGTGTTGACTGAGATCAGGGAGAGGGAGTCCAAATCATGTAACATTATCATGTACGATTTAGCTGAGCTTCCACCGGCTCAGTCGTCATTGGGTCACGTTTCATCTGATGTGGATATGGTGAAAGATATTCTCAAGGAAGTTAGTCAGCTGGATTTTTCGAGTATCAGAACCTCGAGGATTGGTAAAGCGGTAACGGGGAAGTCAAGACCTATCCGCGTTACGTTTCCCTCCAAGGATAACGTCAGAGTCATCCTTAAAAACAAGACGGCTTACCTGTTAAGATCTACGAGGACCGGACTTTCAAGCAACGCCAACATCTGCGGAATCTTCAAGAAGAGCTGAAGGAGCTAATGAATTCTGGAGTAGTTGATACGACGATTAGATACATTCGAGGGGTGCCTAGAATAGTGACTTGTGATTCCAGACCAACACGAAAAAACTAGCTTGTGACCCCTTAGTTTATTATCAGAACGTTCGGGGGCTTCGGACTAAATTAACAGACCTTTGTCTTGCGCTCTCATCTTCCTGCGTTCGATATGATGTAATTATCTTTGTGGAAACTTGGTTTAGTGAGAATTTCTCTGATTCTGAATTAATGCTGCATGAGTACACGATTTATCGAGTGGATAAGAATTCTCATACTAGCTCTTTATCGCATGGTGGCGGAGTACTCATTGCTGTCTGTGGTAAATTCTCTAGTCAACTTATTGACATACAGGAGAGGTGCGTTGAACAACTTTTTGTTAAGGTGCGCTTTGGAGACTCTTTGTATATCTTTGGTGAGGTTTATATTTCTCCATCTTCTGATTGTACATTATATGAGAAACACTGCTCAACTGTCACGGATGTATCTTCATCTCGACCAAATACAAACATTTACGTCATTAGTGATTATAACCTTCGTCATACTGTTTGGTTTACGAATGTGGTGGGTACTTTAAATTATACGTCAACAGTCTCTCAGGTGCGCGCACCAACTGATACTATTTGTGAATATTTTAACATGCTGCACCTTTACCAGAAAAATGATGTATGTAACATGTATGGATCATTGTTAGACTTGCTTTTTACCAATGACAGCATGTGCAGAGTGTATATACCACTAGAGAATCTTTTGACATGCGATTCTTACCATCCTGCGTTGTGCATCTGTATTTCTGCTCGTATTGAGAGACCTTCCCAATCAACTTTTCCGAGTAAGGCCAATTTTAACCTCGCTGACTTCAGCTCCATCGCAGATTACTTAGATAGTGTAGACTGGGATAATAGTTTAAATGGATTTAAATGGATGTGCGGATGCAGCCGTGGATTTTCTTTATTCATATCTCAATTATGCAATAGACACACATATTCCTAAATTCTATGTTCGGTCCTCGCTTTACCCTGAATGGTTTTCAGCCCACGTCAGAAACTTAATTCGCCTGAAGAAAATAGCGCACATTAATTATAAAAACAGTCATTTATATTCGGACTATTTATGCTTCTCGGCCCTGAGGACTCAATGCAAAACTGCCTTAAGGAAAAGTTGGTTGGAATATGTACGTAGAGTCGAAGGAATGACTTCAACTAACATCAAAAGTTTTTGGAAATTTATTAATTCGAGAAATAGAGATCTTTCTCTTCCGCAATCGATGCATCTTGACGGTCATTTTTTTCATAACAGTTTGGATATTACGCGTATATGTTCGCGATACTCCATGCACTCAATCCTTCAATTCTAACCATGATATTGATGTCTCTGACTTATCCATTAGTATTGGCGAAGTTTTTCATAAAATTTCCTCTCTTGATGTCAACAAAGGACTGGGTGATGACACTTTTCCACCGATCTTTTTTAAATCATGTAAATATATCATAGCCAGGATCTTGTGCATTATTTTCAACATATCGTTGAGATCTGGAATTTTTCCGTCAAAGTGGAAAGACAGTATCGTATCGCCTATTTTCAAGGCAAACGATAAGTCTGATATTACGAATTACAGGCCAGTTAGTATCTTAAATGTCATGCCTTGTGTTTTCGAGAGTATTATTACGGATAAGCTATCAGCTCTCACTAAGAATATTATTATTAAAGAGCAGCATGGTTTTGATTCGGGTCGCTCGACTACCACGAATCTTATGTTGTACCATCATTATATTGTAAATGAACTTGAGCGTGGTTATCGAGTTGACTAAATGCTATTGGTATTCGAGGCAATTTACTTGGTTGGTTATCGAGTTACTTAACAAATAGATACCAAAAGGTCAAATTTAAAGGCAGCTTTTCGAGGACTTATCAAGTTACTTCAGACGTACCACAGGGATCGCACCTCGGTCCTGTATTGTTTAACATCTTCATTAACGATGTTTCCGATGTTTTCCAGCATTGTCTTTTCCTGCTCTACGCCGATGACCTGAAGATATTTAAAAGAATTGCGATTGACGAGGATATAAATCTCGTACAGGGCGATCTTAATAGGCTGTGTGACTGGTGCGAGGATAATGAAATGACACTGAATGTCTCCAAGTGTCACGCTTTACATTTTTCTCGTAAAAAATGTTTGCACCATACTGAGTATACACTCAATGGTGCCTTAGTTGACTCTAGCGTTAGTATTCGTGACCTTGGTTTTACCTTCAGTTCTTCGTTATCTTTTTCCCAGCACTACTATAATGTAAGAAATCAAGCGGCTAGAATGCTTGGGTTCATCACGCGTGCATCGGCAGATTTCGTTAATCCTGGTACTTTAATCACCCTGTACAATGCATTAGTCGTTCCCCACTTAATGTACGCGTCTCCTGTCTGGAATGCCTATCAGGATAAATATATTATGTTATTGGAACGCGTTCAGCATAAATTCTTTCGACTGCTGGCTTTTAAACTCGGTACTCCGATGTCTCGACTATGCCATGAATATAGTTCTATTCTGGAAGTCAGCGGTCTTCTCACCTTGGAACATCGTTGTTGTCTATCCGATCTTACTTGCCTTTTGGTATTATTAATGGCTACACCGACTCTGCGGACATTTCAGCTCTGGTCAACCTTTATGCGCCTATTGCTTCTATTAGATCGCCTTCTCTTTTTTACATATCGGCACACAACACTTCGTATGGGATGAATAACTCCATTAATAGAATATGTAAATTAGCGAATCTGTATAGCGCACATGTTGATTTTTTTAGCGGTACATTGGCCACCATTAAATATCGTTTGCGGGCTTTAACTCGCTCGAACGTCAATGTACACACCCGTTAATTCTTATTCTAGCTTTGATTGTATTAGTTTATTATTTCCATTATTTTCTTGCACTATTGTTTGTTTATGTACGTACATTGTCTATTTGTTAACATTATGAACTGAGCATTGGAAACGAAAGGGTCTTTACCCGTGGAATTAAATAATAATAATAATAATAATTAGTGATCGAAATGAATCGCGAAATTCCGGCCAAGCTTCGCAACGGCCGTCGAATTCCGGCAAGGGCAAACAAGGTAGCGAGGCCCGTGACTGTGCGGCTGTAGCCGAGGCCACGGTCGTGGTCGAGCCCCCCCCCCCCCCCCCCGTCAGGAGAGGCGCGGTCGCCCTTCGACCCTCCAGTTTTCTTAATTTATCCAGGAACTTAGCTTCTTCCACGCAGAATAGCTCTTCTGCTGCGGAAAAATGATCCTCTTTGAAGTATGGCAGGGTTAGTACCTCCTCCTTGCCTTCTGTAAGCATCTGAATGAGTTGATCCTCGTACTTTTTCCAATGGCCGCGTAACATCTTCAATCGTGCCTCGGCGGCTCCTAGCGTTATTTTACTAACGCCTAATTTCTTTAAATTCACGTAAGCCTTAGAAATACGATCATTAAGAAGTGATTGCGTTTCAGTAATCGAAACCATTGTTCACAGGTTGAGTAAGGTCACTGATGGCGGTTACACGTGGCACTCGCGAACGTTCTCGAAGCAGATTCCGAAGCTGCCGGTCTCCGGCTCGAAGGACCAAATGTTTACAGTTTGAGATTAACGGATTCAGCCCGTTCGGTTGAATAGATTCACAGGACACCACGGAGTAGTTTTAAGATTATTTTATTCGCGTTTACACTTGTCCTTAAATTTAAGTTATAAGTCTAATAAATTAAGTGTTACGAATATGGTTTGAAACCCGTTTCTTTTCTCACAGCAAACGGAGAATTATCGCGGGCTCTCAGCGCACAGACCAAGTTTAGCAATTAACAATTAAGCAATGCAGCGAACAAGTAATGAAACAATTAAGCACGCGTGCACCAGCAACTAGCAATTAAGCAATTATAGCAACAGACTCTTTAGCAGATAGATATTTTCGATACCCGAATCCAGCGAGAGAGTGAAAGAGGAATCTTCTTACGATTTCCGGGAAGCGCTCTCTCCCCCTTCCATCGATCCGAGATCATTGGAAGGGGCCGTGATCGACGCTCCGCATGAGTGAGCAGGCCTGCCAGAATTATGCTCGCAGAATTCGAGACTCGTGCCCGGGAGATAGCGTTCAGCTGCCGATTTCTCGTACACCCTATCTCTAAACATGTAAGATTTCTGCTAACGTAAAAATAGATTTTTATTATTTATTTATGAAACAATCGACAAAAAAACATATTAGACGTAATATTTAACCTTCCCTTTACGCATAAAACAAACAAGAAGTATTTTTAAAAATATTTTAACCTAATAATAGTCGATTTAATATGAAATATAAAATGTGTATTTCTGCTCAGCGAAAATGCTCGAATTTCTGCTCGCGAGCGTGACCCGTTTTCTGCTTACATACATATCCACATGCGATTTATCTTCCAATTGAAATGCCTATAATTATATTTTGGATAACACAAATAAACAAAATTATTTAAAGCTTTAAAATGTCTTTTATTTACAAAAATATAAAATATTTATTACAAAATCTGTAACGAAAATATTTTTCAAATTGCCAATACAAAATCTTTCAGTTTTTTAGTTTAATTTTCTCTGCATCTTTTTCTTTCAAGATGACACCTTTAGTTTTTTTACAATTATAAATGTACCATAGAATATTTTCAATCAAACAGAAAAGCAAAATGTTTTATTTATAAATCAACACACTGAAATGTTAATGGTGATTGAGATGTCAGAATTAAATGGTTAAAAGTTTGAATCTATAGATATGAAAAATCTTTATTAATTTTGATTGATATTTAATTTTCCAACTTCGAAGTGAATTGAGTAAGGTTTGCAATATTATTATTTGACGAGATGTGTAAACAAATAAAATATGACTATTTAGGAATAGATATAACTATAGTCTGATTTACTAAAGAAGGCGCCTGGGCGGCCCGTGCCCCGTGCACGGAAAAAGGTCAGCACCGTTTTCAACGGTGCTCGAAAAATGACCACCGTCGCCGACGGTGCTGAGGCCCATTCACGGCGCTGTTCAGCACCAAAAGCATTCACAATCCCAGATAGCACACAGACGTCTAAAGAAGCGCCCAAAAGACGTCTTAAAGCCGTTCAGACCTAACACGGACATAGAATTAACATCTTTAAGACGTCTATGTTATATGGGAATGGTGTCCAGCACCGAAAACATCGGATGCCAACATCTGACGTCACATACTTATCCGCCACTGGCGTCACGTGGCTTGGCTTGGCTTGGTTTCACGGTGGCGCTGTTTCATTTTCTACCTTGGCGTTGAATGGTTCGACGTCGCGGCGCCATCGCGTGCATGTATGGCGTTCCCTCACCGCTAATTACTCTACGGACGTCTAACATTTCCTTTCATCACTGTGTATAAGCTGTCTTTCAGACTTTTAAGACGTCTTAAAGACAGCTTATAGACGTCGTGTGCTATCTGGGCGTCTGAAGCCGCTCAAAAAGCGTTCTAAGGCCGTCCAGACATAAAACGGACGTACAATTGACGTCGTTTAAGACGGCTGTGCTATGTGGGATGACGTCTCGACGATGTCCATTTTAGGTCTGCTATAGGTCTGAACGTCTGAATGTCCTGATTTGTAACAAGACGTCTTTAAGACGCTTTTGGGACGTTTAAAAGACGTCTTGAAGGGGCCGTCTCAGCGAGCCTTGAATGTGCGTACGCTCACACAAGTCAAGTTAAGCGTGTACGTATACGCGTGTAGTAAACAAACCCTAAATTTCAACTTCTGTCCTGAAATCGGCCAGAATGAAGTTTTTAGAATAAGCACCGTACGTTGAAATAATAATGAATTTATGAATCGTGTACTGAAACAGACTCGAGAAATTACAAAATGAAGCTTAAAGAATTCTCCGTCACCGGTGCTGATGGTATATTCGCGCCATGTAGAATCAGAACCGGTGGAAGACCAAGCTAACCGATAAATGTAAGAAATACATAGTTGCCGAGACGTATCGAGAATCGGATCGCGCTGTTGCCGCATTTCCCCTATTACCATTTTGTCATCAGGGAGGCTTGAAAGAATCACGGCGAAGCGACTGGAGAACAGTGATGAGCAAAGACAATATCTGGATAAACTCAAATAAAAGATACTTTATGTTTATCCGTTATTCGAAGTTGCGAGTAGCACGAGTTATCTTTATTCCAAACACCACGGATAAGTGAATTTATTTGAAGTGACGACGGCGAAACATAATTTTTTTATTCGAAGTGAATTCATTCGACGGTGAAAGATAGTTTTTTTAGTCGAAGAAAGTTTATTCTTACCATCGAATAAGGTTTACATCTTTATCTGTAGTTTATTCGGCTTTTATTCGAAGGCTTCGAAATTTCAAATAACTTTTGGCAGCTTGTTTACCCTAATCGGCGCGATTTCACTTCGTGCTGAGGATTTGGGCTGTTCGGCGCGGCTTCTGATCTTGGTTCGAGCCTCGGCTCGAAAGGCATACAGTGTTGCTTGCGATGGATTATGTATTAATAAAATGTACAACGTAACGTTTTCAGTAACATACTGCTGAGATTTTCCAGATTAAAATGAGTTCAAACACAGTATAAATCGGATTATTTCTAGAACAGTACTAGTTTATTCTTAAAAAATTACCAAAATATTCATCAGGCGATATCTCGGTTTTTGAGTTTAGGGGACCTCCTTACATAAGAATTTCATAGTGGAGTCTCGATCAAAAATAATTTTTTGGATTTTGTAAACTAGTGTAATTAAATATAAATGTAATATTTCTAATCTGATAATGTTAAGAATAATCCGATCTATACCGTGCTTAAATTCATTTTCATCTGGAAAATCTCAGCAGTATGTTACTGAAACGTTTATGTTGATACGATAGAAAATGTGAAAGTTTTACATTCTATTAAGACAAACAAAATAAACAATCATTGAACAATCATATCATTATATTTTTTCACAAGAAAATATAAATATTGGCCTGCATATTATTCAACATGTAACATGTAGACATTTTTCAATGTACCCTTGTAAAATTTTACAATCGTTATAACTGAGTCATAAACCATTTCCATAATTTGTAGCACCTTCAAGTCAACCAAATATAGCATCGTAAAACCAGATGTTTCAGTGTGCCCTAGAGTAACAACATTTATGATATCCTCTAGAAGCCAGGTATATCGAGGAATTCGTATACTTTTCGCGAACGTATATCGTGATCATGTCTTGCCGATCGTTTCGCAGATCGATAATACGTCGAACAGGCAGTACACCATACAAGACTGCGCTGGATTGAGGAAAAAAGCATGTGGAGTTGACGTAGAAATGTCAGCCCGAACCCGTTGTCTCTAAGTAGTACGGAGTATAACCTTCTGGCGTGCACGAAGGAGCGTGCTCCTTCCTTCACTCCGGCATTCACGTACTTTTTTTGGCGCGCCGGCGTGTGGCGCGCAAGAACGTCTATGTAAAGGGCCCTTAACGGGACCGTCTTATTTTTGTTATTGTCCGAATCGATCGAAGCGTCCCCAATAAACAAACGGACCATAATGAACCTACTGCGATCGATAAAGGAACTTGTACAGAGGTGACATCTCCAGGTACTCTATGTAGATGAATTTTTTACGCATAGTTGCCACATTTTCTGTTCTCTCTGTCTCTGCCGACGATGACGACGACACCGACACCGACGACAATGACAGCAACGACAACAACAACGACGACGACAACAACGACAACGACAACAACGATGTTGATGATGATGAAGATGATGTTGTTGATGATGAGGATGTTGTTGTTGTCGTTGTTGTCATTGTCGTTGTCGGTGTCGATGTCGTCGTCATCGTCGCTAGAATCTGGAAGATTATTCGAACGTTCCTTGGTTGTCGACTGAGTAACGGGTCGAAGTCTCTTCGATGATTGTTGTCGATCGTATTCGTGTTGCCTCTTCATTGGTCGCGATCGAGGTGTTGAGCGCGTTTTCAACACGGTTGCGTTCTCGATCAATCGTTTCAGCGGTTCGACGATGGGCCGCGTGCTCGTCTCTACAGCCGCTTCCGTAGCCATTTTTCCAATTTTCAAGGCCAAGCACTTTTTACGTATTACGTCACTGACTTTGGCGATTTCCACCTTTGTATCCACGCTCCGGCGTTTCACCCCTTTCCGATGTTTCGTTTCTTTTGGATGTTTCGTTCCTTCTCGTCGATGACGTTGGCGATGTTTTCGCGAATGCTTCGCGTCGACGTTGCTCGAGGTTATCGTATTCGCCACCGCCGTAGTCGTCGATTCGTTAGACATTTCGTGTTGCTCGATGAACGATTCGCGGTTTACTGATGTCCTCGAGCTACGACAGAACTATCCTTATCGATCACCACGAAATCATATCGTCGACGCCAACATCTCGCGCACAAGTCGTTGAACGACTCGAACGTCATGTCTGTGTTCACGTGATCGTTGTACACGCGGCGCAAGTTCGTGCTATCTTGTTTGAAAAGCATGAGAAAATTCGTGTTGTCCCTGATCAAATGTTTAGGTATTCTAGCGTACGACTGACATAAATAAAAGCAATCCACGTTCGCGTGGTGGCCCATAGAGAAGTATTCGCGTATCGCGTTCTGTTCGTCGCACGCCACGTCGTCGAACACGAAGATCGAATCGGGCCGAGCGTCTCTCGGTGGAACGATCTCAGCGTTGTCGGAGTAGGGAAAGTATTCGATTCCATCGACGAGCGCCAACACCTGCTCGAGATATCGATACTTTGGTTGATGCAGCGATTTCGAGTACACGTACACGTTCTCGAAGCGCAAACCGTTCGGACTCTCTAACATGCTCAGAAGCACGTTCGTTTTTCCACACCCGGACGGACCGCAAATCACGCCCCGCACGCTGTTCGGCAACAACGGACCGTGTCTGTTCGATCGACTCGCATCCCTATCATCCTCGAGCATTCTGTTCGCGGTTACGCGAATAACGTCCGACTGTTTCGCGAATCGCATGTTCGCGGTGTTTCTCAGGTACTCGCGCGCGTCTGACGAAACACGACTATTTATATTCGTGGCACGCGTCGCGCAGGTCACTATCGTTGTGATCGGCTAAGCGTGCATACGCGTTCATTATTATTATTATTATTATTACAGTAGCTATCGTGATTATTGTAACGTATATGGTAGCGTCAACGACTGCGACGTCTCACGAATTAGGCAAGAATCAGAGGAGGAAGAAGAATCTGAAAAAGAATAAGACTGGATCGGGTCTCGTGAACGGTATCATAAACCGTCTCCCGTTCGAACTACACGTTTCAGGTTATCAGTTCTGCGGACCGGGAACGCGTTTGCTAAAGCGATTGGCTCGTGGCGACGAAGGTGTGAATCCCCTGGACGCAGCGTGTCGGGACCACGATATCGCGTACTCTCGTCGAAAGGATTTAGAGGGAAGACACGAGGCGGATCGTGCGTTAGCCGAACGAGCGCGAGAACGAGTATTCGCGAACGACGCGACCTTTGGTGAAAAAGCAGCCGCGACTGGAGTGTGGGCAACTATGAAGGCTAAGACTAAATAAATTATCGATGCTGCGTATTCTGGAAAGCGATCGGCCGATCGCGATGAGTTTCTGATCGTGGAGCTTGCAAGAGTACCCGTTGCTGCAAGCGACAACGAAACACACGTGGACCGTAAAAGCTACGTCGCAAATCGAGAAACCTCGATTCGTGCTATTCGCCACGCAAACCAATCGAAATAATAGCCCCAATAAATGCGCGGGTAAATTCGACCCGAATCATCTCATGAACGTTCGACTGTATCTAAATTCCGAGTCGTATCCGTACGACGACTTAAACTTAGATTTCGATAAATATAAATACGCGCTCCTGTACGATATGTACGCGAAATTCGGCCAATCGTACTATGGTCACGGAGAACCGTTGCTGAACGCGATCGAATTCTTGCAATACGCACCTATCGCGGTCACAGATTGTTCTAGGCAAAACAAGTCGTTGAAGAGCGCTACGGTGGACGTGCGAATAGATTTCGAATTCAAAGAAAATGTTCCCTCTAATACTACCGCCTACTGTTTGATCATACACGATCGTATAGTCGAATACGGCCCTTTAACCAGCGTGGTACGCAAACTAATATAGTGTGCGTGCATAAACTATTACTGCTACTACTACTGCGGATACTGCTACTGTTTTAAAACGTCGATGTCGAAGACCTCAGTTACTGTTCTGACACCGTCGCCGCCGGTGCTACCTAAACGAATAATAATGTTCGCCATTGTCGATCTACAAGGTTTCAAAACCGAACGCGACTTTGTCGTGAAAGAGATCGCGATTCGCACAAACAGCAACACCGACAGCAGCAGCAATAACGATGAAACGCCGACGATCAGCCACTGGATCTTCGAACCGCCATACTTCTGGAATCATCTGAATTCGTTCGAGAAATGTCAAGCGTCCTGGCTCGCGAAGCATCATCACGGTCTCCGCTGGTCTGATGGTTGTGTTCCATACTGGAAACTTCCGGGACTGCTCGCTAGCGCACTCACGAACATCGACTTCGCTATCGTGAAAGGTGCGGAAAAGAAAACGTGGATACTGCAACTACTACCGGACATAATCGTTGAGGATGTATGCAATTTGTACGAACTGACGGCGCGAAAGATCAACAACAGCAACAACAACAACGCTCGAACTGTCGAAGACGACGGCGGCTACGACGTTAACGATGATTATTGCGGGATCATGCCTGACGTTCCTAATCTGAAGTCTATGTCTTCAACGAATGCTATCCGATGTGTATTTCACGACAACGGCGGTGTTTGCGCGCTGGAGAACGTCGAGAAAATATAGAATTATATACGTAGCGTCACCTAATGTGAGTACCACACATGCATTGCATCTACTTTACGCGTCATATGCAGAGAAACGAATATGTAAGAATTATTTTTTTTTTGTTTTCTATAGCGATGAATACAACGGCGGCGGCGATGAGAGCACTGCCAACGGCGACTGATTCCTCTACCCGCGAGCAAGAAGATCCCTCCCATACAAACGTTATTTTTACGCAAATACTGATTTTATAATTTAAGTACGCATGGATGGATGTACATTAATAAAACACACACTGTTTTGGATAAAAAATAATATTTATTTGAAAATTGTTATACCTGTATTATTAAACATATATATGCATGTACTATTTTAATACGTGGTTTACATCGCTGTAACGAGTTATATCGGTGGGACGCGAATCTTCCCCCCACCATGCGCGCCTGGCGCAGCCCGCCGCTGCCGAACGCGGGCGCGAGAGGGCCGCGCGCCGAGCGACGCTCTCGCTCGTGAAATCGTCACGGCGCTGCTTATAGGCAAGTGCGGCGGGCCCGCCAGGCAGAGTCTACCACGTGCGTTGCAGGCGAACGGTCAGAGCTCTCCCAGCGATCTCTTGTATTGCACAAGCTGTATCGTTGCGTACTTTTGAATTCCCCCACCTCCACGGCTCCTAGAGGAACGCGAGTCCGCCGACCTCTAGACGCAGGTCGATATCCACCGTCAATGTTAGGGTCAGACTTTGTCTGCCCCGGAGGACATCCTACAGTCTCCGTTTCTCCCGCGGGTTTTACCCACTGGGCGAGCGGACGCAAGACTTCCCGGTCAGGGCCATTGGTGGAGACCACAGCCAAGGCACCAGAACGACCACCCCCCACTCCTACTTCTGCCGACGAAACGCACCGAACCGCGCCCCGCGATCGCGACGCGCCGCCCGCACTCCACCGCGCTAGTATAGGTCATAGGATAAGCCGCAAAGATTCTGTTAGCCAGCACAGACCTGGCCGGGCCACCTTGTACCTCGACGATAAGAATAAAGAACCGTTACACAGCTCACTTTGCCTCGTTCACTCGGCCACCCCGTACATCCGTTCGATAGCGAACCTCCACGGAGCGAGGCTACATTTGGCGCCCGAACAGGGACTTACAATCAGTTGCCGAGCGAATGACCAAGGTGACCTGGGTATACGAGCTACCAAAAGCCAAACTCACGGAGTGGGCCAAACAGCACGGAATCGATCATTCCGGAGATCTCGACACTCTGCGAGCTCGGGTGGTGGCTCACCTCAGAGCCATGAACAAGGACGGCACCAGAGGCGACATGTCGATTAACATCGATCCTTCAACCGACGGGGCAACAACTTTAGCCGTGCCCCTACTGAGTTTCTCCCCTAGACCCGGAGACCAGCAACCATTGGAGGCAGCCGCCCCCACCGACACATACCACATAATGGAACGAGTAAGGCGGTGGGGCGGACATTACGATGGCGGCAAGGGAGCCGAGGACTTCCTCGACCAACTGGACGACCTACGGGACAGCTATCAGGTCACTCCAGAGCAAATGCTGCGGTGCCTCCCCGGAATTTTAAAAGGCTCGGCTCTCCAATGGTTCCGGAACGAAAAAGCCGACCTTCCCACCTGGGATGCATTCCTAGAAGCATTCCGGCAAACCTACCTGCCGAGGCGACGACAACACGAGCTGGAAATGGCCATCCACCAACGACGCCAACGTCCGGGAGAGAAAGCCCGTGAATTCGCCTCCGCCCTCCGAACGCTTATGCGCCGCCACGGACAAATGCCCGCCGCCACTCAATTGGAATGGCTATATTCCAACCTGCGGGTGGAGTACCGCCTTTACATAAAGCGAACGGACTTTAGCTCGCTCTCCGGACTCCTCGGTTTGGCCGCCGACTATGAAGCGCTGCGCGAAGAGGAACCCAGCAGCACCCCAGTCCAGCCAGACACGCCAAAACCTAGCCTCGACGAGGTAGGTAGCCGGTACACCCGGGACCAGTGCTGCTGGAACTGTGGCCAGCGAGGCCACTTTCGCCGGGACTGCCGCCGACCAGGACGGCGATTCTGCAGCCGCTGCGGGACCGAAGGCCGGCTCAGCCGGGAATGCGACTGCGCCCCGGCGTCGGGAAACGACAACGGGTCCGGCGGACAAGGCCCCGACCGGACCACGCAACCCCAACGGCCTCAGCGACCCCAGCCACCGATAGCCGCCCGTATTTGCCCATAAATCTCTACGGCAGGGAGTTCCAGGCCCTGCTGGACACGGGAGCCTCCCTCTCGTATATTAATCGAGACGTCGCAGACTGGTGCAGGCGAAACGGCGACGAAACCACCGACACCGATCGGTGCGTCCAAGTCGCCAACGGTGCTACCGCCACCCTAGACGGCGAAATGAGGGTAAGAATGGTTGTCGGGGATTGCGCCATGGCAATTACGTGTGGGGTCCTTCCCAGCCTCACACAGGACGTAATCCTGGGAATCGACGCTCTCCACACCCTCGGACTAACGGTGCAGGTCCGAGGTATGAAATGGCGCCCAAAGGACGAGGCCGCCACCATCGAATCCACCTCCGGCCTCCAGGGATGCACCACGGAGCAAACGCAACGCCTCGAGGCGTTCCTCGTCAGTGAGCTGCAGCACTTCGACCGTGTACCAGGGCTGACACACATGGCGAAACATCGCCTCCGGTTGAAAGCCGGAACCGAACCGGTAAAGCACCGGTACACACCACGCAACCCTGCCATGCAGGCAATTATAGACGAAGAGGTGACCCGGATGCTCGCAGAAGGAATCATTGAACCGGCCGCCAGTCCATGGAGTTCTCCGGTGGTCATTGTCACAAAAAAAAACGGAAAAAAAAGGTTCTGCATCGACTTCCGCCGAGTAAATGAGGTCACAGAAAAAGACGCGTATCCATTGCCCCAGGTCCAAGCCACGCTAGAAAAATTGCGGGGCGCCCGATACATTTCCACACTGGACCTGGCCAACGGGTACTGGCAAGTGCCCCTGGAGTCCGACAGCCGCCCCATTACCGCATTCACAGTACCGGGGAGGGGCCTGTTCCAATTCAAAGTCATGCCCTTCGGACTACATTCCGCCCCGGCTACCTTCCAGCGCCTGTTAGACCGGGTCATCGGACCGCAGCTGGAGCCCCGAGCGTTCGCATACCTGGACGACATCATCGTACTTGGAGCAACCTTCGAGGAACACCTCGAAAACTTACAAGAGGTCCTCCAACGGCTACGGGCAGCAGGACTCAAACTAAATAAGGACAAATGTCAGTTCTGCCGCACCGAGCTGCAATACCTCGGGCATACCATCACGAACGAAGGCGTGGCCACCGACCCCGATAAAGTACGAGCCATCGCTCAGATACCCCCACCGACCACGATAAAGGAACTTCAACGATTCCTAGGCATGGTATCCTGGTACCGGCGGTATATCCCCAGATTCGCCGACCTAGCCGCGCCGCTGACCCGACTGCTACAGAAAAAGCAGAAGTAGAGCTGGAGCCCGGAAGAAGCTGCAGCGTTTGACGCCCTCCGGCAGCAATTGGCCGCCGCCCCCATCCTGTCATGCCCGGACTTTAGCCGGCCCTTCACCCTCCAGACGGACGCCAGCAACGAGGGCCTCGGGGCCGTACTCACGCAGGAGGTAGACGGAGGTGAAAAGGTCATAGCATACGCAAGCCGTACGCTCAACGCCGCGGAACGAAATTACTCCGTGACCGAAAAGGAGTGCCTCGCAGTAGTGTGGGGCATTAGGAAAATGCGGCCATATTTAGAGGGATACCGCTTCACCGTACTTACCGACCACCAATCCCTCAAATGGCTGCAATCAATGGACAACCAGTCCGGCCGCTTGGCCCGCTGGGGCCTAGAGCTCCAGCAATACGATTTCGAGATCCACTATCGCCGAGGGGAGTCCAACGTAGTCGCAGACGCTCTATCCAGACAACCAGAGAACGAACCCGCCCCACCAGAGGGGGAAATAGACAGCCTCGAATCACCCTCTGGATGCGCCTGGTACGACCGGATGAAGACCGCGGCCGAAACAGAACCGCACCGATACCCGGAGTATCGCGTAATAAAGGGACGCCTCTACCGACACGTTTCGGATACTCACGGCCCGCGGTCTGAAGCAGAGTGGCGAATGTGCGTCCCCCAACCCCTCCGGGAGGCAGTGCTCCGCGAAACGCACGACGCACCCACGGCGGGGCATTTGGGCGTCAGCAAAACCGCGGTCCGATTAACCCGGCAATACTTCTGGCCCGGAATGATCCGCGACGCTCGACGATACATACAACGCTGCCAGAAGTGCCTGGAATACAAGGCGTTCCAGCAGGCACCCGCGGGCGGCATGCAGACCACACAAGCTGCTAATCCCTGGGAGGTGGTGGCCGTCGACCTTGTTGGACCTCTGCCACGGTCAACGAAGGGGTTCACGATGTTGGCCGTGATGCAGGATAAGTTCAGCAAATGGGTCGAACTCCAGCCATTACGACAGGCCACCGCCCCAGCCGTGACCAAGGCCTTCAAGGAGAGGGTGGTGCTCCGCTTCGGGTGCCCCAGACGCGTCATATCGGACAACGGGAAACAATTCGTGAGCCGAGACTTCACCGAAATGCTCCGGGGGTACGGGATCGAACACCGCCAGACCCCCCCCCCCATACACACCCCAGTGTAACCCCGTGGAACGTGTCAACAGGGTAATCAAGACCATGATCGCCCAGTTGACCGATGGAAACCACCGAGAATGGGACAAATGGCTGCCCGAGATAGGTTTCGCCTACAACTCCGCTCGGCACGACTCTACGGGGTACTCCCCGGCTTACCTGAATTACGGAAGGGAGCCGGCCACCCCCGGGGCACTCCACCAGCCGACCGCGGACATCGCGGAGGAAGAGGTCGAGGTCCAGTACGCAGCACGATCCGAAGATCTGGATCGCCTACACGAAGCCATACGCCTCGCCCGCCACACACAGGCCCAGGCCACGGAGACCCAGAAAAAGGCCTACAATTTAAGAAGGCGAAATTGGCGGCCCCGCATGGGGGAAAATGTCATGCTTCGGGAGCACCCGCTGTCCTCCGCGGAGAAGAATTTCGCGGCGAAACTGGCCCCTAAATTCTCGGGCCCGCACCAAGTACGCGAGTACGTCGGGCCAAATTTAGTGGTACTACGGTGCGGGCGGAAGACCAAGAGGGCACATCTCCAGGACCTCAAGCCGTGCGAGGGGGAGGGGGAGGATCCCCCCCTGCAAGGCCTCGCTCGGAAACACCTCGTCTCACCGCGAATAGCACCGCAAACGCTGACGACGCGACAGTCGCGAAACCCGGGGAAACGGCAGCCACTAAACGAGACCACGAGAGGGCCACGGAGATAAAGACAACAAGACCAATTTCGCGCTGGCAAAACCAGCACAACACGAATGATACGACCGCGGAAGGATCAAATCTGACAGAAGCAATTAGGAGCGCTACCAGGCAACAGGCCGAAGCCGAAAATGCCGCAACCGAGAATATCGCACGAGGCAAGCAGGAAGATAGCAATACCGCTGAGGCGCGAGAACGCGGTCCGTCCGCTGGAGTGCCGAGTGAAACCGGCGGAGGCCGGGGTCAGACCAACCGCCCCGGCCGCGAGGAGGAGGTTGGATTTTGGAGGCCCGCCACCACCGGCGCGGGGACCGCCGCAGAAGACGCGGGGACCGCCGCAGAAGACGCGGCCGCCCCCACGACCAACAGCTGCGACAAAGCTCGCGATACTGCAGGCCGTGGAAAGCAGCCGGCTCCCACAGCCGGAGGCGCCGGGGAGAGAACGGCCGCGACCGCAAATTATAAGCGACCTCCGTCTCCCACCACCAGACCCGAGAGGTCCCGGAGCCTCCATCCTGGAGTCGCTGCTCCAGGCGCCAGCTCCGCCGTGGCCAGCAATGGCCACCCCGCTTCCCCGGCCGACGACACAACCGCCACCGAGGACACTGCCGCTGCAGGCACCGTCACCACCACAGGCGGAGGCGCCGACCCGGACCCAGCCAGGACCACCAGCGCCTCCACCCCAGCCGCCGGGCTCAGCACAGCAACGAGGGACGGGCCAGCCGAAGCCACCACCGCAGGAGCACCGAACCCCTCGACTCCCGCCACCCCCGCAGCCGCTGACCCCGCCTCTACCCTCGCACCCCCCGGCCCTGATGGAAGTACAGCTGCCAGCGCCGGAACCAGGAGCCCCACCAGCCAGACCCCCCATCAGCACAAACCACCCCACCGCCACGGCCCCCAGACCCCCCTGGCGACTCACCCCCGACCCCCCGGAGCTACGCATCGACATTCCGGCTCTCCGCGAGGGTCAGAGATTCCGGGTACCCACCCCAGGAGGGTACCTGGAAATCAAGATGTTGCGGAGACAACAGCTCCGGATCCGGTTTGGGCCGGCCTCCACCCCACTGCCGTGACCACCGCCCTCCGGCAATGGTACAGACGCTACTGCGCCCGTAGTTTAAGGATAGTTGTTAAGGTGGCGGGTAGCTAGTAAGTTTGTACACAATAGGTTTAAGTGTGGTGGTGGGTAGCCAGTAAGATTGTAAATAATAATTTGCCGAGACAATGTATATAAGGGGTGGGGGAAGATCGCGTCCTCCGAAGGGAGAGGGAGATGTAACGAGTTATATCGGTGGGACGCGAATCTGCCCCCCACCATGCGCGCCTGGCGCAGCCCGCCGCTGCCGAACGCGGGCGCGAGAGGGCCGCGCGCCGAGCGACGCTCTCGCTCGTGAAATCGTCACGGCGCTGCTTATAGGCAAGTGCGGCGGGCCCGCCAGGCAGAGTCTACCACGAGCGTTGCAGGCGAACGGTCAGAGCTCTCCCAGCGATCTCTTGTATTGCACAAGCTGTATCGTTGCGTACTTTTGAATTCCCCCACCTCCACGGCTCCTAGAGGAACGCGAGTCCGCCGACCTCTAGACGCAGGTCGATATCCACCGTCAATCTTAGGGTCAGACTTTGTCTGCCCCGGAGGACATCCTACAGTCTCCGTTTCTCCCGCGGGTTTTACCCACTGGGCGAGCGGACGCAAGACTTCCCGGTCAGGGCCATTGGTGGAGACCACAGCCAAGGCACCAGAACGACCACCCCCCACTCCTACTTCTGCCGACGAAACGCACCGAACCGCGCCCCGCGATCGCGACGCGCCGCCCGCACTCCACCGCGCTAGTATAGGTCATAGGATAAGCCGCAAAGATTCTGTTAGCCAGCACAGACCTGGCCGGGCCACCTTGTACCTCGACGATAAAAATAAAGAACCGTTACACAGCTCACTTTGCCTCGTTCACTCGGCCACCCCGTACATCCGTTCGATAGCGAACCTCCACGGAGCGAGGCTACATCGCGTAACATGGATTGCAATCCCAATGCTAACAATTCACAATCGATCAATGAATGCTTTTCGAAGTGTATGCTTTCAGAAATTAATTTCACATAATTCCTTGGTACGGAAGCGGTACGTAGAACTTCCACGAAGGCAGCATATTTACTGCTTACAGAATACATATTTTCGGTCAGCCAGGTGAACATATGATTGATGCAATGTTCGTACGCGAACAGTTTACGCATCGTGACTTCAGTCATAGATATATGACCCCGCGATTATCGATGATTTTAATAAGTTGATCATCATGCATACGCGTGAATTCGAGTCGTAAATGATCAATTACGATGTGGGTTTGGGGCGATGTTGCGTTGCTACGTAATCGTTGGAGTATGTCCGCCTCGTTTTGCAGTAGGAGCTTCCACGTTGACATTGAAAAGCATACCTAGCAGCCTTTATTGTCGGCTATGGCGATCTCGACGTGGCACGAATCCATGCCAATGCGAATTCCAATAGTTAGCCGTTTAAAAGCTGTTGCGGTCAGTGGGTAATCACGCCCCAGGATCCGTATGATTGATGGTTTTGGCGTTTTCGCTGTTTTTGGTGTTGCGGATCCAGAACTGTAAGAAACGTATACGCGGAATTAATACTTTGTTCGTTTGCGTTTACAGTGAAAGAAGTACGCGAATAAAATAAGTGAAAAGTGTATAGTAACGCGTACGTACCTCATATTGGACTGTTGTTGATGTTTATTGGGGAAACCGCCATCGTTGCCGGACGCGCAGGATGAATCGTTGAAGCTGCGTTTGTACATTTTGATCTGCACTATACGATTATACTGATCGACGAAGAAATTGACGCGAACGATACTTGTTAGCACTCGAGCGTACGTGGTGTAATGAAGTCCGCAGGACTGACCAACGTTGCTTTTATACAGATTCACGTACACGTGCACGTCAATGTATGAATATATATTGCAGCATTGATGGCGATGATCATCGAATTCTCTCTCTATCGCTCTTTCTCTCATGCACCTCAATCGAGTAACGTAAAGTCGCACTAACTCGTTGCGTTACCACGTGTATCGGATTCCCCCGTTCGCGATAAGGGCATTCGCATCCGTCACGGCGGTCCCAATCTTTGAAATATTCGAAACGAAACTCGAATAATTATCGCTCTATGTTTTCGTAGGCGGATGTTTACGCGAACGCAATGCCCCATTCTTACATGATGATCATGGGGCAGCTGTACTGTATAGATTAATAAATCTCGCATAGTTACCGCTTCGCGCTGTGTCAGAGGGTGTCGAATTACAGCATCTGCGGAGCACGCACGTACGCGCCTCGACGCGTTACATCCTGTCGCGCGTCATGATTCCTTATCTTTCGGAAGACTTCTTGCCGTATTATGAATTGATCTCGAATAGTTATTTCATTCAAAATACGTTGGGCTATACCCGAATAATTATCGCTCTGAGGGTGTCGAATTACATTTCGTCGGCGGATGTTTATACTAGGGCGACGTTGCATTCTTTCGTGAGACGGTTGGGCTATTTAGATTAATCGATCTCGAATAATTATTGCGATAAAGCGTCGAATCGTCGGCGGATGTTTATACGAGGGCGACGTTGCATTATTTCGTGAGGCGGTTGGGCTATTTAGATTAATTAATCTCGAATAGGTATCGGTGTCGAATTACAGCATCCGCGTTACATCCTTTCGCGCCTTATCTTTCGCGCCTGCGCACCGATCCCCGCGCGTGTTAAAATTTTGAAAATTCACCCCCTCCCCTCTGACGTCAGCCCCCTCGCCCACGAACTCGACCTGCGCGCGTGACGCCATTTTGAAAATTTTGAAATCCCCCTTCCCCTGTGACGTCATCCCCCTCGCCCTAGGTACGGTACCCCCCGCCCCGCCTCACCCCCTCGCCCCCCGTATCCAGAACTCTCATAGCCTATCTACTTGCGAAGTGTAGAAGAGATATTGATACGCAAATAAGTATTGTTTCATTGATATGTTTCCTAACTTCACTACGCAACCTCCCTATTTTTCGTTATTGCTATCCTCCTTTACGTTCAACGAGGCTCTGACGCTAGACGCAGGGATCGGCGGGCTCCAGCTACCGCTGATGGAAGGGGAAACACCTACAGGAGCGGTGGTTATGTGTGCGTGAACTGTGTTTGCGTGCGTCAGTGTGTTTCCTCCTCCATCAGCGGTAGCTGGAGCCCGCCGATCCCTGCCTAGACGCAGCTCTGGTGCCGTATTCCTTCAAGACTTCTCGATAGAAGGAGCTGTGGCAACAGCGCGGCAGAGACAGAGAGAATAGAAAATGTGGCAACTATGCGTAAAAAATTCATCTACATAAAGTACCTGGAGATGTCACCTCTGTACAAGTTCCTTTATCGATCGCAGTAGGTTCATTATGGTCCGTCTGTTTATTGGGGACGCTTTACATAGACGTTCTTGCGCGCCACACGCCGGCGCGCCACGCAAAAGTACGTGAATGCCGGAGTGAAGGAAGGAGCACGCTCCTTCGTGCACGCCAGAAGGTTATTACTTAGAGACAACGGGTTCGGGCTGACATTTCTACGTCAACTCCACATGCTTTTTTCCTCAATCCAGCGCAGTCTTGTATGGTGTACTGCCTGTTCGATGTATTATCGATCTGCGAAACGATCGGCAAGACATGATCACGATATACGTTCGCGAAAAGTATACGAATTCCTCGATATACCTGGCTTCTAGAGGATATCATAAATGTTGTTACTCTAGGGCACACTGAAACATCTGGTTTTACGAAATGGTTTATGACTCAGTTATAACGATTCTAAAATTTTACAAGGGTACATTAAAAAATGTCTACATGTTTCCCCGGCAATGTGATGGCAAACGAAATTACAGTTAACACATTCACTGTTGTGACGGTCATAATTATTACTATTGACGGCAATAATTACCATGGCATTGCTTGTTTTAATATTAAAACTAATATTGACAGACATTAAATACACATAGGTATGCAAGTGATACATTATGCCCACAAAAAAATTCAAAAATGTAAAAAAATTACGCCAAGTATATGAAATCAAATAAATCACAAAAAATGGAAGATAATAATAAGTACAAAATAAAAAAAGGATGTGAAATCTAAATTAGCTGCAAGTACATAAAGGTGCTTTTCAACTGCGCTTAAGATGACGCAACTACATATACACAGCTAAAATGCTGTGTTCATACATCCCATTTCTCATATCGTGGACATTTTAGTAATGTGCAGATAAAATGTAGCATCTAGACATTTGCCTAGATGTCCGCGGTCTAGAAGTCAAATACTTGGCGTGGCGTGGCAAGGCATTAGTCTTAAATCATCAATACCCATATCTTCCCTCTCGCAGGCTTTCAGATAACTTGTCCATTTAAAACTCTGACAATATATTAGCACACTTTCATTATTTTGCATTTTTAAATAATTCCAAGATCATTCATCGACACCGATAGCTTTCCCCTCACAAGGTTTCAGATAATTTGTCAATTTAAAACACTGCCAATATGAATACAGTTTCATTATTTTGCGTTTTTAAATAATTCTTATTCATCGACACCTTGACCTTGCTTGGCCACGGCAAATATTTGACTTCCAGACCACGAACATCTAGGCAAATGCCTAGATGCTACATTTTATCTGCACATTATTAAAATGTCCACGATATGAGTAATGAAATGTATGGACACAGCATTTTAGCTGTGTACATGTAGTTGCGTCATCTTAAGCGCAGTTGGAAAGCACCTTTATGTATTTGCAGCTCATTTTAATTTTGTCACGTCCCGCGACGCGGAGTCACATATTAATTAACCCTTTAAATCATATTATATTTACTATTTCGTACTCTGAGGTATTGTTGCGCCGGGGTGTTTCCATCGCCGGCCACCCCGGCACAAAGGGATATAGAATAACCACACGCGAGTGCACATTGCACAACTCCGCTATATTTCATTATACAGACATCGGTTATAGATTCATAAACGTAGACCGACACGTCCGCTCACGGTGGCGTATACTCGAAGACAGTCCTCTTGTCGGCCTCCCGATCGTCCTCTTGAAGGGGCCGACCTTCTTTCCTCTTCGGCTACGAGCACTAGCAGGCCATGCACGGGCCTACACCCGGTGCTCGCAACAGTATTATAATCAACTCGTATGGAAAACATTATACAAAACATTATACAACGTATCGCCGATAAGGCATTATCACCGTAAACTACGATAAGAAGGGATCGAGCGAGAATACACGGACGGCAACAGTGAGCAGGACAGTCAGCATCAAGGAGGTAGCAGCCAGGCAGCTGTATACCAGCTAGCCGCCTGCAGGAACACCAAGAAGGTTCAGCCAACACCAGCTGTCCTTCAGCGTGGGACGGAGGCCCATATCAGCCAGCGGAGTCGACACCACGCAGAGCTTTGCCCCTGGTCCTCACCAGAAAATTGCCCTCCCGTCTTTTCCCGCTAATCGATCCCCGATACCAGTGCAATATACTTAACTTCAACCCTTAGTAAACTGTACGAAGCCGATCATACAGAGCGTATTGTAAGCAATAGCGTAGAAACATAAAATATGAATTAATGTGAAGGTCTAGCTATCGACGCTACTGGGAGTTAAATAAAGCAATGCGCATTAGTTGCGAAGAAGGACACCTAAAGGGCGTGAACCAGAGAAACTTCTAAACTCGTAAACAAAACTCTCAGATAGCGCGATGGGAAGATTCTCCCTGGAAGGTCCCAGGCAGAGGCTGTGGGATGGGGTCTCCCACCTAGGACTTGTCATGTGACAAATCCTAGGGAAGGAGTGACCGACTGCCCTATAAAAAGGGACTGACCACCCGCGGATCTCATTAATATTCATGCTTTTCAAACAATTAATTACTGTTCTTTTACTGACGTTTTAATTACCATAACTATCTTGAAAACTGTATAAAGTGTTAGAATCAAACATCAAAAGGATATAAAGATGATTTTTCTAATATTAAATCAGTGAGTAAAGTGTTTCCACCCCTAATTACCCATCCTCTAAATCGAGCGTTCGTCTTTTGGAAAAGTAAATTAAATTACGAAGATGTGCATTAACAGTTGACGGGTTGCGCTGATTAATGGTATCACTTATTAGCAGAACGTTGCCCGCGGTTTTACCAGAAAATAAGCGTAAAGCGTGATCGACGCGATAGATTTAAATATTAATGAAATTCTAAATAAATGTTTGCGAATGTAGAAAAACCACGCTTGCCTCCGCCGATGGTGTCGCTGAAGAGCAGAACGTTGCCCGTGGTAGCGCCTGGTGCGGAAGGTGGAGAGTGATTTATCGGTCGATTAATAATTGCTATTGAAAATTCCAAGAGACTAATGCCGAGGAACCATTGTGCGGGACGTCGTGTCCAGTTACGTAAATTGAAGTGGCAGTTCCATGACACCCCGGCAAACGGTGCTAAACTTTTAGGAGTAGTCAAGACCCCGACGGTCAGAGAGGACCAAGAACCCCCCAAATTCGGGTATACCCTGTTTCCTGGGGAGTGAGCGGCCCCAAAGTTCGAGAACGCGCCAGAAATCAACGGGATACCGGACGCGCCCATCGAGTGGAAGTTGATTCCGAAAGACCTACCATCCCCGCGGCTAAATTAAGGTAATTATGGAAATAAAGATGTATTATATTCTACCCTCTATTGCTCTCAACTATCTCAGAGCGTAAAGGTCCTAGACTAGTTCAAATGTGGATCAGAAATATAAACTCCATAAAATCACGCTCCAAATAGGAAGTAGATACGTAACAGATTTCACATCTTTTTTTTATTTTGTACTTATTATTATCTTCTATTTTTTGTGATTTATTTGATTTCATGTACTTGGCGTAATTTTTTTACTTTTTTGAAGTTTTCTTTTTTATGGGGATCTCACTTCTTTTTACGAAGATAATTTGCATGGGGAATTACTTCAGAATATATATATATAATATCGAGGACGGAAAAGAGTGTTATCAAATAAACCACGAAAAATAGAAGATATATATATATTTAAGATAGAGTTCTTTTACACTGAATTATTAAAATAATTTTTTAAATTTTAATTTAATATTTATGTTGTAAATGGTTGTTTAATATTTATTTAAAAAAAAGTAATTATAATTAAATTTGTTTTTGTATACAACTAAATTAATATTTATATGGCTGCTGTATACAAACTAATCTGCAAAAATGAACAAGGATGCGCACAAATACAAAAAAGTACATATATGGTATCATTAAAAATAAAATACCTTTTACAACATCTAGAAATTAAGACACATTTTTCTAATTGTCGTTTCATTATATATTTTTGTTTGTAAAAATATGAATTATACTGGCTGATTAATATACCCTACGCAAATAAAGATATTGTAAAAAAAAAACAATACTTCGACTACTATAACGGACACGTCTCAGAAATGTCCGTTCCAAGATGTCTTAACAGCGTTTGGTACAGACATCTTAAAGATACACGCTATAGACATCTTAAAGACACACGCTACAGACGTCTTAAAGACACACGCTACATACGTCTTAAAGACATACGCTACAAGCGTTTTAAAGACACATTACAGACGTCTTAAAGACACACGCTACAGACGTCTTAAAGGCACACGCTACAGACATCTTAAACACGTCTGCTACAAACCTGTTACAGGCGTCTGTAGCAAACGTCTTTAAGACGGTTACTATACGCCTGCTAAGACGTCTATCAGACCTTTGACGGACGTCTAGAGGGCGCCTTAGAGACACCGGAGAGACGGCTTCACAACGGCCATGTTACGACTATGGCCGTTCAGACTTTCAGACCTAAAATGGATATGAACTAGACGTCTCTAAGACGAGGTGTGCTATCTGGGCAATAGCCTTCAAAACACTGATATATAACACTGGATGCGACATCGCCTCCTACAGCGTCTGAAGCCACAAAGCGGGTTAGCCATCTTTGAGAATGAAATACATGCGCCGCCTGAATAGCGTCTCAAGAACTACGTTTCTGGAATTTATTGGATGTTATTTTCTTACATACTTCGTAGATGTCAAGTCTACGTCGTAAAGTACAACGTATCGAACAAGAATGAGGAAAGGAGTCCTTTCAAAGGACGCCAAGAAGGGCGCCTTCGAAAAGCTGCGTAGTTCTTGAGACGCAATTCAGGCGGCGTATGTAGTTCATTCTCAAAGATGGCTACCCCCTTTGTGGCTTCAGACGCTGTAGGAGGCGATGTCGCACCCAGTGTTATATATCAGTGCTTCAAAACCTCCAATTTACCCCGGGCTTAGAGCATATAAACATGGAGGAAGCATGGAATAGGCGAAAATGTAGACGGCGATAGAAAGATAAAGATATACATGGGGGACACCCCCTCTCTTTCTAGCGCCAGCGTTTTTTTTATGTTAGAAAAAGAGAGAGTGTCCCTTTTTCTCTTTCTACCGCCGTCTACATTCTCGCCCATTGCATGCTTCCTCCATGTTTATATGCTCTAAGACCCCGGGCGCAGATAATAAATAACTTCATTTTTCCTTTACACATCTGCTTATAAAATTACGCTGGGTAAGCAGTTCGTCCTGTAAAACTCATAAAATATAGTCTCCGCTTTCAATAATTGCCGCTGTTCAAGAAGAATAGAGAAACTCGGGTTGAGAAAATCCAGGAACCAATAAAGCCATCAAATTTCGTTAGGGTCGGTCCCCGATCCTTAGGACGAAGTAACCGATGTAGTTAGGAAGCGTGCTTCAACCACCGTCCAAAAGTCTCGAATTAAATTTAACGTAATCCATCCAACTGCATAGCTAATTGTATGTAAGTTTGAATATTCCCGCGCAAACTCACGTGCATCAAACACCTCAAAAACCGTTCCGTTTCGTTACTACGGTTCATGCGCTGTTGGAAACGGAACGCTATGACTGCGCTGCGGTATATGCGCATCAGGGGGGTGACACTCATAGACTGTGATGCCAGATTGAGGACGGGTCGCATGCACACTACGTCGGAGCTGCGTGTCCGTGAGCTCGGCGCTTCGGACAACGTCGGAAAGACGAGAGAGAAAACGAATGGGTGTCTTTCTCTCTCGCTCTTGAAACGCTGTGATCCGAGGTGAGGTGCAAGCGACACGCGACCGTGCGCGATCTTCTTGAGTGCCTCGAGATACATTTTTCACTTTCTGACATATGTATAATATTCTTGTAATGAAAAAAAATTTGGAAAAAGTTTTGTTACGGAAATCACGTTTTAAGACCACCTGATCACGTTTTTTACTATTTAGAAAAGAGCTTTTTTTTAAATAACTCATATATTTGTTAACACGATTACGTTTAAACGGCAAAATGGATTTCAATGAAACTTTATATTTAAATTTTATATTCTTGTCTTAAGATCCGATTAGATCACGAAAAATGATAATTACCCGTTATGGTTCTTCGATTTTTCAGATATACGAACAAAATTCTACATAAAAAAAAGTTAAATAAAGTTCTTCTGTAACTTCTTTAACAAAGAAAAATGTACATTCATAATTTCTTGTTTTCATTTTAAATTTCCGTACTTTTTATTTGAGCTGTTTCTATTTTTCAAACCTTAAAATGAATTATTTTATTAAAAGATGAATATTTTGATACTGTACATTGATGAACTTTGTTAAAATTAGAATCCACTCTTGGCCAGTACCATGCACGCTGTCGCAGCCTTCGATAAAAAATATTTTTTTTCAGAGCATGATCTAAAATCTAAAATCTAAAATCTAAACGTAATCACATTTCTCGCTAGATTTTTCGATAATTATATCAAGTTGCGACAAAGAATCACGCACTATTTACAAATTAATTACGCGCAGCGTGCACGTTACCGCTCGATGGAAACTACGGGAAAGTGGTGGTCTCTTCCATCGGGAGGGAAATGTAAACAATTGGTTATGCAAAGCTAACATCGCGATACATGTTGTACACTAAAATGTACTAAATCATTACAAAAATAGAAAAGAAAGGCAGCACGTAAATATATCAATTGGGTTCGATATATTGACGAGATATAAGACTGAAATAATGCTACAATTGTTTACATTTCCAATGGGTAGAAAGCAAGCAGAGGAATTTACTATAATACATGCGACAGAATTTCGAGATAATTGTTACATATAAAATGAATATAATTAAGAATATACATTTATTTGTACAATTATCTCGAAGTTCTCTCTATAAATCATATGTACAGCACGCAAGCGAATTTATTGCAAGGATAGAACAAGAATTGCGTGAGGTAAATCGAACAACTATTTACATATAAATAGAAAATGGATGAAATTGATAATATTCTGGACATCACCAATTTGCATTACCCGACGTAGAGGAAAAATCCGCGAGGCCGTCAACGGCATGTAAACGTGTTTTACAGAATGAGAATTGGATGTCGTTTATTGTTCGGTATGTCGCACCCGAGACATTGGATGTTGGAACGGAATTAATAGAATTAATTAATCTTGACGCGTGAGAATGTACTGCCGATAAAATATTTACCTCATTTAGGAACACCAGGTGGAAAAAGCAAATTCCGTTCGAAAACATTCTTGCTTTATCGTGTGATAACGCTTCTGTCATGACAGGGCGTCACTCGTCATTCAAGACCAAACTTGCAGAAATTCGCGGTGAAAAATTTTTCACCATGCCGTGTCCATGTCACTCCTCTGCATTGGTAGTGCATGCAGTATGCGCTACTATTCCCGAGGTCTGCGAGGTATTATTACGGAAAGTCGCAACATTTATTTATAGTAGTCCCAATCGTTCGGCCATTTTTCGCGAATTTCAGCAATGTTTTCAATCTACTGACCGCAAAATTTTAAAATTGTGTACTACGCGATGGTTATCGCGTTACTCGTCCGTAGTTATACTTTTAGAAAATTGGGACAGTGTGTTGCACTTTCTGCAACAATTGGTCGTAAGTGAGAAGACAAAGTCTGGGGAAGATCTGCTTATCATCGTGCAAAATCCAGAAGCGAAAGCATAGGTATCTTCTGTTTTTGAAATACATTCTAGAGTATTTTAATGACTTTAGTTTATTCTTTCAGTCGCAACAAACAAGAATCCATTTGCTTCAAAATACTGCCAAAATTTGTATAATATTTTACGTAATTTTTTGAATCCACAGCTTTTGAAGCACATGGATTCAGTAAAATTAATAGATTTTTCAAGAGGCGATAAACAAATCGCATTTAATAGTATTCATTTAGGCCCGGATTGTGACACGTTTCTTTGTCAGTTAGTTACAGAAAGCAAACCCGATGTTGTCCAAACCGTTCGAGAAAATTGTATTAAGTTTTACATAACGGCTGCAAACGAAATTCGTAATCGATGACGAATTTCTGAGCAAGTTATGTGTTTTTGAGCCTCATAAGGCCTGAGTAGATAATGACAGAGACACTTTCTTCAAAAGTGTTCTCTTTATTGCTCAGAAATTGGGCGGTTTCTGTGGGGTTATTTTTATTACAGTTTGAAAGTTCCTATTAATAATTAGTAGTTCTAGTTTTTTTTAAGTTGGTATGAGTGAAACGCGGGAGTCACATCGTTCGTCTGGCGTGTGTCGCGGAGAGTAAGAGCGCGAGTGAAGTGTGTACACAAATTTATCAACCATTTACTTTTATTACAATTATATTCATTACAAGCTCTGTGTGTCATGTTATTATACCACCCAACCACCATTTTTATCCACAATTGGTAGCAGAGCGTGGTTGGTGGTCTTACTGAATCGCTGGATGACAAATTACTTTTTGTGGCGTGAAAGAATAGAAGGGATACTGAGATCCAAAAAACTGTGGAAGAAAGTTATGGGAGTCAAACCACCTGAAAAACCAGTAGAAGGTGAGGAAAATTATGATACCAAATATAAAGCGTAGAATGAATGGGATGACGAAAACTATGCTGCTAGGACAATTATTCTGAACACGATGACTAAAGCACAATTGTTAAGATATAGTCAGGAGAGGAACGGAGATAAATTATGGTATTCAATAAAGAACAATATGGCAGCAGAAACCGAGCAACTGAGAGCTAGATCCTTAAGTGAATTGTCGAACCTGCGTATGAAAAAGGAGGAAAGCGTGGATACTTATATAAATAGAGCTCCCAGATAGCACACGACGTCCTTAAGACGTCCATTTTACGTCTGTTTTTGGTCTAAACGTCTTAGACCATATTAAGACGTCTGCGCGGAGACATTTCTAAGACATCTGTCTGCAGACGTCTTTAAGACGTTCTTAAGGCGTCTGTAACAAGAAGTCTTTTAAACGACTGTGTTGAGACGTCTTTAAGACGTATGCACGGAGACATTTCTAAGACGTCTTTAAGACGTCCTTAAGCCGTCTGTAACAGGATGTCTTTTAAACGACTGAGTTAAGACGTCTTAAAGGTGTCTGTACCAGGACGTCTTTAAAACGACTGACAAGGAAACATATCGAACCCGAAAATTTTTATTTTAATGTCGGAGTATGTAAGAAACGATTTTTTTTCTGCGGAAAAATACTCCGAGGGGGTGAAATCAGCCCCCAAATTTTCAGCGATTTTTCGTTTTTCGAGTATAACTTTGTAACGGTGCGAGGTAGAAGAAAACCGTAAATGGACAAAATGTTCAGTGTTTGATGCCGTATAACGCGCTGCAAAAGAAGTGTTTGTACGTCCAACAATTTATAAATAAATTAAAATTTTCGTTATTTTACATATAATTTCTAACCGTGAGGGTTGGGAACGATCTTTTTCCGTGTAAAAGTTATAATTCGCAATGGTTTACTAAAATGTAAAAGGAAAAAATTTTGGTTCATTTGTTTATTTGTTTACAAAAATATTCCGCCTTTGTCCATATTACTACCATCTGCCACTTGACAATCGAGGATTTCGATGAAACTTGGTATACAAGCACACCATTTGGAATTATTCGACAAGTATTTGTCTTTATTGGCGGAAATTCATGTTTACAGGGTGAAACTACTCCCTCAAGGTTTAGGGGTGGGAACCTTCTAAAGCGTATAACCGAAAAAGCAATAGACATAGAAAGAAATGTTAAATACAAAAATTACTTCAATTTTTATGAGGAATAATATAATTCACAGTTAATAAATGAATTTTTAATTGCTATTTGTTAATTCCCAAAACAATTTAATTGTGCCTAGCACTGCTCGTAAATAGTATTGTATTTGATTCTTTCTTACCTTGGTCAATTTGTGTACAATGTTTGTCACGAGTGGAAACAGGCGACTCACAAATGCAAATTATCGTTCTCGACCACGACGTTTTATTTACAACACCGGCCACCGTAATCGTGACCTTCTGCTCTCCAACAGATCGTATACGTGCATAACAATTCTATTCACATCGCTGTGTGGGTAACTGTGTTTACGATTGTTGTGACCAGACAAATTTAAAATAGAGAAGCCAATCTACGCAGCGATTTAAAAATAGTTGTTATGTCGATAAAAAAAGTCGTGGAAAAACAGCGAGTACGTTGGCCGATGTTGTATATAAAACGCAATGATCCAGAATGAAAATTCGCATTTGTGAGTCGATTGTCAAGGTTCGTGCATAGTTCTCATCACATTACGATACGTAACTCATTACAGCACTAGTGTAAGACCTGTACTGTTCGATAGTCATCCTAGTCTTTCGATTCTGACTATTGTTAAAGGTGCACATTTGTAAGAATGGCGTGAATAAATCCTGTTCGTGTTATCCAGTTGCTCATAATAACATTCGACGTAGCGAATATAAATCGACCGGATGCGAACCAACAAGAGGTGGAACTGCACGATATTGTAGCAGATATTATACGAAGAAGTGTCGAGGACACATCTTTTACCGCGGAAACAGACACGACGTTGGAATTCCTTCAACCATTTCGACCACATTCAGAAGACTTCGTTGATGAAGAGGCACTATCACCAGAAGACTTACTTGAGGTATTAGAGTCAACGCAAGATGAAGAACAAGCCTGCGTTCCAGAAGAAGGTGGGCTCGTGGACTTGGAATACAAACAAAACGCAGTCGATTATTGGAAAGGTGGTAAGAAAAAGCGTCTGTCACTTGAGAGCGTTAGACAAAAGTTCAGAAAGGTAAAATCGGTGTCACAGTTATACAGGTGGGAGTAGTCTTTAGAAAAGGGAGGGAATCGAAGGGAAAAACTAATGCAAATATCCCGTTCTGTTTTTAATCAGTTTTGTGCTGCTACGGACGTAAACGCTATAATCCATGATACTGATTTGCGACAATGGGCGTTGGAAGCAAATATAGCGGTTTCGTGGCGCCAATGTGGATATTAAATTTTAAAAGACATTATAATATTGTATCTCGGAAGATAAATAAGTTTATTAACCGCTCTTACGCGGCGGACGCTGCAACTTTGGAAAACAGTGCTACAGAGTTTGTTAACATGATCAAAAGTGTAATTGACATTGTCGGCCTGGAACATGTGTATAACGCGGACGAAAGCAATTTCAACCTTGAATTGCATTCTGGTCGTACGTTAGCAGTTGAAGGCACGAAAAAGGTGGAAACAGTTGTTCAGTCCCTTTCAGCAATGACACATAGCTGTACCATATTACCCGTAATCTCTGCAGCTGGGAAACTCATGTCTCCCCTTCTAATTGTGCTGAAAGAATCAAGTGGAACGTTTGGTCCTCAAGTGAAGAAAACATTATTTAGTGCTCCAAACGTACATATACAGGCATCAAAATCAGGAAAATTAAGCACACAATTATTTCATGAATGGTTTACTAATGTATATATACCTAATACACAGACCTCAAGTGTTCTTCTGTTAGATTCCTGGACTGGGCACTGTCCAGCTTCTCTGTTGGAACTTGTTTCCAACAATAAACAAGTCGCCATTTACACTATTCCAAAGAAAACAACCGGTATGATACAACCGCTTGACGTATACGGATTTCGGGTATGGAGAGGCTTCGTGGGAAGATTTTCAGATATAGTACTCCTTTTAAACATAGACGTTAATTTGCATTTGCGTAACAATATAATAAAACTACAATCACTAAGTCACAATCAATTGTTTGCACCAAAATACAATGCCTTGTTCAGGTATGGATGGTACAAAAGTGGGTACATACCTACTAATTGTAAATCGACGTTTGAACAACATCCTGTGGATATTGCTTTTAAAAATCAAGAAAACATAGATCCACCTAAATGTGCAATCTGTGGAGCGCCAGCTGTTATTCGTTGTGCATGGTGCGACAAGTTCTTATGCTTTCATCATTTCTTCAAAGCCTCTCACTACCACGCACATTCTTCATAGAAGTGTAACATTCTTCTACGACAATACTGTCAGAATTGCCAGTGGTAATATGTATCGTAATGATTATACTGTCTTCGAAAATCATTCACGTATGTAAAGACATTGTTAGAGATACCCTCGTTGATGCCGTACATTCGTCTGTAGCAATTTTGATTGCATACCTATTTGTCTGTATATTCTGTTACGTTCCGACCAGATTTTTAATGTTACTTTCGACCTAACGTCGGCTGGAATGTGTCTTGACAATGCTTTGCATTTTGGATTTTCCTAATCGAGCACAATCTCAACGTTGACACATTGTTCCCATAAATACAAAAAAAAATGAAAACGACACACCTGGAGTGCAACTACTGTTTGGAAATACATTTTACGCGTACTTTATACATTTTACGGCTACTGTGACGCCACCCAGGATTTCGTTCCCGTTGCACTTCCGTTCTATTATTCCTCATAAAAATTCAAGTAATTTTTGTATTTAACATTTCTTTCTATGTCTATTACTTTTTCGGTTATACGCTTTAGAAGGTTCCCACCCCTAAACCTTGAGGGAGTAGTTTCACCCTGTAAACATGAATTTCCGCCAATAAAGACAAATACTTGTCGAATAGTTCCAAATGGTGTGCTTGTATACCAAATTTCATCGAAATCCTCGATTGTCAAGTGGCAGATGGTAGTAATATGGACAAAGGCGGAAAATTTTTGTAAACAAATAAACAAATGAACCAAAATTTTTTCCTTTTACATTTTAGTAAACCATTGCGAATTATAACTTTTACACGGAAAAAGATCGTCCCCAACCCTCACGGTTAGAAATTATATGTAAAATAACGAAAATTTTAATTTATTTATAAATTGTTGGACGTACAAACATTTCTTTTGCAGCGCGTTATACGGCACCAAACACTGAACATTTTGTTCATTTACGGTTTTCTTCTACCTCGCACCGTTACAAAGTTATACTCGAAAAACGAAAAATCGCTGAAAATTTGGGGGCTGATTTCACCCCCTCAGAGTGTTTTTCCGCAGAAAAAAATCGTTACTTACATACTCCGACATGCTCTACAATCGTATGGAGTTTCATTAAAATCAGATTTTTCGGGTTCGATATGTTTCCTTGTGAGTTAAGACGCTTAAAGGTGTCTGTACCAGGACGTCTTTTAAACGACAGAGTTAAGACGTCTTAAAGGTGTCTGTACCAGGGCGTCTTTTAAACGACTGTGTTGAGACGTCTGTGGACAGACGTCTTAAAAATATCTCCGCGCAGACGTCTTAAAGATGTCTTAATACGGTCTAAGATGTTCAGACCAAAAATAAACGTAAAATGGACGTCTTAAAGACGTCGTGTGCTATCTGGGATAAAACGCTTGACACACACACACACGCGCGCGCGCGCGCACGCATACACACACACGCACGCACGCACGCACACACAGCACACCACTTCCTTCTTAGAGAAATCCATTTTTGGCCTAAACGCCTTGCATCATGTTTTGTTACTTTGCACCTCTTCTGAACGTGTTTAAAACATCTTTTTGTTACGTCCAAATCGTATTGGTACGATTTAATGTTTTAAGGAAGTATGTAAATGGTTTCCAAAATAGAATCAAACTCAATAACAGTTTATTTCGTTTATTTAATACCAATTAGTTTTATTTGTATTATGATTATGTATGCAGGATATATACACTTAATAGAGATATAATATATATGTAGAACATGTACGATACGTAGATTTGACAGTATACAAAATATACAGAATGTCTGCACTTACAATGATTATGTATGCAGGATATATACACTTAATAGAGATATAATATATATATATATATATATATATATATATATATATGTGTAGAACATGTACGATACGTAGATTTTACAGTATACAAAATATACAGAATGTCTGCACTTACAATAGATATTTGTCGGTGATTATGAAAGTGGTGTACCTAAGTCAGAAATCGAAAAACAATGAATTTGTAGGAATAGTGAATTACGTTATGTCTCTTATAAACTATATATTGTACTAACTGAAAACCTACACTTTTACACTATCTTAAATTAACGCTTACCGCTGCTCTTAATAAATATAGTAAGTTTTTTACTCGCGAGCCCACGCAAAAATACTGATGCCGTCTGCGCTGCTGGTGGTCGAATTTATGCTAGGCCGATTTCGGGAATGTTCGGTTCTCGATCGTTTACGAAGTTGTCAGTTGGTCACGGTCTCGGATGCCTGTTGTGTTTCCGCCGGTCGTCTCGATGATTCAATTTCTAATCTTAATATGCTGATCGAAATATCTGAACGCGTCGCGAACCTCTACAAATTCATCAAGAAATTAATGAAACAAAATCGACCTGCAGATCTGCTCTTTGCCTCCACCCGCAAAGAAACTGATGATAGTATATTATGAATTTTTTATACCACACATTTACATGTAACATTTTCGATTATTATTTGAAGTGGCGATGATATTTCATACGGGCAAAGTTGGTGAAACACCCTGTATAAAGATTCCTCAAAAAGAGCTGTTTAATCAACTAATACCCCATACGAACAACTATAAACAAAGATGGGTCTAATGACTGTCTGTATTATTACGCGCCTTGTTATTTAGTGATACACTTCCTAATCTATCCGTCTCCTATGTGTTGGCCTTGATTGGTTGGAGACGATCTTCATCCCTGAAACGCCACGCTGATACGAGTAAGTAGTCTGCGACTCCGGAAACTCCCTACTCGTAGCATTGACCTCCGCGTTCGAACCCAGATAGCACACAACGTCTATAAGCCGTCTTTAAGACGTCTTTCAGACTTTCAAGCCGTCCTAAAAACGGATTATAGACGTCGTGTGCTATCTGAGAATAGCGGGCATCTTGCCTGAAAAAGAGATGTGAAATTATCTAATTCCCTATACGAACAACTATAAATAAAAATGGGTCTAAATATTGTCTGTATTATTACGCACCTTGTTATTTGGTGATACACTTCCTAATATATCCGTCTCCTATATCTTGGCCTTGATTGGTTGGTCCGTCCGCGGCATTTCGTATATAATTTCTAAGCATCTACTTCCTAACTTACAGAATCTTACATAAACAGTAAGACCAGAAAAACTTGAAATCCGAATAATTAATATTGTTACTGTAAACACTACATACTGCATAATACAAAGATTGAATGAGCATCTCAAGTGACAAACAGAGAGAGTCATACTTATGAATATTAAATGGAGTGTAGTAATGGAAAAATAATAAATTTTCCAGCAGTTTTTAATCTGACACATTTGTGGGAAATTTCTGTTACGTTAAAAATTTGAAGAGGGCTTAAGTGGCGTCGTTGTACAACGTAAATTCCTATATTTGACGATTTGCATGGATCTTTATAAAAATCATTTAAAACCAAAACTTTTCTTGCAATTACTTCAATACATTCATTTCTACATACTACATTTTTGATAATAATAATGCTACCATCTTTAAGACAACAGCAGTTGTTGGGGTGACTAATTTTTCAAATAAAATCTCTGAAAGCTATAGTTCTGAACTGCTTAGACTCTGTAATATTTTCCATTAGTGGACCCTTAAAATGTTCATTCTTAAGCAGAGGAAATACAACATTAGGATGGATTTCTTCTGCCATAAAGTTAGATTTCTCTGTTTGCCTTTTCACTATTTGTTGTAAAGGTTTGTCACCCTTTCTAACAGATTTAGGGATGCTTTGCAAAAAATTTTCAAATGGAAAACAACTGAAATTGTCGAGCGGTCCATGATTTTTGACATCTTCTGTGAGGTGTAGCAGATTGTGAACGTTGTGAGAAATGGTGTGTGGTCCATATAACATTCTAAAGGTCTTAACAAAATATTTTAATAATTTGGTTGCATAATCTATATGTTTAAAATATCTAGAATTCGATAAGATAATTGACGCTACATGTACTGAAAGAAAATTCGAATATTTGTCCTTCGTTATATTATTTAATAAAACTACTGGTCCAGTGTATAATAAAAATTGTCGAAATTCCGTTGCTTTCCATCTTTTTAAATCATTCAAACTTCGAGATTTTCTATTGAATTCTTTTGGAATACTTTTCGCAAGATTTATAAGAGAGCAGGATATGGCGGATGCTTCTTTACGTGACCTTTTTGTGCTGGGTTTTGCATACCCCCACAGATTAACTAGTAATTTTTTTACAACCCCTAGACACACTAAGTGCATATAGTCGAGGGGAAAGGATTCTATCATGTTAATTCCAGGAATGTTTTCTAAAATTGATTTGCCTGTGTGATGCTTGTCGTCTACTTATAATCTAAAATCGCGATCTGTACGTAAAGTGATGTTGCGAATTTCCGGAAAACATGTTCTATCTACGAAATCTCCTTTTGTATTACATTTTGTACAAGAATTATAGCCAGCGTACCCTTTGGTATATTTGATAAATGATTTTGCCGGGGCATCACAAATAAAAGATTTTATTTGTATTCGATACAACTGCCCATCAATTAAAATTGTATTATTAATAATGTTTACTGCATCTTGTACGAAATCATGTAAGAAACAGTTGGCATCTTTAGGTTTATTATAACCATGATATATGCCAACCATATCAACATTTGAAAATCCTGTGATGCTACATAAAATGGGATAAGCTTGACTATCGGAGCTTTTTGACAGCGGTAAGCCATCAATATTAACATTAATTTGAATTGTGTTATCTCTGACATGTGACACACCCGAGGACTTAATAAGTTTCAGAATACTATTTTTCAAACCAAAATGGTGATAATGCCCCGGTTCAACAATTCTAGTTTCTACTTTCCTGACTGTTTTTAAAAGTGTTCTAGCATCTAACGGTAAATCAGATGAAACTGATTTCTTTAAAATACAAAGCAAATCATTAATCGCACAATGAGTAATATTATGTTTTAAAGCCCACTGTGCTAGCGAAGAAGACAAGACAGGATTATTCGTTTGATCTGACAATTCTGCAGTGACATTTTTAATATTATAATTATTAATAGGACAATTATTTTCCCCTGCATTATCTAAAACCGGAGAATCTTCAAAAGGAATGTCATGTTCAATTTGTTGCGTGAAATTTGAATACTCTGCATTATTTTCATTACTATTTAAACAAGACTGAAAACTAAAATCAGGTAAGGTGTGAATATCATTCACTGGAAAATTATCTTTACTGCCCGAAAATCTGGCATCAAATGATGTTGACGGTTCCGGGTGGGAATAATTTAGTGATTTCCTAGCACGCTTATAATACTTTTGCACATTCGGTTTGCCACTCATTTTTAATTAACGAAGGCACAATATGTAACAACTTAGTTTTAATTCTAAGGAAAGACCACACGTGCTTTAAAAATATACCGAAATAAAAAATATAGTAAAAATATACCTTTACAAAATATGCACTGAAACCAAATATATACTAAACATAAATATACACTGAAATTACAAATAAACTAAAAGTGTAAAATATAGGCTAATAGTAAAATAATAAAGTATACGTTCCGTAGAGTATGTAGGTTTCCAAATCTTCCACTTGTCCACGGTTCTGGAATAACTGCCGAGTGCCGCGCAGCGTTCGGTTCGAAACAATTATTTTGCAATGATAGAGGGGGAAACACCTACAGGAGTGGTGGTAATGGGTGCGCGAAATGACGCTAGCGCCAAGCCAGGCAAGTGGTCCCAACGCGAAGCCAACCACGGCCAACCAGGGCCGACAATCTATTTCCCGGCGACGCTGGTTGGCCATTAATATAAGTGATATTAACCCTCGGAGGCCCGTGCTAGGCCCGTGTATTTAGACCCATGTTTTCGAAAGGTGGGGCTACTGGCCGATTACAATTCTCATTTTATTAACATACTTACTAATTACTGTGTTATACTGTGGTAAACCCCGCTTTTTAATATTTGCTATTGTTTTCATGTGATCGGTGCTCAAATTTTGCCACAATCGCAAAAGTTAAGAGCTTATCATAAACTTTTATGTTTCCCATAGTTTTTATTCACGTTACTGAAAAAAATTTCTTTGAGAGATGCAATTTAAGTTAGTTACAAAGTTAATTACATAGCTATATATTCTATTAAGGCCATACATTCGAGTAAAATTCTAACTATGGGAAACATAAAAGTTTTTGATAAGCTTTTAACTTTTGCGATTTTGCCAAAATTTGAGCACCGATCACGTGAAAACAATAGCAAATATTAAAAAACGGGGTTTACCACAGTATAGCACAGTAATTAGTAAGTATGTTAATAAAATGAGAATTGTAATCGGCCAGTAGCCCCACCTTTCGAAAACATGGGTCTAAATACACGGGCCTAGCACGGGCCTCCGAAGGTTAATATCACTTATATTAATACAACTTAAAGGCCGTAAATTCGCGGTTAAATTGAGCCGAATTTCATTAAAATATCTAGACCAGAACCAAAGTTATAGATTTTTTTGTGACGTCCCGGCCCCACCACGGTATCGCGACTTAGTGTCGACGAGCGCCACCAGAGGTCTAATCTTCTCGCTAGTCTATTTACCTTACTCATTTCATATATATACAAGTTCCAAAATCATATCCTCTGTGTCCCCGTGTATGTCTAGGGCAGGGGCCGTCAGTTATAGCCCTACGAGTTCCCGTCTGGCTTCTTAGGTTCTCGTCCGACGCATGTAGCGCACAGGTTTTTCTCTGCGACTAAAAGTGGATAAAAAGTTATAATAAGGTGGTGGTGAGGAGGCACCTTTATGCGCTACGTGAATTACGAGTGCGAAGCATAGAGTAAAAGCATAAAAATTGTAAGTGGGAAAACAGGGAGAACTAATAAGAAAAGTACGGGTGGGAACCCTAACCTCGCTAGCGGTGAGGTTAGGCCACGTGTAGGGGAGACGCCGCAAAGTTTTAAAGTGTATTAAATATTAAATACGGACAAAATAGGAGAAACAGTGGAGGACAATAAAAATGAAAGTCGAGCGGTTAAAAATAATAATGCCGCGGGTTTAGATGAGTATGCTACGGTAGTAAGAAAACAAACGAAAAGAAAGTGGTACATACAAATAGAAGAGGAAGCAATGAAAGCGAAGAAAATGAATACTAGTAACTTTGCAACAGTGAACAGGTACAGCGTACTTCAAAATGAAGATGATATGGATGTAGAAGAATCACCTCAGAATAAAGGGTCCATCAGGAAGCAATCAGCAACCGTTAGTAAGAGGGACACCAATAGCAATAAAAGGAAACTCCCACCACTGGTGATGCATGGAACTATACAGGACCATAAGCTGTTTATAAAACTCATCAAAGATACAGTAAAAGATAAATTCCATATAACATATCACAAGGATGATACGGTTGATGTTCATTTACAAGAGCCGGAAGATTATGAAAATCTCATTGAAACATGGACTAAAAAGAGTGTAAAATTTCATACTTACACCAGAAAGGAGCATAAAAAGATAGTGTATGTACTCTCAGGTCTGCATGATCAAATAAAGGAGGAAGAACTCAAACAGGAACTGCAAGAAAAGGGAATTAAAGCAGAGAGGTTATCAAAATGAAAGGTACAGCGAGGCCATTATACATGGTCACAGTACCAATATCAGTTAACTTGAAACACTTGCAAGCGAACGTCAGGCACCTATGTTATGTCAAAGTAACATGGGAAAACTACATAGTTAAAAGGAAACTCACACAGTGTCACAGGTGTCAGGAATGGGGACACTCGGCTACCAACTGTTACGCAGACCCAGCCTGTGTCAAGTGTGCAGAAAAGCACTGGACAAGAGAGTGTTCAAAGCCCAGGGAGGAACCAGCAAAGTGCGTTAATTGTAACGGCGACCATACTGCTAACGCAACGGTATGTAGTGCATACAAAGACAGATTGGAATGGGTGGAATCAAATAGCGCAGCTAAACAACAAGGCAAAACTAGATACAAAGGGCCAAACATCAAAGTAACAGATATAAGCAACTTGGAGGAATTTCCAAAATTGAAAACGCTACATCAGGAAAGAAGCACAGCAGTCAATATGTTGGACTATAGAATGGAAGGGAAACAGCAGGAAGGATTAAGGCAGCCAAGTCCAAGAGGAGCAGGAGAAGGCAAGAAGGAGGACCTCCCGCAGCTTGTGGAATTGATGGAAGAAATCAGAAAACTGAATGAGTACATTAACATACCGAGAATGTTAAAGGCAATTAGGGAACTAAATGAAACAATGACCAAGTGCACTACAGGTACACAAAAATTTGAACAATTTGTAAAATTCTGTCAACAAATGGAATGAAGAAAACACTAACAGTGGCAAGTTGGAATGCAAATGGTATTAGAAACAAGATAGGAGAGTTATTAGAATTTCTAACACGACAAGATATAGATATTATGTTGATAAATGAAACCAAATTAAAAGCTACTGATAATCTTAAAAATCAGAAATTATATTACATTAAAACAATGTAGACATAATGCGGCAGGAGGGGTAGCTATGTTAATCAAGCAACATATACCATATAAAATTATTAAGGTCAACCAAAGAACATCTCTGGAATATGTAGGCATTATGCTTGAGAATAACGTTAGTATTATAGCAATTTATAATAATCCTAGAAATTATTTTACTGATATAGAGTTAGGGAATATATTAAACGTTAGTGGCAGAGTGATGTTGGTAGGCGATTTTAATGCTAGGCATCAGGCTTGGGGTTGTCATGTTGCCAATAGGAATGGCTTAACCTTACATAGGTTTGTCCAACAGAATAATTGTGCGATCCTATACCCCAATGAGCCAACACACTATCCTATGAATAACATGACCCCAACGACAATAGATATAGTAGTTAATAAGGGCATCCACAACATTTCTCAGGTCTCTGTAAAAAATGCATTAAACTCTGATCACAGACCAATTATACTTAAATTAGGTAATATACTAATAAATGTGCCAAAAAAAGTAATTTTATCATATAAAAACACGAATTGGAAAGATTTCAGAAGGGTGTTGGATGAACACATACAAATTAAAAACATAATCAATGAAAAGAAAGAATTAGAAAATACAGTAGCCGAATTCACTAGTAAAATCAAAAATACTATTAATAAAGTCATTGAAAAAAGAGAAATATGTAGTAGTAAAGAAGAACTGCCGAGTGATATTTTAGATATAATAAAGGAAAGGAATAGAATCAGGCGAAGGTGGCAAAGGACAAGGCAGGGACAGTATAGGATAGCATTTTTGAGTTTAACACAGTTAATTAAAAAGCGTATATTTGAGTATAGAAACAAGAAATGGGAAAATAAACTAAATAGACTAAATCCTAAGGATAATTCACTGTGGAGAATGACAAAGGCGCTAAAGAAGAAGTACAATCCTATTCCATCCTTATGTACAGGTACAATAATAGCTTGTACAGATAAGGAAAAGGTGAACATGCTAGCAAACCAGTTTGAAAAGATCCATGATATAGATTTAGTACATAATACCTATGAACAAGAGAAAATAATTGAAACAGTGAATGATTATATGTGGGAAAACGAAAATGAAACTCAAGATTGGAAAAATCATATTACATCTCCCAAAGAAATCGCAGGAATATTAAGATACCTACCATCATTAAAAGCCCCAGGATCAGATTCAATTCAAAACATTATACTTAAAAACTTTAGTAGGAAAGCTTTAGTGCAATTAACGTACATAATAAATGCAATATTTAAATTGTCGCATTTTCCACAACACTGGAAAAGTGCATACATTATTCCTATTAATAAGCCAGGTAAACCAGAAAATAATCCAACTAGTTATAGACCAATAAGTCTACTCCCAACGATAGCTAAGGTTACAGAAAAAGTCATCCTAAAAAAAATCAGGAAGCATGAAAGAGCTAATAAAATTATTATAGATCAGCAGTTTGGATTTAGAGAAAAACATAATACAGTACAGCAGGTATTAAGAATTACTAATGATATAATCTCCAATTATAATGACAGTAAAGTTACAGTAATGCTGCTCCTAGATATTGAGAAGGCGTTTGATAAGGTATGGGTAGAGGGACTTATATATATAAAATGATACAATATAAATATCCGTGTACAATTATAAAGATTGTTTATTCATTTATGAAAGAAAGAAATTTCAGAGTAATAATTAACGACTCAAAGTCTGAGGAAAAGCAAATAAAAGCTGGAGTGCCACAAGGCTCAATACTGGGTCCAGTACTCTTTAATGTATACCTTAATGATATACCATTATTTCCAAAGACACATACTGCTATATATGCAGATGACACAGCGGTATATGCGCACTCGTTCAGTGCCATAGTTGCGGCAAAACAAATACAGATACATGTCAATATGCTTGAAGATTT